>MPNV01001486.1:890702-922937 GCA_013376435.1 Cyclocybe cylindracea | reverse complement strand
TGCCATCCGGAGTGGCGACATTATGAGTCTCTCTTCCAGTTATTTATCGGCTTTCATTTCTTTTCAGTCCTCTGACGTCTCCCAGGCCCACTCTGCATGGGTCGTGCATCCGTCTTCAAGGTCACGAATTGGCAGGACTCGGAGGTGGTCCATTTTTGTGACAGCGAACTATCAACGGAGATGCACCTTCTGGCACGTGTATACACGCTGCTATTTTTGTGGTTTCTCCTGGATGAGAAGATGGGAGTGTTCTGCGCAGCAAGGACCAAAGCGATTGGACAGGGACAAGCTATTTTTGGAAATGGGAATGCCACTTTTGGATGGAAACTAACGCGGAAGATCCATAGGCGATAGCTTGAATGTGTTTAGAGTTAAATTCAGTTCTGGGTTAATTGAGGGGGTTGTCTGACTGATGCTTTAATTTTTTCTAAGCCTCTACCGGCAGCACTTCGGCTAATGGCCACTGTTTCGTGAGAAATGTAGCAATAGCTAATATGCATCTTGTGTTTCCCTAACGTACAGTATATGCATTCCCGGGACAATATGGTCACGGGCTGACGACAGGCTTACTCTGCGAGCTCGAGAATAAATGCAAGGGCCAACTACGGAGCAACAGGATCAGATAATCAGATATGTCCGTCCTGACGGTGATGCAACCCACCTTGACGAATTTGCTCGCTTTCACGAAGTCGAGCTTCTCGATCGTATCAGCCGCAGTGTGGTAGTACGGGTTAAGCAGCGTGTCAGACGGGCCCGACTCATCAATCGACACCGACGGGTAACCCTGGTTGTACCATGAGACTGCAAGATTCAAGATTCACGTCAGTCAACATCGTCTTCAATAAATGATGTCAACGAAATCAGGAGGAAAGGGCTTACAGTGGTCCGAGCAGGCGTACCCACACCTGTTGGTGTACAAAGTCGCCTCGGGGACGTATGTGGAGATGAGCTGCTGGCTGAAAGATTGCAGGGCGGCATCGGTGTCGGTGAGGACTGTGAGCACAGGGTTGGCCGTCGGCTGGTAGGCGACCATGTCGAAGTTCAGCATTGCGTGCACCGCCCTGGGCGAAGGAAGGCGTCAATGGTGTTTATTTAAGGTAGGCATAGATGGAACGGGACACGCCTCCCAGCGGCCTTGTATTGCCTAGCGACGGTGGAGCTCCCGAGAAGGCCGCCCTCCTCGCCGCCGTACGCGTGGAACTCGACGGGGCGGGAACCAGACCAGCCGTTGGCAGAGAGGATTTGGAGGGCCTGGATGAGGATCGAGATACCGGAGGCATCTACAGCGAGTAATGTTAAGGCTTGATCTCACAACATCTGTGTAGAGCTTCCTGATTTACCATCATCTGCACCGGGTGCACGAGCGGTGGTGCTTCCCCCAACGGTCGAGTCGAGGTGAGCACCTGTAGAGTGATAGATTAGTTGGGGCTCCAAGTGCGACTCAAGTATGTTCGTACCAAGAATAACGACCTCGTCCAAGGTAGACCCTGCCTTGCGAGGAATTGTCGCAATGACATTCGGTTGGTTGAACGTGTTCGCGATCGTCCTGACGTTGGCCGAACCAGCCGCGTTCGTAAACTGGGTCTGGATCCACGTCGCAGGGGCAGCTGCATTCGTACTTCTGTAGTGGCGAGTCGTATAACCGTTGGAGAGCGTCTGAACGGTGCTCTGGAGACCCGCGGCGTTGACAGAATTGAACATTGAAGTCAAAGCCGGGTACTGCTCACCGCCTCAATCAGGCATCAGTGGAAAGAAGAGTATGAGACACACCTTGGAGGGTGTCGGCTGCGTAGGGTAAACCGCACGAGCCTCAAGGTCAAATGACGCACGTCGGACAAACTCGAAGCCCGTAATGTCGATGAAGCCGGGACCACGGATGGTGTGATTCCCAAGGCGGTTGATAACGGTGTCCGAGACACCAGCCAGTTCGGGGTGGGCGGCGCGCACAGCGTCTGCGCCTTGGGTCAGGTCAACGTGAGCTTCACGCAGGAGTTCGAGGGCAGCTGGCGAGATCCATTCGACTTGGTCATCAGCAAAGCCGAACTGAATATACAAATTAAGGTTAGATATGAAACGGGGGGCTACGTAGTTCAAGTACGTACCTTGATCAAGTGAGCATCTGGGTGGATCGGCCGCATGCCAGCAGGAGGAACTGCAGCTGCAGCCAACGAGGCGAGAGCAACTGAGGCAATGGCAAATACGGCGAGCATTGTGAAGGATCGGAGACTCGAGAGCACGACTCGGGGATTCTAAGGAATAGCCATGGGTTGTATTTGTAGAGGCCCGTATCGCAAGGTACCATGCGGGTCGTCTAGGCGGTCGCAGAAGAAGAAGGCTTGTGAGGGAAATTTAGTGTGTGGAGCAATGCCAAGACTACACGCTCCATTTGCCTTCTTGTAGCGATTTGCTAGTCCCACCAGCGAGGCTGTATCGCGACAGCATGAAGTGTTGACCAGTGACCTTATGCTCAGACTTCACTTGGCTTCACTCTGATAGAAGTCGTTCCGCGCCATGTGTGTCCGTATCACGTGACCGTGTGCTTATCCACGAAGAGCGCCATTCCGCCGACTCGGAGTCGTCCGACATCCCTCTTTCCCGTCTACTACTTAGTTGAACTTGAACATTCAGGACAGCTTCTACGCTGCTAAAGGCCATATGGTACTAGCTCATCGATCCTCCGGAGTTGGCGGTCAGTTTCTGCTACAACGAGATGCCATGGCTTCTTGTGCGTGTCTTACGTCTTTTTGCGCTGAATGATAGGCTCAAAGGTCGACAGAAGTGTAGCAGACGAAGTGCTGGGGTGTCATAGAAGGTCCTCTACCTGCGGTAGCGGAGATGCTTCAAGCTTCAGGTTGTTCGATCAATAGAGTCATCTGTGATGCTGTGTGTTTGGCGTTGACGACATTTGCAAAGCTACGCACCCTCTAGAGGCCAAATCCTCATCACTGCACATGCGTTGGGCTTGAACATCACCCGGAGATTCTGAAACCAGCAAAGAGTCCTCGAGGTGTCCAGTCTCTTTGCAGGGTGCCGTGATGTAGTGACCCAAAACTCGCATCTCCAGGCGAACACGAGTGTGTATCAGGGTGGTGGTGCTAGAGGTGAGAACCCAATATCTCTCTTGTCTAGCTTGATGCTTGACATTCTCAAGCAGAATATGGCTCCGAATGCCTTCTATGACTCCGACGGTCGCACCGATCCTCCAAAATGCCACGAGAACACCCGCCTCGCAGTTATCAAGAAGATCTTGGACTGGGTTGTCGGAGACGCTGATGAGGAGGCCTTCATGCTCTGGCTGTATGGGAGCGCCGGGGCGGGAAAGACGGCGATTGCTCGAACAGTCGCAGACATCTGTACCAATCATCGAGCTTCCTCTTCTTTCGCACCAGTTCAAAACGGAACACGGTCAAGTCCCTGGTCGCCCACATCGCCTATCGCATTACTGTGACTGTTCCACATTCAAAGTCGAAGCTATCATAGAAGCCGACCCGCTGCTATTCGACAATTCCCTTGAAGTCCAGCTGACAAGACTGGCGTTTGAGCCGTTCCACCGCCTGTTCGATCCCTGCACCGAATCCCCACTCCCACCCTTGGTCGTCATAGATGGCCTCGACGAATGCGTAGACGAGGGCGCTCAATCTCAACTTATCAAGCTGGTTTCATCTTTCCGACAACGTTTTACCGTCCCACTCAAGATTCTCGTTGCAAGCTGTCCAGCACAGTGCATAAAATATGCGATCAACTCCATCGACCCGCCTTCAGTCGTATCATTCCTCGAACTCAACGACGACTTCTAAGTATCTTGATGAAGACATCCGTCGCTTTCTAGTCGACACGTTTGGGACAATCAGGACGTCCCACCCATTCTGAGAGCAGGCCGAGTGAAAACCACTTAAACAAGCTCGTTTGGAAAACCTCTGGGCAGTTCATATATGCTGGGGTCGTTGTCCGCCTCATGAATTCGGCTCGCCATCTCCCGACGGAGCGTTTGGACATTGTCCTTGGTCTTCAACCGCCAACTCGTGATTTGCCCTTCGCTGAGCTCGACACCCTCTATAAGGGCATAGTATCCCATGCCAATAATGTTCCTTTGATCCTTGATATTCTAGGCATCCACCTCGCGCTGCCATTTAGTACGCGTTTTGATTGTCGACGACCGAGTATGCTTTGGGCTTGAAGCCAGGTGCCATTATGGTGGAACTCAGCGATCTACAATTCCTCGTGGACAGCAAAGTCGCGACGACATCTGAATCCTTCACCAAAAGAATAATTTACGTCCACCTCACTTCTTCGACGTGTTAATCGCGTGCGTTCCGCATTCCCTTGTAAATAATCTTGGCCATTCAATCACCTTGACATTTCCAGATTCTCCTTCCCTTGACACCGTCGCTGTCCTTGTCGTCATATATAAATAGCTATCGTGGCATCGTAACATCTAAAGCGGGGCCCGGTTGGTTACCTATCCTTAATGACCTCATCGACCTTCTCTAGCAAACAACATCGTCGGGCGTCGTCGGGCGTCCTCATGTTGGTTTTGAAACCAGATTGCCATTCCACTAAATCCCACCGCGCAGTAGCACACGACGGCCACCGTACCGTACAAACTACACGACGAAACACAAAAAAGCGGAATTTACACAACAATCTAGAGAGTGAGAGGAACCCCCAGGGAGAGAGAAATGTGCCAGGTTTACCGTAATTGGTGGACAAAGGAAGGGACAGGTTGAAATGTGCGAAGGGGTGAAGAAAAGGGGGAGTATCCAAAGAAGCAGGCCATGTCACGAAGAGCTAACTACAAATGAACAAACAAAAGGAAACGGCTTCAGGTAAAGGTCTACAGTCCGAGCTGCTGCAGCGTTCGTGGTATCAAAAAAGTGTCCGAGACCGAGATGGAGGTCCGTAGAAAATGAAAAGCGAAGCCCATGTATGTGTCCGTGTCGATGGCGTCCCAACGACAGAACGGCCCTCGATCCATCCCCAATGTACCTGGAGAGTGAACCCGAGTCCATATCATAACAGAGCGACGACGAATGTCGAGTGAAGGGGGGCATTAATCTAGGCGTGTACGTTCAGATTAGGAGGGTGTGTTTTGGTATGGGTCATGCGGGTTGAAGGTATACGTTGATGACGGAATGCGAAGGGCCAAGTCTACGAGCTACAACCGAGAATCAAACAGGGAGAAGAGACCGAACTTAATCGATGTTCGTCCACCCGTTGACCGTGATCGCGCCGTCCGCCGACAGACCCGTGTTCGTGTTCGCCGTCGAGGGAACGTTCGCACCTGCGGGCACCGTAACCGCACCAGTCTCTGGAGTAGCGGGCGTCGCAACGGGGGTAGCGGAGGCCAAAACCGACGAGGCCTCAACGGGGCTGATCGTCCTTGTGCTCGTGCTCGTCGCAACCGGGATAGCGACGCCGTCAGCACCACCGACCAAGTTGAAGTTCAAGCGTGCGAGCTGGCCGAGCATCTGAGGTGCGGTGTCGATGAAGGCCAGCGCGGGGCCAGCGATGAGCTGCGTGGTGGCGCGGTCGCGGACATTGTTGATCAGGGGCTGGCCATCGGAGGTGATGAAGACGGCGACGGCGCCGTTGATGCCTGAGGGGACAACGCAGTCGTTGAACGGCAGAGGGATTGAGGCGAACTGGCCGGGGATGAGCATTTGGCAGAAGAGCGTCTAGAGAGGAATACGTGAGCAAGAAAATCAAATGTGCGGTGAGACCACGAAAAGGACGTACGTTGGTGTCGACGGAGCCGTTGAGGGCGGCAGCGGAGAATGTGAGCTTGGTGCCTGGGGCGACGACACCAGTGTTGGTGAGCGCAAGAGCGGGGTTGGCTACGAAATCACAATCACAAAAACATCATCAGTATCTACATCACTCCGTTTAGATAGCCAACAATTCAAAACGCACCAGGGACGCCAAGGTCGCAAGCACCGTCAAAGAAGGGACCAGCAAGGGCAAGGACTTCGCTGGGGGTGAGGGCAAGATCGAACGGCGAGAAGACGGCGCTGCCTGTCTGGGACAGGATGTTGAGCACGGTCTGGTGGCGCGCCTCGACGGTGAGGATCGAGGCTGCCGAGGTGAGGAGTACGGGGTCGGTGAGGAGGGTAGCGCCACCGAGGTAGGCACCAACACCGACAGCCTCGACAACGCGCGCGGTTGCAGCCATAGTGGCGACATCGCCGAGCGCTGGCGCGAAGTTGAACCGACAATTCGTGACGGGGGTCTCGCCGAAGGACTTGAGAGCAGCCTGCGAAGAGAATTATCTGGTGAGCAAGATGTCGTTTGGAAGATGAGATGAGATGATGAAACATACCTGGAGCACGGTCGAATGTGTAGCCTCGTCAGACTGAATGACCTTGAACTGCTCTATAGGAACCTGACTTGATGGGAAGCCAGCGGCAACGAAGTCGCTGTCTTGGAACTTTGCAAGCGCCTGCCTGTAGAATTCTGATTCGAGCTGTTCCAGAACATCAGCGAATTCTAATAGGTTCGTTAGCATCTTCCACCATTGGTTGCGATGAAAAAGGTAAACGCACTGAAGACCAGAATATCTGAGGCAGCGCGTTTCCCATAAAACCGGGCAGGGGCACCAGAAACCAAAAGAGGGACTGCAGACACAAGGGCGACCAGAGATGAAGAGAAGCGCATTTCGAATTATTTGAAGAATGAAGTTGCTGCCGGAGTGGAAAGAAAGCCTGCTTGATTGAATGAACGTAGAACGAAGGTGAAAACGGCAAGCCAAAAGAACAAGGGGGATGCAGCCGGGCAAGCCCAAAAAGAACGGCTAGCGAAGCAAAAATGAGCGCTGGGCGACGGGAACGATGATGAGGAGGGACTTACTAGGGCACGGGGAAGAGGAAGGAAAGAGGGAGGGGTGGCGAGAGTGATGGCGACCAGATTGGTCTATTTGTAGTTGTCCCAACATAGCAGCGACCCAGCGTACTGGGTCTGTTCCACATTTCTGATTGGCCTCGGTCAGTGCGGATATGGCCTCAGCATTCCTATGGTGATAACAGACAGCAGAACATACACTACCGTTCTCACCACCAAGACTTCCTCTTCGCCCCTAGCCATGTAGGTGACCCACCTCCTGCATGCGCTGGAGCTCTCGGACTTCTGAACCTACACAGCTTCGCATCATTAGCTATACTACCCCAATTACCAATCTACAAAAATGTGTTCCCTGATCACCGTGTGCACCCTGGCGCCGTGTAGTCATGCATGGGCAGCTCGTGCAGAGGCAAAAAGTCCCGGGATGGGCTTCCCCTTGGCTTGGGCTATTTTCCGATCAGTTTGTTCGACAACGGGATGGCCTGGCGTATACGTTGCACCAGCCTGCACCACCTTGCCTCGAGCCGCTCTTCCGAGCTGGCCTATCGCCCCCGGTAAGCCCAATCCATCAGCGCAACTCGACTGTGTTCAGTTCATAAGAGTCTCCGTCCAATTGTATCCATTTAAAAAAAATTCTGTGGTTTCATGACCGTATTTTAGATCCCAACACTTCTCCGAACTTGACCCACCGTTCGTCGCCAATCCACCAATCACCTCCTCAGCTTCAAGTTTCACGTCCAACTATCTATGGCTTCTCTTCACTTACATAAAAATCAGGCCTCTCCTTTCTCTAATTTTAGTTCATCTTGAGGCCTCTTTCTGCCGTTATCCTTACATACCAGACTACCTGCCTCCCAACCTCATTACCCTGCATCCCGTCGCAATTGGTGCCCAGTGCCCAGTGCCCACAAGCCAATAGGCGTGCATCACTTATGTTGGATGGGTGGGCCTTTCCATCTCCGGAAGCAACGCACCAGGGAAAAAATGATCGCCAAATCACCATCGTTGCCATGAGTCCCTGAACGCCTGATCTGGTTTCTTTGGTCTCATGCACCCACTTTAGAACATGAAGGTTAAGTAGTTATTCAAATGGAGGGGTCCTCGTTTTAACCTGTCCTCTATTCGACAGTTCATATTGGAGCCTCGTACGAGCTTCAGCAACGCCCTTATCATTCACAGAAAACTCTAATGTCACAGAAAGAAGGCCCCCGGTCCGTTACCCTCCCCTCCATTCAGATTTCGAACACATCGCAAGCGCCGAGTGCCCGAGAAAGCACCACAAAAACACCCGAAGCTTTCGACCGCATCTAGACCCTCGTCGTCTCGCTATGGGTCATTGCGCAATGGGAAGGCTCGAAGAGACGGGTTCGTGGGCTATGGAAACGCTCATTTAGTCAATTGTCTGTTGGAGCAATTTTGGAGATGGGAGAGAAAAAGAGGGCAAATGGGCAGAAGGCGTCTACGGAGCGTCGATGATGATGACGCCGGCGCTTAATTATTTAATTTAATTAATGCCGCTCGAGCGCCTCTTCGTTGTGCACGCCTCGAGTGGTGGTCGCGAGAAGGTGATACCCTAGTCCTAAGCGACCTTAGTTCAACACCGGCCTGCATTACTTTTCCTGAGCCTGGGCGTCTGCTTCGTCATCTCCATACTCAAACAGTACTTAGATTGGAAAAGCCTGGAAAAGCCGTCTTACATTACTTGCCTAACCTGCCACATTTAATATTACATGTCTTCCGCTGCTTGTCAAGAACTCGAAAACAGGCTGATGGTTCTTGTGTCTGGTGGCGGTGGTGGACCAAGGTAGGACGAGCCCGGGACCGGCGACGGCAACATTTATCTAATTCACGAAGACCAACGGTAACTGCTGCTATTCCAGTACAGTAGCAACATCACAAACCAGTTCCTCGTATCAACCACATCTTCTTGTTGGGTGTTTTGGCTTCACGCTTCAGGTTCAAACTTTGTTATTCCGTCTGCTAAAATCACCTTCTTCGATCTCTTCATAACAGCAAACCACCGTGACGTCGACCGAACGTGTCTAATAAAACGCGCGATAGGAGTTGCGAGTTGTTGCGAGTTGGGGTCCTTAGGCGCCGCGTTGCGACTACAACCACGATCGAGACGGAGACGAAGAGCTACAAAAGAGTGCGGCGCAAAGCCAAGTAAGGGATTTCGGAACCAATTACGGTTGTTGGACCTATGTAGTAGTTGGACGCCTGAGTCCACCGTCATCCAATACCGTTATATAGCCCTCCGGGCAGGCCTGGACACGGTGACATTGGAGTTGCATTGACAAGTAGGGGAACCTTTTCCGAGAAACGAAAAATCGTAAACGAAGTCTGGCGCCAACGCCTTAAATGTGCCCTCGCGCATAGGCGCGATGTCACAATCAGCGGCTTTGACTCCTCGGCGTTAATTCCGTTATTCTTTATGAGAACGAACAAGAGCCCCTCGATGCACCAGGCGTCAATGTAATACTGCACGTCGAGTCAGAACGAAGAAGGAAATTATTTCTCAGGGTGCATTACTATAATAAGAAATCGGCGATAACCTAGAACCTGAACACCAGGGGTGTCCAGGCAAAATGAAGGCTCATCGGCAGAAATTGTTGAGGTCAAAGGGGCTTTTCGGAGAGTGTATCAGAAAGGACACAGGTACTCCTTGTCTTCACCACCCCCGAGCTGTATTCCAATGAGTAAAACTCTTCTGTGCCAATCATCGGCGCGACCTCGAGCTCTACACTGTCACGAATGACACAGCACCCTATCGTGTGCACGGCTGACGAGGGCGATTTTTTTCGTATTCAGAGAACGCAAAACAGCATCAGTAATATATCCTCCATTACGGTCAAACCTGTCTCAAACCTGTCTACACCATCAGTGTCAAGCTAACGACCATCCACGCATCTGCCCGACAGATGCGCCACACGTCTTTCCAAAAATAGCTTCTCGCCTGATCGCATCGCGTTCGCCTGCTGCATCACGCTCCCATTATCCTTCTCTCATCACTTTCCTCCCACTGCAAAAAATTGTCACAGGAAGAGGATACGCACTAGCGCAACCTAAAAATTGGCCCGCGCGCGGTGGCTTATAGCGTCGAAAGCATCGGTGCAGGCTTCGTGCTAAGCACTCTAATCGGACATAGCCTTTCGGCAACGTGGAATTGTCAGGGCATTGTCCTCGTTCAAGGTTCAAGGTGTACATAATTTTTTTTTGTGTTGCTGTCATGTTAGAGAGAGGTGTAGATAGGGGATTAAGGAGATGAAGGAAGTCATGAGAGATAGTGAGAGATAGAAGATCTAGGTGACCGAATGCCGCGTGAAGGACGCGTGTTTCGAATGTGTCGACGAAGGTGGAGAGGTGAGAAGGTACGTGACAGATTGAGTTCATATCATCGCTCAGTCCAAAAGACATATAATCTTTTCAGGCACGTTTTGTCCTACTCCGAGCAGGACAGGTATTCGGTTTCCCCAGATGAACTATCCGAAGAGCTTTCCCGCAACTCTGCTAATGCTAGCGCTGAATAAGCCTATAGATATGTATGAGCCTTAACGTTCGCAAAGGCTGAGTATGAAGCTAGAGATTTACCTGCTTCAAGTATTCTTTGATCACCCGCTTTATGCGTCTCGTCCGACGAGGGAACATCGTGGAAGCTGGATGTAAGAAAAGTGGCTTTGAAAGCTCATCTGTGAGCCCTTGCGAGATATTTGTGATACGAAGAACGAGCGTGCAGAGGTTGAGAACCATAGCGTACGGGTACATAGCATACAGTGCTTCCTTACGGTCCTCCGCTTCCTCCTCCCAGTCGGCGAAGTCTTCCGGGAAGGGATAATCGAAGTCCAACCAACTGGGATCTACAGGGAGGGCGCCTGTTTTGCGTATCGTGCCCCATCTAGTCCACGGTTGGAGATTGGGCATCCGTCCCCTTCGTTGTCTGCAGAGCCACGGCGTCTTCGCTGAACGTTTGGCCCAATCATGCGGGTAACCGCAAGTAGACCGCACGATTGAGCGTCCCGGGCGTCGCAAATAGCGAAGACACGCAAGTGCAATTTCTGCCAGTCTACCGGACGCAATGTGCTCCCGGTACGAGTCGCTTAACCCTCCGATCCAAGGAAGGATCACCTCTATCTCGTCAGCACTAAAATTATCCTGCAGACGGGCCAACATCCACGTTGGGTGGCGCACTAGGTAGAAGACCTCCGAATCCCATTGCAAGTCGGATGAATCAAGGCGAAGGACTTCAATGATCATCCTCCCCCATACCTCCTGGCCTCCCCAAGTGAAATCCCGTTGCGCGATCCAAGATAGAGGGAAGCAATGTCCAACTACGAACCATATAGTCCTCACGAGATGGAAGCGCTGTGGATTTGGGCAACGGTCTATGCGACGGCGAAGGTTTTCTTTGATTGCTGTAGTATAATGCTGACGTAGGGTCTGCCATTCCTGGAGGACTCAGAGTTAGACGGGTAGGTAGAATCGTAACAAATATTACCGGTCCAATCAACGCTCCAAACGGCACTCTTGATATCTCATATATGAAGCCGTGCGTGTCATCATCCAAGCAAGCATCCACAGGAAAGTTCCATAAATATGGGGAGAGGTGGTCTGAATACAAAGGAAGAGCAGGTTTTAAATGTTGGCCAATATCAATATTTGTCCATGGCAAGGTGGACCTCTGGGAGTCTATAGGTAGGACATTCAGCAAAATTAGATGCAGATGAATTCAATGCGGGGAATACCTGAAGGGAGCTGCAATGCCCACTCCAAAATCTTTACATGCATCGCACAAACATCGACATGGAAATCCCCCGATCTCGGTTTAGACAGCAAGAAATCTGTAAATGAGGAATGGTAAAATACTGGCCCGCCTTCATAGTCCACGAGGGATTGGAGGTCACTGAGTTCCACCATGACGGTGCTTGCCTTCAACCCCAACACCTGCTCGATAGCCATTTTACGTTGATCTGGAATCAGAGTCGAGTCAAGAGCAATAATGATTCCGAGAATCCTCAGAACCAAAGGAGGATCAGCGACGCGGCATAAGATGCTCTTATAGAGCGTGTCGAGCTCTGCGAAGGGCAAATCACGACTGGGCGGTTGAAGATTCAGAACAACGTCCAAACGCTCCGTTGGAAAATGACGCGCTGAATTCACGAAACGGGTGACGACCCCGGCGTATATGAATTGTCCAGAGGCCTTCTGAACAAGCTCGTTTAATTGGTCTTCGCTCGGCCAGGACGGTGGGATGTACTTGCGGAATGGGTGGGAGGTCCTCATTACCCGGAATTTGTCAGCTAGGAAGAGACGAATGTCATCATCGGGACGGAAATCATTATTAAGTTCGAGGAATGAGACAATTAGAGATGGTTCGATGGAGTCGAATGCAAACCGGATCTGCTGCTCCGGACGGCTTGCAACGAGAATCTTGATGGGGACGGTATATTGTCGTGGAAGGGACGAGAACAACCCGATGAGCTGAGATTGAGCGCTCTCGTCCAGACATTCGTCAAGGCCATCTATGACAACCAAGAGTGGAAATGGTTCATGGATTCCAGTGCCTGAATCGAACAGGCGCTGGAGTGGCTCAAACACCAGTCTTGTCAGCTGGACTTCAAGGGAGTAGTCAAATAGCAGCGGGTCGGCTTCTATGATAGCTTCGATAAGCGGTTTTGAGTGTGGAACAGTCACAGTAATGCGATAGGCGATGTTGGCGACGAGCGATTTGATTGTATTCCGTCTTGAATTTGTGCGAAAGAAGAGGAAGCTAGCGAGGAGAAGGCGACGATTGGCACATATTTCCGCCACTGTTCGTGCTATTGCAGTCTTTCCTGCCCCAGCTGGGCCGTACAGCCAGAGCATGAAGGCCTTCTCGCCTTCGTCTCCGACAACCCAGTCCATTATTTTCTTGATGACAGCGAGGCGGGTGTTCTCGTGGCATTTTGGTGGATCGGCGCGATCGTCGGAGTCATAGAAGGCATTCAGCGCCACATTCTGCTTGAGAATGTCAAATCCTGCGCCTAGTCAATCCTAAAACACGCAGAGGAAGGATATAGGCTGCGCACCTCTCATCCCTACAGTCTGATACACATTCGTATAACTTGTGTTTGCTTGGAAAGACAAGTCTTGAATCACTATATCGTGGCTGCCTGCAAAGATACTGGACATCTCGATTGAGGTCTCTTTGAAAGTACTGGTTCTGGGTGATGTTCTGTTCAGGTGTGACGTGTGCAGAGGGATTTGGAGGTGCTGGGAAACACACAGCCCGAGCATTAGTCAGACCATAGTGACAGGTTTACCCGAATTCGAGCTCGAAGCGCTTCTACAGTAAGTACGGTGGATGCTAGGTTTGCGCGGCGGCTAATTGGGTATTTTCGATGGCTGTGCTAGAATGCCATGGACGATATAGAGTGTGCCTTCTAGGCACATACGTTTTATGGGCTAGAGGACTTTCAATCAATTTGAACACGGACAGGTCTTCATTTGAGAAAGAAAATTATTCAACATTTAGTCAACCATCCCTCCACTGAAGACTCCCAGCTCAAAAATGGCCGAACTTCCATCCCATCGCACCTCTTCGTCTCGCAAACCTCTCTTCGCCTCAACGCTCATCATTCCCACCCGATAAAAGGCATCGCATGTGCAAGAGCCTTCGTTGACAGCTCGCAAACACCACCGTCTCCTGCCCCTCCAAGGATTCATGCCCGAGTCGTACGAGACCTGTCGCATCGACGGACAAGGTTTCAAAGGCTCTTTCTCGCTAGCCAGCTCGACACCATCTCCAGTGATTCAGCAGGTTTATCATGCGGGACGTATTTCCAAGAGGTCGTCAGCACCTGCCCACTAGAAAACAAAACAAGGACTCATCATATGTCCCGCCCCGTTCACAGTTGCAAACACCAACTGCCCTTCCTTGCTCTCCTTCACTTTACCGCCCTTCCACTTGCGCCATTCGGCGTTTTTCCACCCCTCCTGCCCATGCCACTCTAACTTATTGACCCACATAACGTTGGCAACCCAGTTGCACTGCCAATCGAGAGTGCCGGCGTACAAGAGGATACGCACGCCGCGCTCGAGGAGATTGGCAACGTAGTCCTGCGTATGTGCAGCCCATTTGTCCATGTGCGAGGCGAAGGCAGTGCCAACATTGGAGGAACAGGAGGAAAAGTTGGTTGGAGCGGAGGGGGATACGCCAAGGAGTTCTCGAGTGGAAGGCTGGTCGAGGTAGGCTTTGATAACGGCTATTTCTTTGTAGCACAGCTCGCCTTCGCATGGCTAGATGTGTGGCGTAGACGCTCTTTAGAATACGCGACGAAGGATGAATGTTCCTACGAACCTTGGAAATGTCGTAAACATTCCGCCCTAGACGTAGTGGCAAGTGATGAGTTGTGAATCAATATTGTTTCGAATGATAAAAGTAGAAGAATCATGGCAGCCAATTCATGCTGAATTTGAGGGAAGCTCATCGGGTTATTGCAGGATCTAGCCACCCATCCAAATGCGGCACATTCATTTCTAAAAATAGTCTCCCTTTGCTGCGTCACACTCCCATCCTCTCACCCGGAAATAGCCGCAAAAAAATCGAGCCGAAGATACGCACCAGAAGCCCACATCCCTGTCGATAGCTCGCTATCGCAAAAATCGACCGCTGCCCGGCAGTTCATGGCGTCGAAGGTGTCGATGCACGACTCGCGCATAACTTTCTGGCAGCGTGGAAGCTGTGATCGTCATGGGTGTTCGAGGGTGAGGTCCAGAAGTTATGTTGTTGCCAGGTCGGCGGTTCAGATAGGGTACCAAGGTAATGACGGAAGAGATGAGAGGTCGGAGATGGCGGATACATAGAAGAATTGATAAGTGACGGAACATAGTGTGGACGAGGCGCGTTTCGGACGTATTGACCAAGATGAAGATGCAAAAAAGTACGTGGCGGACTGAGATCATCCATGCAAACAAGGAAATACATCAACTTACAGCAGCCTTCATACGCACACATGTTGCGATAGACTGGAAAGGCACGTCCAGCGACGCAGTGCCACATTCCACTTCGTATCGGCCTGGGTACAGCCTATCCAAAGTCGCCAATGACAGGTCTCCGGTCAGCCCAATCGTTGAGGAGACTCGGATGGAAGAGACGCACGTTGAGACATCCGTAATCCCATTCCCGATAAGCACACTCTGCAAGTTGATCGTCGGTTGTCCTTGGGAGTGCGCGATCTGGTTCTGGTCCCATATCTCACTCGCGAAGACGGGGATGTATCGCCCCTGTAAATCATGGAGACGCAATGTCAATAGGCGCCAATGCGTGTCGAATAAAATGCCAGCATGATCGAACGACCAAAAGGGAGACGGGCACACGTGCACGCACCCCATAGGACTCTCCTGCGAGATGCAGCGGACGACCTGCGAACTGGGTGAAAGTCTCGAAGAAGATGCTGATGAACGCGTGCACGTCCTTCGCTGCGGCTTCCGTCGTTCCGACGCTCTCGCTGTAGTCGGCGTACGAGAAGCCAACGCCGACTCTACCGGGTCTTGGCTTCAGAAAATGTGCTTGAAGTGGGAATAAACGCATACATACGGTTGGTCGAGGAAGAAAATATTCGCCTCCTCGTTCCATCCATACGGGTTCCAAACCGTCCCATTGGACGAAATGTTGTTCATATCAATGCTACACGGCCCTGTCAATGGAACGAACAACACATCCGAGTCAGAACGGGTCTCCGCCCGACAGGCATCGAAGACGGTCAAAGATAGGCATTGCTTACCAAGTTCCATGAGAAGGCCCATGGAGGACGAGCATCCAGGACCTGCACACCGGTAGCTATGAGCCTTGAGAGTTGCGTTATGCTTTACGAGACCCCTCGATCAGAGAGCAATCTCGAAGTGCACGGCCTCAGTTCTTTCGTGGTGGGCTTGACTACCGAGAACTCGAAGGACGGGGCGTGGGGTGCCACGAAGGCTTAAGGGCTGAAGAGCGGACGAACCTCCATTTATCCACATCATGACATCGTCTATAAGAGCTTGCACGTAAGTCGGATAAATGGAGGAGGGATGGAGGGAGCGGGTGCACCTTTCGCGGGATTGCGCCGACTTTCGAAGAAATAAAAGAAGAGATGCTTAGAGCCAGCGGCAACGTCGAGGTATCCAGTGTAGACACTGGAGACGTAGCCAAGTCAGACCGAATCAATAGATAGCTAAGTCCAAGAGTGCACAGAGTTACCCGCAATCAGAGGACGTGAAATACCAGCGGAGACATTTCCCAGTGCAGCCTTCCAACAAGATGCAACTTACTTCACTGTAGGGTCGCAGAATTGGGTTTGCTTCACCCTGACGGCATGGTTCGGAAAACGTGGGTGGGAGAGGCTGGTGAAAGAGTCCGAACCGATGGATGACAACTGGCGGGACACAGGCTCGGAGGCATTCCTAGCTGTACCGTAGGCAACGGATAAGGAGGCTTGTCTGTCTACCCCGTAGTAAAAGCTTGAGGCCGCAACCCGGGTTAAGGACAACCAGAGGATGAGACTCGTGCTAGCGAACATGGTGGTTGCTCTCCAAGAGCGCTCGTCGTGGGATTCCCAGCCCTTCCGGTAGTTCGAGCGGTGAACTTCAACTAATTTAGGTATGCTAGATCTCCCTCAATTATTACACATTTCACCCAGACTCCTCCTGACCACATAGGATCTCTTGCTTCAATCTCCACTCTCAGCTACCTAGGATTGCAAGAGAGAACGAACAGAGGGGCGCGCATGTCGAGAGCGAGGCATCTCTGCAAGTAAAACTTTTTGTAGAAAAATGCCGGCTCAAGCTTAGATCATACCGATTCCAAGATGCTGATTTCGAGGACATGCGTGTTTTATGTGGTTGCATTGAGTACATGGGCCTAGCAAGCATAGGAGAGCGGAAGGAAAATGGGTGCGTCTACTCTGATGTTGTTGTTCGTGCTGTAAGGAGAACATCAAAAAAGTCAACGACGATACTAAACTGAAACGATCTAGGGACGCACTGTAGATGAGTTGAGCAGAGTGGTGCACGATCCGCTTGATCTGCTTCTCCCTCTCAAGGTGGCGGATGGCGACGCGAGCCAAGCTTCCGTTGATTTTGAGACGTTCGATGAGGATACTCTGGCTGATGAACTTGAAGGTGGGGACTTCCTTCAGGATGCGGTCGTAGGTGGCCTTGTCGAGTGATACAGCATGTTGGGCCTTATCCTTGACCTTTCCCTTCGACCACTTCTTCTTCTTGGCGGACTTGCCGCCACTTGATGCGGCGGGAGCAGCTTTTGCTTTGGCCTAGAGAGAAGGCAAGAAAGAAAATTAGCAGAGCTCATCCAACCTCCCAGGAGCGCATCCAGCCCGTATTCCTATCCAACTGCGTTGAATTTCATCAAGCGTCTCCATAGACACCCCAGCAGCTTTCCTGGATAGAAATTTGGGCAGCGATGTACTCACCATTGTTGCTGTGACCGTCGATGATGAGGCTTGCGTTGACGATGAGGTTCCCAAGAGTTCAAGCGTGCTTTGTTTGTGTCCTCATTACGTAATATATGCCGAGCTGATTGACGCGACTGGACACGTCGATCGAGTTCAAGTCGTGTTCACTGTTTCCCACATCGTCTACCGTGCGCAGCGCACAGCGAGCTTCAGCTATGATACCCTGGGCTATTATTCTCTGTACTATCCCACTCGCCGTAACGGCGGGCCCGGCCAAACCTCTTGGCGTTGCACCTGAACTCGCATCTAAATACGTTCCTTCAAAAGCTGGCACTTGGAAGTGCTTAGACGGGTCGAAAGAAATACCCTGGGGGTTTGTGAATGATGACTCTTGCGACTGTCCAGACGAGAGCGACGAGCCAGGTCGGCTTATATCTCGATAAACGGAACGGGAATGTATGAAATGACGTTGTCTCCACAGGTACAAGTGCCTGCCCAAATAGCAAGTTCTATTGCAACAATGAGGGTCACATCGGTGCTTACATCCCAAGCTCAAGAGTGAACGATGGATTATGCGGTGTGTATTACGATTTATTTCGTAGATGACTTGTCTTGACCCTGTTACCAGAGCCCCAGTGCTGCGACGGATCCGACGAACCAGCTGGCCTCTGTCCAAATCAGTGCAGGGAAGTTGGGGAGGCGTACAGGAAGAAATACGATGCCGAGATGAAACTTAGGAAGACGGTATGTCTTACCTGATTACCAGTATTGTGTCCCAGAATTTCACTGCCCTTACCAGGGTTCCAAAATCCGTGCAACGTACATCGCATTTGCCCACAAGGAGAAGAAGCGTCTTGAAGTCGAGGTCTTATCTCTTGAGAAAGAGATTGAGGAGAAGGAGAAGGAGGTTGAACGTCTGCAAGGTGTGCCCTAACCTGACTTAAATTCAATAGTTTCCTTAAGGCTGTTCCAGACGTTGCCGACCGTGCAGAATCCATCTCGCAAGCCGCCCTTGACCACAAGAAGGAGTCGCGTAAGTGCTATACCGGGCATATTCCTTCCACTTAACCCACATCAACGCCATCTCTCCAGCTCTATACAAATCCCTCATCAAACACCACAACGCCCTTCAATCCCTCCAACGCGAATACAAGAAAAAGCAAGAGCGCGAGAAGGCCCTCGGCCAAATTCTCTCCACCCTCCGAACGAGTTACAACCCGAATTACCAGGATATGGGTGTCCTCGAAGCCGTCCGCGGGTGGGAAGAGCTAGCAGGGCTGCCGCACATCAACGACGTCAACAAGGGCGACAAGGAGGAGGGCGAAGGCAAGACCGAGGAGGCAAAGGAGGAGGCAAAGGAAGAAGAGAAGCTCGAGGAAGGCATGTTAACTGCTGAAGAGCTCGAGTCTTCCGTCGATCCACTATTGAACACCGACTACGTTTCGTTGCTCTTGGAACACGACGAGCATATCCAGGCACCTATCGAGGACTCCATTTGTAAGTTGCTCATACAGCTTTCCTGGTTGGCGCAGGAAATACTTATATGTATGTGGGCAGTGTTCGACCTGCAAGGTTACCTCCCGGACTCCGCCATTCCCATCTACGAAGATATCAAAGACACTCTTGTCTCATGGTTACAGAAGCTCGGTATCATTCGTAGTGATGATTCAGCAGCAGGTGGGTTTTAATCCGTTCTATCGTTCCTATGTCTTGAACTATGTCTAACCTGAGCCGTCTTTCTAGCCGCCGACTCAACTCGTGCCCGACAGGCATTCCACGACGCCGAACGTGCTCTCGGTCAGCTCAAGTCTGACAAGAGGAACAAGGAAAAGGACGCCACCGAAATCTTCAGTGTCGAAGGATTCGGCGCGGAAGGAGAGTGGAAGAAGCTTGACGGGACGTGCATCGAGAAAGATGAGGGAGAGTGAGTTGCCTTCATTTTCCTTGACTGTTGGCGACAATTATTCTTTTTTCTCTGCCAGGTACATCTACGAAGTCTGTTTCTTCCAGGAGGTCAAGCAGAAGCCCAAGAACGGTGGAAGTACCTTCAGCCTTGGGTGCGTTACTTCTGTCATCATCCTCGAACTTCATGACTGAATATCGCATCCTTTTCTCAACAGTAAATTCGACTCATGGAACCCCTCAGTCGAGGTTGGCGCACCAGGCTTCTACGAGAAGCAAGTGTACAACCGCGGTACGAGATGTTGGAACGGTCCTGAGCGGAACACGAAAGTACTTCCGTTCCGTTCCTTCCTGCTACCGACTTCGTTGACATAACGTGGACTTGTAGCTCGTTCTTTCATGTGGCCTTGACAACGCCATCCAATCCGTTTTGGAGTTGGAGAAGTGTGAATACCAGATCACTGCCACGTCGCCCGCGCTGTGCTTGCCCGTGAACGAGAAAACGAAGGGCTCTAGGGACGAACTGTGAAACGTAGAGGAATTTACCTACATGGGAGTTCTTTATAGATTGGCAACACAGTGAGTAAAGACGTATAGGCTCATGGACACGTTAATGAACCTTGCTTTGGTGGGGTGTTTTCTCCATAGCATATTTATTGAAATTTGAAAGGGCGTGCATTTGTGGGACACAATCCGGTGATCATTGGCTGTTTAGTGTGGGTCACAGACTAGGAAACTCCAGGCGGGTGCTTGGTGCTGAATTTGCCGAACTGGTTGGAATCGATGCTTGCCTCAAGTAGTGCGCTATAAAAGGAAATAATACGCCACATCCTTAGGCACATAAAGCGAGACCAGGCCTTGGATGGTATACTGTGGCATTGCGCCCTAAGACTGCTGTGTTGTGACCTCTCAAGGCACGAGGTCCTGTACTTTGGGTGAAACCTGACACGAAACGCGTTCGGTGTACCTCATAAAACAAATGGAGTGGGATGTGATTATACCCCTTACATCCCTGAGGTCCCAGTACCTAGACGATAGGGATTCCTGACCGATTTCGCCACTCCCAATCTGCTGCCAGCTCCTTACGCGAGTCTGGGAAGACCTCTACCATCATCTTATACCAGTCCTCTTCTGTATCGTAATCCAGCCATGTCGCCTTCAAGGCTTCCCAGGGTAAGGGCATCCAACCTGCATACTCCCAGTCAATGATGCACAAAGGTGAATATTCGCGTCGCCAGAGGTCCAAGCCTCCAGGGAATATTAGGTTCTTCGGCAAAGCGTCACCATGAGAAAATACTATAGGAACATTGTCGCGCTCAATGAGGGGTGTAATTGATTGGGCTAGAGTGCGGTTTTTTGGAAAATTCAAACCGAGCCAAACTTGCTCCATAAAATCTTGGTAAGACAAAAAGGTGCGAGGATTATCGTCGATCCATGGAACACGGGGATCCTGGATGGCACCTCCGGAGGCGTTGCATATGGTACGATGACGTGTAGAAGTCTGTTGGTGCAAGGCACTGTACTGTGATCGCATATCCTCTACGATTTTCTCCTTGTCGAGAGGTGTAAGCCTTTCCCAAACATCAGCGCAGCAGTCGCCCTCCACCCAAGTCGAGAGAATGTACGTCTTTTGATGAGTAGAGAAGGAGTCAATCAATGTAGGAGTATTGATACCCCCAAGAGACCCAACGAAGCGTAACGCATCGGCCTCCACCGAGTGATTCGAGGTCTTCAACACCAGATTGAAGGGAAGGCGGAAGATATTATGATACGGACTTTTGCCGAAGAGCGAGCTCGTTTGGATGAGTATTTCGAAGAGAGAGGGTTTCAGCACTTGAGGGAAGATGCGGAGTAAGGATTTGACGAGCTGTTGCGACCAGGAGATGCTAGGCCGGAGCTGATATCGAACATGTGGGTGGCACGCTTCATTTGCGCTCATGTCAAAGAGAAGCTTTCGAAAGCATGGGTGTGAGCCTCTACCCTTCTACATATATCCAGGAATCGACTCACGTTGAAGGCAGTGATGGCAGGAGGAACATACTAGTCTCACCACAATTTGATTCAGATCAAAAGTAAGAACCAACGTCACGTGCCTCTTTCCACTGGTCAGATTAATTGCTTCGGAAGCAGAGTCAGTCTTGCACGGTGATTCTCTTGTCTACCATGAATATGACAGATCGAAGCGGAGGCTATCAATTATGAGCTCGAGGTGGAGATGAGATGTGTGTGCGAGTAGTGTACAAGAGCATCGTAAAAGCCCAGAATAAATACGCAGGGGATAAAGCAGACAGATGCACAGCGGAGGTTGAAGCTTTGGAGGCGTGAAAGGTACTGATGATCCGTCGACTCAAGGAAACAGGCAAGGGAAACTACGCAGTCAGTAACCTAAGATAGTAGAGACAGTCAGCATATGAGTACCTGGAAACATGGTCAAGAATTATCTTACCTAGTCGTGTCCACGAAGGAACGCATCTAACTCGTCGTCGAGTTCCTGCTGAGTCTTCCTTGGGCGCTCAGCCGTTCTTACAGGTCTATCGCCCCCTCGCTCACGACGCGTCCTTCTATCGCGACCGCCTCTCGTTCGTTCACGAGGCCGTTCATGACCATTGACGCTCTTCTCTCTATCCCACTCGCGTTGCGGTCGGCCGCTGTCTATCGCCGCCACATCGTCGACATCCACAGGCGACAATGTATCCCTATCCCTGTCTCCACGGCCTCCTCGTCTGCGTGCCCGACGTGGCAGCGGCGCCGTCAGGCGCGAGGCCAGGTCAGACGGTTCATCAAATGAGTGCAGCCGCAAGAGAGAGGTCCGCTGGAGCAGCGTACGGCCGTCAGATGCGATGTAATCTGAGCGCATTTTCGAAGGGGGTGAGGCTGATACGGCCTCCTCCGGTGTACGAGAACGCGAGCGGGGAGATGACGCCAACCGATCAGTAAGTTTGGGTTTCTTGCGTCTTCTGCCTGCATTCGCGTCCGACCGCTCATCGTCCGTGCCGGATTCAGCGAGGAACGCGTCTAGTTCGTCGTCTAGTTCTGCGCGTCTCCTCTCGTCATCCTCATGCGGATCTCTTCGTCGCCTCTTCGCTGGTGGAAGTTCGCGCCCGTCGAATAGCTCCTTCCCTGCACCCTCTCCATGTTTCTTATAGAACTGACTCTCGTTCTTCGCACCCTTCTTCTTCACGTCCTCTGGCCGCGCCCAACGCATCCTGATCATTCCTTTCAGGCCTTCCCCCTGTCCCAGTGTCTGTTTTAACCGCTCTTCCGCAGGCCACAGTGCAATGGGGAAAGGTTTGGCGGTGAGGTACTCGTCCATGTCAGGTTCTTCGCTGATGGTCTTCTGCAAATGGGAGAAGGCGGCACGAGCTGCCTTTAGGGAATCAAAGACGAATACGCAAGTATTGTCGTCGACCCATTCAAGTCCCAATGGATGTGCGTCGAAGTGAGTCGCGTAGGCGAAGAGGCGTGCTGTTGGGAGGTGTGCGATGGGCGGTCCAGTGACAAGGATGGCATTTGGGCGGTACGACAGGTCTGGAGCGTTCGTCAGTAATATGCCGGGGCGAGAGGTAAAAGGGTCGGAATGCGAACCCCCCGTGTCCTCGTCCATATCTTCATCTTCAATGATCTTGTCAGCATCTTCTTCCCCATCTTCGCCCTGTTTACGCTTCTCGTCCCAACATCATGAAACCAGGATATAAATATGAGAAGAAAGCAGCCAACTGGCGTATCAGGTCCTGAACTCCGCATCCAAGCAAGAAACCGTCCGCTTGCGGCGTACCTTGCCAGCTCTAGCTGCCGCGGAAGACTCGGACAACAAATAAACTTTGCTTGTGCCAATACGTTGCGCAAAGGAAGCTGCCTGAGCAGCGCGTTCTGCCTCTGTCGGGAGTTGTTTTTCGTAAGCAACGTCGTCGTCGTAGGAAAGCATTTCAGATTCTTGAGGTGCGATACCGTCGGGAGCGCTGTCCATGGTCGACGTGGAGAAAGACGGAAGAGGAGGTGGTCACGGTGGTAATGACAAAAGCAACGTGAACGCCGACGGTCAAAGGGATCACCGCCGATTACGTAATGACAATGTGGGTCCTGTCTCGACGACTATCAAACGATTCTGCGAGTTGCCTTGCCTTACTTTCAACTAAGTATGATGTCGGACGGCGGAGAGCCAACAGTGAGCAAGAATAAGCAGCATAGGAAGGAGAAACGTAAGTTATTCTGCTCAACCGAGATTTATATCTGACTATGAAAATTTGGTAGCATGGGACACAGATGATATTGACCAGTGAGTACTTGTCTAGATTTCGATTGGAACCTCACAATAACCCTTGCGTTGTAGTGTAGGTGCACGTTTATCCGATCATAGTCGCAGACCTCTGAGATTCTCGTAACCAGTGGAAGATCGACTCATTTCAACCGTCGGACAACAAAGGTGGAACGTTGACCGAGGAATCGTCTTTCGCCACATTGTTCCCAAAGTATCGCGAAAAATACCTACGAGAAGTCTGGGGTGCAGTTACTAAGGCACTGGACGCCTATGTGAGTTTGCAAGTCTCTTTGTTCTACCTATTTCCTCACTTTCGGCCAGGGTGTTGCATGTACCCTCGATCTTGTACATGGCTCCATGTCAGTACGGACGACACGAAAAACATACGACCCTTACATTATCCTCAAAGCCCGCGACATGGTGAAGCTAATGTCGCGTGGCGTGGCGGTTAACCAAGCCGTCAAGGTTCTACAAGATGACACGTCCTGCGACATCATTAAGATTGGGAATTTGGTCCGAAATAAGGAGCGATTCGTGAAACGGAGACAGAGGATAATTGGGCCTGATGGAAGTACTCTTAAGGTGCGTCGTCAACCTGGAAATGTGCTGTATGGATGGCTCGAGTTGATGAACAGGCTATCGAACTTTTAACAAACTGCTACGTCCTCGTACAAGGCAACACCGTCAGCGTAATGGGCCCACATAGGTCTCTCAAAGAAGTTCGCAGAATTGTTCTAGATTGCATGAAGAATATCCACCCTATCTATCGAATAAAGGTCTGTTCGTTACTTTTAGCTAGATGCACCCTGACCTGTTTCCTTGTAGGAGCTGATGATTCGCCGCGAACTCGCCAAAGATCCAAAACTTGCAAGCGAGTCCTGGGACCGGTTCCTTCCTCAA
Source organism: Cyclocybe cylindracea (assembly GCA_013376435.1). Classification (NCBI taxonomy): domain Eukaryota; kingdom Fungi; phylum Basidiomycota; class Agaricomycetes; order Agaricales; family Hemipholiotaceae; genus Cyclocybe; species Cyclocybe cylindracea. Next base: position 898,616 of record MPNV01001486.1, on the reverse strand, counting down.
TTCCGTAAACGCCATCTGAAGACGTCAGAAAAGACAGCGAAGAAGAACGAGAAGATCGAACAGAAGCTGGAGGCTCGCAAGGCTGCTGGCCTGGAGACCACGAAGGAGGAGCTGCTACGGGAGACAGCGACGAAGAAGAAAGTTTATACGCCCTTCCCGCCTGCTCAACAACCACGGAAGGTCAGAGTCTTTATACGTTTGTTTCAACCAATGAAGCTGAAATATCAATCCAGGTCGACTTACAATTGGAATCTGGAGAATACTTCCTTAAAGCGTCGGAAAAGGCTGCTCGTGAAGCAGAAAAGAAGAAACAAAAGGTTCATTCACCCACTTTTTTCGTTCCTCTTCTCGTCATTCACGCCTTTGGCTCCCTTCAATAGCAAGCAGAGACGACAGAGAAACGCCGTGCCGAGCGTGCCGAAGCTTTCGTCGCGCCTACAGAGCAGGCAGAGCCGACTGTTGAAGAGAAGCGGAGGAAGAAGAAACGTGCGGCCATGGAATCTGAGATGGACGCTGAGGAGCCAGAAGGTCTGGAGAAGTCAAAGAAGAAGAAGAAGCGGCGGGTGAAAGAGGGCGAGGAGGACAGTGATTCGTGATCGTCGACGGTCTGTTCAGCAAGCGTGTGGGGTGCGGGTGTATTTTCGTGTGTCATCTTTCCGTCATTATCGTTCACATATTATTACTTCTGCATTTTCTTCCTTGAGATGCGATTCAACTAGCGCATCCAACACGACGCTTTTCAGTGACCCAAGCTCGGTGCGAAAGGTCCCCCATTTGTGCGAACCATGAAGACCAGCTTGTCAAGATTTCCATACGAAGTGTCCTGCGACGACGACTAGTACTTAACCGTGATGTCCACTGACCTTACACACGAGTTCGGAGGGCGTCCGATCGCCTCTCCTGCCGAATTCGATCCAATATCGACGTGCGCCATCCATTCACCTTGAATGTGCTTGGCTCTAATGGCTAGTCGCCTCGCGATTTATTGCCCATTTCAACGTTCTCATTCTCTTCTTGTTTAGCTAATCTCCTTCACCAATGGAGAAGGACCCTACAGTTACACTCCCCTTTCACCTGAGCTTTACGCCAAAACACGAGCGGAGATGGACGCCGGCACTATGTTGCCATATTTTGCTGGTTCAGGCTCCAGCGTTGCATGGCAGTTCCCAGACCGAGAAATATCCAGCACAAGTGTCGCAAACCTGCATCTGGGTCTCATGATCGCAGTTCTCTTCCTCTTGGTCTCGGGTTATCTCAGATTTCGTACTTAGATTAGTCAGACTTTGTTTTTGAATACTTAACATAAGTACGACTAGAAAATAGCCATCACATGGTGTCAAGGTATTCGAATTGATACATAGATGTGCCGGTTCCACCAAATTGCTTGGGCATAATACACGGCGCTTGTAACCTCCAACCGGGAGTTGTCGATTGGAAAATAAAGTATCGTATCATGATAGAGAATATGAGTGGTAAAATTACCCAATATCGCTTTTGTCCACTGGATTGTTTGAAGGACGAAGCCAACGCGCTTGATTCGACAGGGGCAACGGCTTCCACATTTAGTAATCTGGGTCTGCGGGCCGGAAATGTGATGACTTTTGTCGTACGACACAAAACGCGAACGTTTTAAAGCCAATCTCGTCTTGGTTGACGTTCTCCATCATCCCTGCTTTTTCGCCTCCTCGACGACGCGTAACGAACGTCTTTCACCATGCCTTCAAGACAAAAAGTTGCAAAGTCACAAGCGGAGCCTCAGAAAAGCTGGCTCGTCACATGGGCGACGCGACTTGGAATCTTCGCTGTGTTAATTGCGGCTTTAGGTTGGCTTGACACAATCAAGGTGCGCTGCATACCTTTGTCCATCATTGAGTTATGCTAACCTAATTCGTCCCTACCTCTAGGACCGCTGGTATATCTTCGAGCCAGGCTTTCTGCATGAGCTCGCCCAGTCTGCCGTCGCCACCTACCCAAGTGACACTCGGAGTATGATCAACCACATCGTCACGAACCTCACCGAGACCTATCCGACCAACACAATCCGCATCAACACGAACGAGGAGTGGGTGTTCAACAATGCCGGCGGTGCCATGGGCGCCATGTACATCATTCACGCTAGTATCACGGAGTACCTCATCATCTTCGGTACTCCCCTGGGCACGGAAGGACACTCGGGCATCCACACCGCCGACGACTACTTCCATATTCTGCACGGTGAACAGTGGGCTTTCAAGCCCGGCGCGCTGGAGATGGAGCGTTACACGCCTGGGATGGTGCACCTTATGCCAAGAGGTGTTGCGAAGCAGTACAAGATGCACGAAGGATGCTGGGCGCTTGAGTACGCTAGAGGTGTGTTTCTCTCTTTACTTGTGTCCAGGTTGGTCTGACGTGGACTATTTCAGGTTGGATCCCCCTCATGCTCCCCTTCGGTTTCGCCGATACTCTCACATCCACGCTAGATGTTCCGACGCTGTATAACACAGTTCGTATTACGGGGAGAGAGATGCTCGGGAACCTCCTTATTGCTAAGATATAGACATATGCATCATGTTTAGACGTGCTTATTTATGGCGTCCATAGCTGTAAACGGGTACCTAATTATCAGTATTTCAAAAGAAAAAACAGGAAAGAAAAGAAAAAGAAAAGGGTTGCAGGCAAGGCTCCTACACATCGGCAGTAGTCACCTTTTGAGGTGCTGGCATCCGCTGGGATGTGTAGGCCGTGGTCGACTGGATGATGTGGCAGAGCGAAACAGGTAATTATTTCTAAATACAGTGATGCTACCAGTGGAATTCTCGTTGCCTGTGTATTTATATCATAAACATGATGATGGCTATACGTGTCTCCCTTTGCTGTGAACTCTTGCACTAAGGAAAATGAGGATTCCATGGCCATTGTCTGTGGTTAAAATCTTAAGTTTTAAAAGGCATTCATCAATTTTTCTGGTCCAATGGGCCAAGAACAGTTTCTATCTACATTTACTGGCCTGGGACACCCTTCACCACAAAGTTGGACTTTTGCTGCAATTTTGCTATGAATTTGACATGAGATTGTAATTCATAGACTGCGGTTTGTCATTCAAGGATTTTGCCAAGCCTTTTACATGTAAAGTTCAAATGTGAGATTTGCAGACTTGGAATATAAAAATTGCCCCAACTCTATGAACAAAGAACAAGCTTTCATCCTTTCTTTAGATGGGAGATAAGGTAGATTATCTCTTTAATCTGGGTCATGCTGACAAAGCGTGACAGCGTCACACATATAAATCAAGTGACACCTGTAACTTTCCAGGCTTGCTTGCCTTCTGCCACCATACTGGGTCTTTGTTCCTCACTGCTCTCAACCACTTTGCTTTCTCCTTGCTTTGATGTTATCTTACCAGCACTAGACAAAGGTGAGCACCTCATTTTAGCTGTGTTATCCTTGTCTTCAGATACAATTTGCATCTACCACTTGTCATTCAACGACAGTGCTAGAGTTCTGTCTGGTGCATACAGTGGTCACTTTCACACTTCTTTGATGCTCTTATTATCCTCTTTCTTCCTTTTCTTTATCCTTGTGGCTGCTATAAGCACTTGATCTTTGCTGCCAACCATGCTGATCATCCAATGGGGTTTGGTCGATTCACCGACTTCAGACTAAATATCAATTCCTGTCTTTAAGTGGAGGAATGTCCACTGTACCAAGGGTACTATGGAACTGTTGTCTTAAATGGTGTAAACTCCTCTTCATGCATCTGCAACTTCTTCAGAAGCAGTCCTTGAGCATGAGATTCTGTGTGCTCAAATGTTTATATTCTTTGCTTTGAGGTTCTGCTTGATAGCTTGAGTGTTGCAACCTTGGTTTCATATCACTTATTCTGTTCTTCTCCTTCTGCTTGCCTAACAGTAGCTGATGTCAATTATATCACAGACATTACGACATAGAAGCACTTAATCTGAAAACAACAACTCTTGATCAGTTGTCAACTTTTGTTTGTTTCCTGTTCTTTACTCACATCCTCCTGACTCACCTTTTCTGAAGATGTTTAGACAGGGTACCTCATCAGATTTGCTTATGCTTTCTCCAGAGTCAAGCAAATCGAGCCCAAGTCGCCCCAATGATGGTAACATTTTTTTTACTCTGCCTAATTGGATTTCTCATCTTTGAGTATTCTAGATTATTCCTGGATTCCACCACCTCTTTTCTCCCCAAGAGTTGTGGAACAACCAGCTGATGTGGCAGGCCCACTCCCAGAGCGACCGGGAGACGGGCCTTGGGCAGTATGGCCAGCCCGTCCCGATCCGGACACTATTTCCGGAAATAGAACCGGCGCTTTCCGGAATCTCGGTGCCGGCCGAGTCGACCTCGATCACGCTGACCGCGACAGTCTCGACGAACGACCACCGCGCAAAAAACAGAAGACCGTCTCTTCAAGTACCGAACCCGACGATGAGCGACGACCTTCCACACCGACTCCTCTTGACCAAGTTCCCTCTGTCAAAGTTCCCAAAACTCAACGTGAAGCCACTTCCCAACTTGCACACGCGTTGAACTCGGTGTTCGCAGAAGCAGCATCCTCTCCCAAACAGAACGCATCCCCCAATCCCGACGTCGACAACCCATTCCCTGGGCATCTGAGTTCCTTTCACTCTCGCGACAGAGGCGATCGAGTCCCTTCCCGCCATTTTCGACCACCTCTCCAGACTTCGCAGCCGAGTGCATCGACTAGTGTATCGGGCACGTCATCCCTCCACTCGCTCATTTCACGACACGCTGCTCCCGTGCCGGAACATGTCGCAGCCCCCTCCCTTGCACAAGCCGCTCCAGCAACCGAATCAGAAAATCTTTTCCGTTCAGAACTTGTTGAAAATGACAAGGATACTCTCGTTTTGGACTTCATTCACCAGGGTCCCTCTACTTCAGCTATCCAAGAACCTATTGAAGACCACCCTTTCGTTACTCCCTACCACCATATCCAACGAGATTTGTTGCACGAACGACAATCAGGTCTTGACCCACATTACCCCCCCATCCCTGAATCGATACCTACCCCTACATCAAGTTCTGCAAGGATCCATGAAAGCGATGGAGGCGACTACGTTCCTCACAGACCTCTACCATTCGGCCCCAGGTCCCCCTTATCTAGTCTTACCACCCCGCGGGTATCAAGACGCGCAAGACCTGATCCTGAAGAAGAGTCATTCTACGAAGCCGATCTCGACGAACTCGAAATATGGGCCCAGGCTGACATAGCGACCACATCTTTCGTGAAGCTCAAGGAGGGAGAGGTCGAGAACTTGGAGAGAGCGGCCAGGATGAACCTCCGGTTTTTGCAGAGAGTGGTGGATGCGGTGATGAGAAATCCAGTCCCACAAGAAAAACCGATGGTTTTTCAACAGACAGTCGCTATTCCTTCCATTTCTCACTTTGAACGCAGCGATCGACTTATCGACGAAATCTTTGGGCCCAGCGAGAAGATAAGAGGATACACCCGACCAAGACCAGTATGGCTTTTCGTGTCCTGTATTTCCGTTTTGTCTGACACCCATCTCAGCCTACTTCTCAAAAGAACCTCAGCAATGCATCATCGACCCCTGTTGAAGTTCCAACACCAAATGCGGAAGAACGTGATGACCTCTTCGGTGACAACTCACACGCTGGCCCTAGCTCCTCTTCTGCCCTTCCTGCCCACGACGACTTGGAGTATCTTTTCTCCGGCCCGGATGATGTTGGAGAGGATCAAGTTGATCAAGTTGATCAAGCTCGAGACATGTTGACACCTGACCACGAGTTACTGCTACCCACTTCTGCCAAGAATCAGCAGCATTCCGTCTTCTTCCCCTCCTCTAATCCACTTACCAGTTTCTCGCGTCCTCTTGTATACACCCCCTCTCCTCCACACCACAAACCTCTCGACGCAGAGCCATTACCGCCCATATACGTAGAAGGTCCGGAATTGCCATCAGAGCCACTTTCGCCATCGCCGTCGCATTCTCCTCCGCCCAGCCATGTTCAAGACACTGACGTTCAAGAAATCGAGAATGACCGACAGTCACCAGAGGTTGAGTATGAACTCATCAGCCCCATGGCCCTCCGGCTTCAGAACACCCGCACACTTTCACCTGGTGTCGAGAGTACTTCCCCTCCTACCACTCATTCTCGCGCACCTACTCCAGGCCCATCCGCCCTCCAAATTCGAGAAGAAGTTGAATTCTTACCTAAAGATCTGTCGACCGACGTTCTCGATCCTCAGAGAGATAGTGTCTCTGTGGTCGAAAATCCAGTTGACCCCCCTCCTACCTCATTTCTTTCCGTTGATGTGTATATCGACGAGGTGCTTCCTAAAGCCGTCCGAGAGCTGACTCCTCTCGAAACTCCTGTGGACGGAGTTGCTACCGAAGTCGCACCTGAAGGTCCCTTTACTCCTCCACCACCCGAGGAGCCCATCGACGGACCGAATACGACCGTAAAAGAAGGCTCCTGTTCTCGAGAACAATCTGTCGCTCCTACCGCTTCTCCAGACCGCCTGACAGCATCAACAGCTGCGGAAGAACCTTCTGTCGAACTCGTCGTTGGACCCGACATCGAGGAGAGAGAAGACACCTCTAGTCTAATTCTGAACGCCTTGGACTTGCCCAAAAGATGGGATAACGTTGTCACTCCAGGAAACTCCGATCTTCATGTCCAGTCCTTAGACCACCTGCCCATCGGAACTGAACCTCAAGAGCCATCTCTTCCTCTGGAGACTACCGCTGCCGAAACCGACCCCCGAGAAGTGCCCCTTCCTCTCGACCCTGCCCCTGTCGATCCCCGTCCTCCTTCCGTTCCGGCTATCGAAACCCTGGTTTTGCCCAATCCCAATCCCGATCTCGCCCCATCAACGTCCTCTTCCACCTTGAAGCCTTCGACACCCAAACGCTCAAATGATTTTGTGGCAGGCGATGGGCACATGTTCGAAATGTCAGAAGCACCATCGACACCCATATCCTCACGTATTTCAACCATCTTCGACTCGGACTACTTACAGCCTCGTTATCGCAATCTATGGAGCGCTGAGGAACGAGCACGGTTCCAGATGGTCACCATCGAGCTGGAACCGGAGGCGACGATGTGGCACGAGGAGCTTGTGGAAGTTTATGACCTTGATCAAGAGATGAAGGTCGAAGACTTAGGTGACGAGAGCGCCGTGGCAGAGGAAGAAGAAGAGTCAGGTGACAAGGAGGTCGAAGAGGCGGTTGTGTCGGAGACGCAGCCCGAATCGGCCTCGAGAGCGGGACGGAAGCGTCGCCGACCGGGGTCGGGGTCTCCGCGGAAGTCTAAACGAAAGCTGGCTCGGACGGCGAGTGGGGCCAGACCAGAGTTTATTGATGTCGATGGGGATGACTTGCCTAGTATTGCAGTCAAAGCCGAGGAAACTTCGAATGGCAGCCAGAAACAGGAGGACGGAGACGAGGAAGAGGAGGGCGAAGAAGAAGAAGAAGACGAGCTAGAAAACGAGGATGACGAACTGGTCGACCCACCCGATGGGCTGGCGAGAAAGTTGAGGAATGGGTAACCGCCTGCAAACCCTTGTTAAGGAAAGAAACGACTGAGGCAGCAGGTTTGTACTGATTCGTTTTCTGCCGGGTGTTTTATCCCGTTCTGATGTACAATTCTGCTGCAGGACCTCCTCAACCTCAAAGCGTACCTCAAAGACATCCGTGCCCATCAAACACATTTCAAGCCAGCATCAAGCTTGCCCAGACCGTGTTCGCCGTGTCGCAACTCGATGTGAATGACGTCCCATTTAAAGATACCCTAGGCCTACGAGCACTGCAAGAAAATCTGTCCAAGGATGGGGCATTCGCAAGCTGCGTGCTCGTCACCGCAGCTTGAAACTCTTCGTCAATGATATCATTTACTTAATATCCGCATAATCCCAAAGCTTTCAAA
>MPNV01001486.1:864672-881855 GCA_013376435.1 Cyclocybe cylindracea | reverse complement strand
GGGAAGTTGCCCAGCGCCATCCAGGGCTACCGCCCGTTGTACTCCCTTGACTGGCCGTTCGTGGTCAACCTATCCTCGTCGCATTTACATATAGGTCTCATCAATCCCTCAATGTTTGAGCTTGTCAAAATTCCGTATATGTTTAGGTATGGCTCTAAGCCCATTGCTCTATATGCGGGTAGGTGTCTCAAGGCTTGTGTGTTTTGCAATAACTCATTCGGAGATCTCGAGACCAGGTGATGTGCGGGCTCGTTTCGAGCTCTCGACGCTGCCCGAGCATTCGGGAGCACCCGTTCTCGTCTTAAGAATCCTGGAGCTGCTGGAACCCGTGCGACGCCTTATTCCCAACGCCGAGGATTTTATGCCTATGCCTAAGGCAGGATCTCTGTTCCACAGACTCGGTTCTGGCCATAAACCCGTGCCATGGATGTATCCACTCGATGAACGGGCCAGCGGTGAAGCTTTCAAGCGTTTCATCGCGACATGTGAGAAGGCATAGAGATTAGAGAAGAGCCCAGCATCTATCGAGTCAGCATCTGCTCGGCGGATGACTTTAGCGCAAGATCTCTGCACCAGTCCCACTCCCTCGAAATCATCGCCCGTGGTAAACCGAGGTGGTGTTCCTTCATTCGTAAGCACGAAGGAATTATGGGCTGGCCTTTCTATCTTATTTGGTCTTCTAGAGTAGAATCAGCTTTAAGACTTTGATTCGAAGCCTTGACACTGATGTTGTCACCATGCCCAATTTTCGATCGTGGGTAGACCCCTTGTCAATATACCTGTAGAGCAACTCTAGTACTAAATCACAGCTCGGGGTTTCTCGCCCATCCTACCAACTTTGTCCACCTTCCCGGAAACAGTCTTTCAACGACGAGTTTCCAGATTCAGAAAAGGGTAAGCTCTCAAAGTCTCAGATTCTACATACGCCATAGCTGGGCCTCACGCTCCGGATACTGAGTACTAAATTCAGCTTGGGGGATCATTACGTCACATGTCAGTTGACTAGGCGCCCGTCTCTGGACCCCCCAGAAAGCAGTGCTATCAAAATGCTATGCACTACAATGGTGAAGAGTTTGACTCTTTCATGTACTAGAAATCTGGGCAGCGATCTTCTACATAGTACATGGCATGTCTCTTCAATCCAATGTCCTGGAGCAGCATATAAATAAATCGAAGCTCTTCACCCCGGACTAGGTCATCGCTCTACATATAAGTACAGAGTTGTGCACAGCCCAATAAGCTCCCAATATATATACACGCCTCCGAGTCTCCATCTTCTTCTTGAGTCTGCCCTCGTCGCTTAATCTACTAAGTAAACGCAACACAACGCAAACCCCAACCCCACTTCCACACCCCACCCCCATCTATAAGTAAGCGGCCCAGGAACTCAGAACCTAAATAGAGTGAATTATCTGTCCATTATAATCAATGCATGATCCAATTCTGCGTATGCATAAGAATAACAACCTCGAGGTTACAGTAAGTATCCAGAGCCCTATGCCGAAGGTCAGCCTTGCGCAAACACTGCGGTGCACAGCAGGCTCTTTCTCTACTCTATATAACAGGCACAGACCTGGTCGAGAACGTACTGAGTTACTACTGCACACCTTCAGCATCAAGCCCACCTCCCCGGCAAGCTCAGGTCTCCTCTGGCCGCAGAACCTCCCGGCCCCACCTCAGGCACTTATACACCTACTTCTTCGATGTAAGCAGTCTCCAGCTTACACTCTCTCGAGCCCCGAGGATAACTTCTTCTAAGCACCCAGAGATTGCCCCTGCAGAGCCCCACTCGAGCTCGCATTCCGTGCCCTCCATTCCGGTCCAGAACTTGAACAGAAAAAGAAAAAAAAAAGAACAGAAAAATGAGAGTGCCCACAGGAGCGATCAGACCTCCGGTCAAGGGTGGCTCGGGATCAGGGTCGTCGAAGCCAGTGAAGGGGTCATCTAAGCCGGTCAAGAAGTGAGCGCGAGCCTCTGAAAGGGCACGGGCGCCTATTTTAAATTATGGCCCACGTCAGCGGTCGCGTCCGACCTACCTTTCTGGGACACAGGATTTATGTACAATGGGTTGGATGTAGACTTCTCGGAGATGACGCGTGTATCCATTAATTCCTTTCAGTCCTGTGATACGGAAAACCGTATAAGTAAGTCGAAGCTATGTATGTAACTGTGTTTTCGCAACGCACTGGCCTGAGGCTTGTCGCCTCGCCTCGCCTCAACTGCGTGGTGTGATTGCACAGTCCAACCTTCCCGTATATATAAGACCCATGGCCACTAGCACAGTGAAGCTTTACGAGCACGCCGTCTCCTCGCATCTGCGTCTCTACAGCCGCACCCACTTTCCCTATGCCTTAGCCTACTCCTTCCATTTCCCGTCCCTATACTATCATCGCCGCGCCCTTACAAGCTAGCTCTCACCCAACCCCAACACTCAACGCAAGTCGCCCTTCACACTACACTCCTCTCCGTGCTCTCAAGCTCCTAACATACACTCTATCAACACCCACCAGCCAACAGACCTCACTCCGAGCGCTAGCCATCCCCATTCAGAATTTGAATCCATTATCCGACAAAAAGAAGAAGCAGAAGACATGAGAGTACCAGCCGTACACACAGTGCCCGCAGGCGCGATCAGATCTCAGGTCTCGGGGAAGGACTCGGGATCGGGGAAGGGGTCGGGGAAGGTGTCGTCCAAGCCAACCAAAGGGCCGTCTAAGCCCGTCAGAGGCTCGTCTAAGCCAGTGAAGCCAGTGACATGTAAGCCCGTCAAGATATGAGCGCGAAGCGTGGGGAGGGTGCGATCGGCGCTGCTCCTATCCTATCAGGCTGGAAGAAATCGGTATGTGGTGCCTGGGCCTATATATTTTTTTTCGTTTGAGTCAAGTCGATGGGCGCTAGCGCTGACTTTCCTGCGACGTAGGAAATACTAGCATTTGATGGTGCAAATAGTCGAAGCCTCTGCCTGCAGGCCAGGCGTCGAGAGTTCGTGTATGTAGTCCAGTTGTAGCTATAGGAGGACTGGAAGTCGGAATTTGATAGTTCACAGTTGCCTCCAATTGCTCAATTACTTTTATTCGGCTCGAGCTCGTCTCTGGCATCTGCGCGTTGCCTGGTGCCTACATACATACGTACTTCTACCCGTACTTCAAATTCAGCGCATGTCAGTCAGTCAGCGATGCCAATGAAACGTGAAACGAAAACATGTCCAAAATGCACATGCACAGAGACGAAAGAGAAAGCAGAAACTTTTGTCTGAATCATGGTACCGTAAAACACTTGTTGAGCAAAAGCAAAGAAGCAAGGAAACGAATTCGAGAAACGAGCAGAAGAGAGAGAACGAATTATGTATGTATGTGTAGTCCCTCGAGCGTGCGTGCATACGCGCTGGCCTAACACCAGCAGCACGCACACTCGTCCCAGACCTATCTATCAGGGTCATCAGTCATCATCTTTTCCCCTTCCTCCTTCTACCCCTTCTACCCCCCACCCCCACCCCACAACACCAACCGCAAACTCAGGCTAGCGCTAAGGACTCCCCATCCTCTCGTCCTCCCCTCCCCACCCTCCTCTCCCACCCCCAAACCCACCAACGACCGTCGGCGGCCCCCTTACCGTCGGCTCGTCCTCCGTGCTCGTGCTCGTGTCCGTCCCCGCATCCGTCCCCGCATCCGTCCCAGCGTCTGTGCTCGTATCAAAATCCTCAGCGTCCTCTGCGAAAGCGGAAGACGGATCATTATCATCGTTCACCGAAGAGGGATAGGGATACGGGTCGTCGTCTTCCGACGAGGGAGCGGGCGACGCTGACGGGGGGAAAGAGGATGACGCTGATGATAGGGGGACGAAGAGGCCTTGTGGATGTAGAGGGCGCGACGAGTGGGAGAGGGAGGTGTTCGGGTGCGACGAGTGGGAGAGGGGTGGAGGGTGCGGGTGGGAGGCATTTGGATGCAGGGCGTTCGGGTGTAGCGAGTTCGGATGTAGCGAGTTCGGGTGTGGAGAAAGCACGTTGGTGTGGTATAATTGCGAATGCGCATGTAACGGCGGTGGGTGTGGATGCTGCTGCTGCTGCTGTGAGCGCATCATAGGCGGCGGGTGCGGATGCGGGTGTTGGAAAGCTGAACTGGAACCCGCGTGCTGTGAGAACCCCGATATCGTGCTCGTCGGGTACTGCCCATGTCCGTGCGTCGGGAGTGGGTACGCATACACCTGCCCCCCTACCGCCCCTACTCCTACCCCTCCCACCCCGCTCTCGCCCCCACTTGGTCCCGCTACCGCGCGGTGCATCCTGCCCCCTAACCCCATTCCCAGCCCCAGAGCCCCCGCCGGCGCCTGCGCGAAGCTCACATGCCCCTGTGGGTGCGAGGCGTGCATGATCGAGTGTGTCTGCAGCCCTGGGCCTCCCGCTGCTGAGGAGGTTGAAGACGTTGATAATGAGGAAGATAACGAGGAAGATAGCGAGGATGAGGACGCTAGTGAGGATGACGACGACGAGGTTGAGGCGGGTATCGACGATGTCGGCGCTAGCGTCGAACCTGAGACCGGGAGGGAGGGCGTGGTGGACGAGACGACGGGCGTCTTCGCCTGGTGCGGAGTTGGGTTCGGGTGCGTGTGCGTTACGGTCCGTGCAGACGAGCTGGAGGAGCTTGACGAGCTCGAGCTCGTCGCCGAGTTGAGCGTCGACGAGGACGAGGAGGCGGAGGGGTGTACGCTCCCTCCCTGCTGGTGCTGCTGGTGCTGCTGGTGCGTCCCATGCTGATGGTGGTGCGGGTGCGCATGCGCATGCCCCAGATGCCCATTAACCACCGTCGGTCTCGGCGCTGCTGTACCCGTATGCCCATTCGCCAACGGCAGTGGAAGAGGGAGAGGGAGGGAAGATGCAGTCGACGACCTAGAGAACAAGATAAGCTGCTCGGCGTAGTCCTGCATGTCCGCGCTGGAGACGACGAGCCGGAAGTCGTTCAGGAGTAGGAACTGGAGCTCGAGCTGGTTGAGCTCTGGGAGGGGGAGGCCGCCGACCTAGGAAAGGAGAGGAAAGGAGAGGGGGTTAGTATGGTTGCATGGGAAGTGGAGGAGGAGGAAAGGGAAAGGGGTAAGGAGGGAGGAAGGGGAAAGGGAAAGACGGAAGGGAGGAGGTAAAGATGGAAGGAAAGAGGTAAGGGTCAACAGGGTAGGGGGTGGAAGGTGTAGGGTAACGTCATATAATCGAATGGATGCAGAGTGCTTCGGGCAGGGAAGGAGAGGCTAAGCGCGCATAAAAGCCAACAGATAACGATGCGAAGCAAATGACGAAAGGATAACAGTGTTGGGATCACCGGCGGGTGGCAAACGCCCGTCTTCCATGAGGACGACGAGTATGAATGTGAGAACGAAGAGAGGAGACGAGCCTCGGGAAGATAACGAGAGGCGCTCTCAAGGACGACGAAAACAAGACAAACAAACGAACGCAGGACGTACCTTGGCGTATCTCGAGTTCGTATAGAACACATCACTGAAGAACTTGCTCGCGACAGTGACGCCGGCGATAACGAGCCGGTGGATATTGTACGAGTCGATGACGAAGGGCCGGCCCACGGCCTCCTGGCTGAGCTTGGACATGCGGTCAAAGTAGACAAGCAGGGAGAGGAAGACGTGGTTGGAGGTCGGGCAGTACTTGAGGATGCGCAGGAGGTAGGCCTCGAGCGAGATGGTGGGGATATTCCGGGCGTGGAAGGTGAGCGTCGCCGCCGGGGTGGATATGGCGCCGCGCGAGGCGGTGGTGAGGGAGTGCCAGATGGGCGGGGCGTCTATGGAGTCTGGTGACGGTGGCGGGGCGTGGGCGGCGGAGGAGGAGGAGGAGTTGGGGGCGATGTGGTCATTGGTGGTTGCGATGTGGGTGAGGATGAGGGCGAGGAGCTTGAGCAGCTCGGTTGGGGGGTATGAGTGGATGTCGAAAGGGGCAGAGTCCGCCAAGTGCGGGGGCGGAGAGGCGGGTGGTGGAGCGGGTGCGGGGGGTGGTGGTGGTGGCTTGGCAGGCGGGGTTGCGGTGGCGGTCGTCGCAGACGATGAGCTGGAGGGTGCAGGCGCTGGGGGAGCTGTCTGGTGTCGCTGGAGCGACGGCGGGTGGGACGATGCCAGGTTGCTGGTGAGTGATCGGGAAGAAGGGACGGAGGAGGTTGGTGCAGAAGCGAGAGACGATCGGGCACGATGGGCGACATCAGGCGATGCACAGTACGGTTGCACGACGGCCAACATAGACTTGCTATTTCCCTGCTCTCTCCTGCTCTACTCTGGCTTTTGTCGTCGGTCGAGAATAAAAAAGAAGAGGAGGTTGCCTCCACTCAAATCAAATCGGAAACAAACAACAAGCAGTCACGTGCGACTATGACATAAACATTGGCGCCTACCGCGGCGCGTTTCTCCCTCTCCCTCCACGTTCGACCCTGCGTTACTTACCCACCGCGTCAACCTCTCATCGTGCGCACCATTCATAACTAGCCAACGGCAATGAAATTTGAGTGTATCGTTAGCTCGTGTGCATCCGCGATGCCACCAATCCTCCGTTTCCTCTCCTCTTCTCTTCCTTCCCACACCATCACTACTTATTGGCACCATCGCACCACCCTCTCTTGTCTTCTTGTTGCTACAGACATACAGGCCCCACGTCCTCTCGTCTTCAATTGTCCATGCACGTGTGTACTCCCACCAACACACGTTCGAAGCATCCTGCCAGATTAAATTAGTGCGTCTTCCCTCGTGTACTGACTGCGCCTTTCCCAAGCCCCCCCTACCCAGAGGACAACTCAAGAGCACGATAGAGAGAGCTCCGTACGCAACCCCGGGAAGGCGCAGTATGTCTATCACCACGATGGTCAATGGCATCCGCGAAGCTACCCACAACTCCTCGTTATCACCCGCTATTCCAAGCCTTGATAAATCGAGGACCCACGCGAACGAGCGTGAGTTCTCCCATGCACGCTGGCACTGCACCGCACCTCGTCTTCTCACCCGTCCCGCCACCACATCGATATCGGGATCATCGCATGCTCATCGTTAACCTACGCTACACGTCATCGTGTGCGCTGCCGTCCACGTTGGATCCTCAACGTCAACGTCACCTCCGAGATCTCCAATTTGGCATCCACGTTCTCCCCCGAGCACGAGCACTCCCTCCGACTCCGGGTTGCCCTTGAGGTTCGTTCGTTCGGCAATTGGCGATTAAGTAGCGATTCGCCAGTTAAAAATACAGAGATTTGCCTCCGCTTTCCGCCCTTGCGCCAGTGCCTTTCGCGTCCCGCTTGCCGACCCGCGAGCCGCATCAACAACCCGATCACAAGCGGCGCCCACAAGCAAGCATGCGCCACACACCCTCGGCCCATGCCCATATTTGGCCATCCATCCCGCCTCACGTTGAAAACCAGGAAATTCTTCGACGAACCCCACATACTTATGATCACCGGCCGGTGCAGCTGCAGATGCATCCCAGCCCTCTCCGGGTCTACCAGAATTCACAATACGTGCGATAACAATAACGTGCACTACAAAAGAGCGCCTGCCAAGCTAAAGTTGTCCTATTCAAATTCCCAACTTTCAGCTCTCTCTCTCGATACTCAGCGCTCAGCGCTCAGTGCTCTATTCTCGACGCCCAGCCAGTCAGAGGTTTGTTTACTTCATTGGTTACCTCCTGTGTATCGCACAAAGGTCATCTACCCTACCATTAACTTGGCCAAAACAATTTAACGCCCGTGCGTACCAAACATCCGGATTCCACTATGTAGCATTCACTTCGGCGGGGGCGGCGGCTTGCACGGTCCCTTGCCCGAACTCCTGACGGCTCCTGGTTTTGATTTCATCCCTCAGGTTTCTCTTCTTTAGATTTCTCTTCTTCTGGAGCCCGTCCTCTATGAGTGTTCTGCATCCTCGGAAATGACTTTGGGGCTTACCTTACTTTGGGCTCTCGTTCGGCGATGACAACGATGGGTGCCGACGCGTAGTAATTTGGTGGGTGTTCGGCAGACCAAGGGATCAGGGCTGGGGTTGGGTTGAGTTGAGTTGAGTTAACTGCGGTAAGACTTTCTGTGTCTTATATACACTGGAATGCCGAGCTGTGCACCATGCCAGTCATAATGGGGTGAAGCAATGGAATGGGTCTTACAGCCTCGATTTATCTATAACGCACTCTGAATTGTAAGATTAAGATCAAAGGGGCGTGTTATGCAACAAGTACGCCGAAGATGGGCGCTTTGCCCTAGTACTTCTATATGATGTATATGGACAGACAGAAGTGGGCCAATACTTGGTCTAAGGTTGCATTACTTTACAAGCACTGGTTTTTGCGTCTCCTGAATTTACTTGGCCGGGGAGGACGTCAGTTGACGAGATCGTGCAGCAGTAAGTAGCAGGGACATACCAAGCTCGAGGAGCGATGCTGCCACCTTCCAACCAAAATCTTTCTGAGCATCTGAGAGGAACGGCCTCTACGTCGAGTGACTCAACTCTTCGACGCTTTGATATCGATTCTGACATGAGTATAGAAAGGACGAATCGGTGAGGTGGTGACAGATCTGTGATAGAATGCGTCGGGAAAACGTGGGAACTGGGAAGAGCCGGCGGCATCCCTTTCCCGACCCGACGTCATAACTTCTCTGTCCCCCCACCGTATCGTTCCTCCAAACAACACCTATGCATTATGAGCGACCCACATCCAGAACCCTCTAAAGTCTCTTGCGAAACCCTACCGTCACCTCCGCCTAGCGTTGTACCAACTTCTGGCAGGAGATCTCGACACCGGGACCATGTTGTGGGCTCCCACTCCCGTTCTCCATCGCGAGCGAGGTCACTGTCTAGCGTACGCTCTCGACGTTCAGAATCGCATAACATCCTGCAAGACATACGGATCGAAAATTCCAGCGTTTTATTGCCCGGGGAAGGAGACGACGGGGTTCCCAGAGCCCAGGGGAAGCGGAGATCCGAGTCATTGAAAAGAACGCGAGAAAAACCTCCTGAAAGCGACACTATCTTCCCCGATTCTAATGCTTCGCCCTACCTTCTGCTCGTCCAGAAGATTCGACGCTTCAGCCCCGTAATGGTGCTCGAGAACTCCGGAAGTGTTGCACGCGACCATCTTGCCTCCGAGCGTACCTTCCTTGCCTACGTACGCACTTCCCTTGCATTATCCTCAGCCGGTGTCGCCCTCGTCCAGCTCTTCACCATCGCAGACCTTACTTCACGAGGGTCAAACACCCCGCTCAGCTCTGCGAGTCGGAGGGTGCAGCGTTTCGCGAGGCCGTTGGGCGTCGCGACGATTGTGCTCGCTCTGATCACGTTGGTTATCGGTAAGCGGAAGATTGTCTGTCACGTTGGGGTTTTGCATTTGCTTAGTGATTTTTTATATCGACAGGCGTGTACAGATATTTCCTTGTGCAATATGCGCTGCCAGAGAAACGGTTCCCCGTTGCCCGTTTGTCGGCAATTTTTATCTCGTTCGTTCTTGGGGCGCTGGTGGTTGTCATCTTTGGCGCCTTACTGGATGGAGTTAGCGGCTAAACGGGACTTTGAGTCCGACGGCTGCCCCACAACCCAATCGCTTTTACCATAAAAGCACTGGCAGTGGATGGAAGAGTCGCAATATGTTCGCGCGCACGCGCACTTTAGACACATATGTATCTCGCATCATACAGCCGTCTCAACGATCTACTTACGTGCGTGTATTCTTGCTCATCTCGTGGCATATCGGACAGCAAATTGCTCCGACCACTGGCTATGCCATACAACGACTCTTTTGTCAGAAAGCTTGCATAGAAGGTTCAGAACGGATGTGGCCAAGGCCGACACTCCGCTACTCGCGGACGTGATATTATAACTTGGGCGCTTACCCACGGCCAGTCCATGCAAGATGACCTGCACCCCTCTTTCCCAGCAACTATCAAGCACGTCCTAGCAAATTTCTCCAGGACCACTTGGAGTGCCTTTACCTCGACATCAGGCAAGTTTGTTCATGATATGTACCATGGAGCTTGGGTTAACGATGGTTCCTTCCCTTCATAGGGCGTAAGAATTATTCGTGATGCCTTTCCTCAGTTTCCGTTGGTTCTCGCGAAAAGCAGCATCATTGCCCAATTCCCAAGGGAACGCGAGTCTGCCTCAAGAAATTGTTGACATCATCGTAGACCTAGTCGCTTCACAGAGGCAGGAAGCGCAAGAGCGGAACGAATTCGAGGCCCTGGGATGGAACTAGGCGCTTCGTGCCTGCACCCAAAGCTCTTTTGCATTTCGGGCTAGAGCGATTCCGCTCTTCTTCAAACATATTGAGTTCAGATTCACTCGGACCGCGGCACAATAACAGGCTGCAGGGTTTCTGAAAGTATTCAAAGGATACCCGGCGCTGTTCACTCACATGTTTTCCTTCACAATCTCCTTCCATGTCGAAGGGCATCCCTCCGAAACACACAAGGGCACTTGGACATCCTTGGGATCTATCGGGCAGCGAAAGAACCACTTTCTGCGACTTCTCCGCTCCGTCCTGTCTCGGTCCTCTATTCAGGCCTTCGCAATCGATGGCCACCTCGACTGGGGAAGTGACCTCCTCTCAAAAGAGGAGAATTGTGCACTGCTCGCCATGCGGTCAATGCCCTCCGTACGAACATTACGGCTCTCAAGCATTATATATCTCGACCCGGAGATGCTCTTCGGTGATCAGAGCGCTCGCGGGGACGAAGATAACATCGGCGGCGGTGTCCAACCACAGATGCATGTCTATCGACGTGATGACGAAGAGCTTACACCACAGTGATGGTGACTGGCGATCACGTCCCACCTTCTATCCTCCATACTTTCGTTGCCTCAAGGACCTATGGATCGATTATTCTGGAGAGCTGGTGAGAGACCGGGCTTGGTCTTTTGTCCAGGGCTCGGCCACGACCCTGGAGACCCTCGAGTTCGGGCACATTGGGGCTGAGAGTAAGCTCACTTCCCCTCCCTACGAGAAGGGCTTCCACTGCTCAAAGGTTGTTTTGCCCGAGAAAAGTAAGCTCAAGGCGGAGAACGTAATTCCATATCTTCTTGCCTTCCCTACGATAGAGACAAGATTTTCGATCGTTTATTATGTACATAGGGAAACGGACATGCCAGTCTTAATATTGTATCAGTTGCAAACTAAAGAGTTCCGAAACTGGGATGGTGGTGTTAAATCAATACGACACTCATCCTCTGTGATCAAAAATTAACCATTATGTACTCGGGCTTCAGAGTAACTCTGTACGAGTAGAAAGAAAAAAGAAAAACAGAAGACTTGACAACAGCGAGATTCGAACTCGCGCCCTTTCGGACTAGATCCTGATTCTAGCGCCTTAGACCACTCGGCCATGTTGCCATACGAGTTTATGTTTTTTAGGCATATGTAGTCCCTAAAGGCACCCAGGGCCATTTAGCCGCAGGACAGAATTTTTCTCACATAAACTGGAACCACCATCGATACCGTCTTGGTCTTTTGGCACCTCTAACATTTCCTCCTCTCCATCATCTTGATGCACTATCGTTAAGCTAACCTCACAGCAACATTGACGAGTTCACCGCCCGCCTGGAGCTCGTTGTCTTGAGGTGCTATTCCGATCATTGGTGAAGCCCAAGACTCGGACATGCCCAAATTTCTCTCTCAAGCGGGACCCATAGAGCTCCTCACTTCTCTCATTGGCTCGGACGTAGGTTTCAGGCTACCTGCTCCCGTTCATCGAGTTGCGTGCACAACGACTCTGGCACCCAATGCTCAATTTTCGATCCCGGCCATGCTAAAACCACGACCCATGCAACCATCCCAGATCAGCCTGGCCGGCATATCTCCACCGCCAGCCACACTGATTATAAGCGCTCCACCCCCATGCCCTAGCGTCCGCCACCCCACCCACACGCCCTAAGTCAGGCGAAGCTACCTCTGCCATAAACTATGGCTCCTCGAGGTGCGGCCGAGTCCACGAAGGAGCTTACTCACTGGCGACGCATCTACTCCGAGACCACGTCCTTTCTGGCTCTCGGACGACGTGACGTCCACTCAGACCATGCCATAAACCTCCCAGCCAGGCCGTTCACTCATCTGGGGGTCTGGGCTTACATCGCGTTCGCGTTCATGCTGCTTGCGGTCACGACTATCCTGGCGTACATGATCTACAGCTGCTGCCATACAGCAAAATGGAGGGCCGTCGTTCGCGAGAGTAAGGTTGCCGGTCCAGGTGGGAGGGGTTGGGTCGACCTGCCGTCGACAAGGATGAAATCGAAGGCTACGCTCTCTGACTTCGATTCTGGCAAGACGGTCGTCGGCTCGGATGGGAACATGAGCTCGGAGAAGGTTCGGAGTAGCCGGAGGAAGGGCGTTATGAACATCGTTGAGATGAAGGGATTGGCGGTCAGCTTTGGACATCGGAGAAAAGAGTCCGAGAGCAGCGTAAGGCGTCGCCCACCACTATGTATCACCCATACATGCTGACACTTTTTTCTTCTAGCACCAGATGATCCAGATGTCGCAGCCTAACATTTCTCAGACGTCTCTAACGGCCAATGGCGATTCCTTCGAACTGGAATACCCTTCTCTTACGGCTCTCCCTCTAGCACATACCACAGATCGTGCGGCGACTTATATCCCCTTCCATCTCCCGCCCCCTCCACCGTCGCCTACTCCGGCCCATAAGCAGCACGTT
The DNA here is from genome assembly GCA_013376435.1 of Cyclocybe cylindracea. Taxonomy (NCBI): domain Eukaryota; kingdom Fungi; phylum Basidiomycota; class Agaricomycetes; order Agaricales; family Hemipholiotaceae; genus Cyclocybe; species Cyclocybe cylindracea. Next base: position 869,193 of record MPNV01001486.1, on the reverse strand, counting down.
GAGAGGTACGGCGGTAGCATACAGCTCTCTCCCGTGTCTCCATCTCCTTCCTATATGGCCGGGGACACTTCGCCGCCGCCGCTCGCTCAACGCTCTATTCTCTCGGCCGGACGCTCTCGTGCGAATACCCAAACTGTTCCTCGAGACCACCGCGAAGAAGGTCCTCCAGTAGAGTTCGACTCGCACAACATCCGCTTTGCGCCGCCGCTCAACCCGTTCATGACTCAGTCCGTTGCCATGCTCTGGAATGACCCCAAACTGTCGCCTATAAATGGTTCAATCATCACTCCGACGAGCTCGAGCTGGATGGGGAGCAGTTCACCTGGAGGAAGCAACCCGTCAACGCCTCCAGGTGGCCAGTCGCCCTTGGCCACGCAGCGAGGGGACTTCACCATCGCCCCTGTTCCGCAGGAGAAGAAGCGAGGGAGGGTTATCTCCCCAGTCCCACCTGGAAGACCTCGTGCGATAACATGTCCGCCAGCTATACGGCCGAGTCCTGGTCATTTCTAGAAGACAAATTCTCCTCTATTTTTCTTCTATTCCTTTTCAAGTGTTCGTCTGGCTTTCTACTTGTACGGGTGGTGGTGGTCATTTCCTTCTGTTCATTTTCGTCTTCTGATTTCATTTGTTGCGCTATCGTTTGGGCTTTGAATTGTACCTGTCGAGATTGCGTAGAAAATTCTCTAGTGTGTATGATGACCGACATAGGGAGACTCGAAAGAGGGCGTGACTCTCGAAGTTATCCACTTCGAGCGGCCAAGCACTAGTTTTGAATGTTGCTTGAGAAGCTAGTTCTTCTATGATGGCGCGTGATGACTAAAAGTCGACGAATGGCTAAGCCGTAAGTCATTTTTTCTGACACATCCGCCGCCGTAGTGTGGCGCAATTCTCGATTTATATTTCCTTCTCTCTGGCTTACCAAGAGCGCAACTATTGCTGAGTAACTTGCCATAATTCCTGCTTTCATCGTATACAAGCGTCTCTCAATAAATGCGTCGAATACGAGGTGAATTTTGCTCAGGTTCATCGGAAATGTCCTCCCCCAGAACCGTCGCAGTCATCAGTTTCGGAAATGTCGCCAAGATTCTAGTTCCCGTACGTCCCTTTCTCTTGCCGTCAGAACTGTTATTCAAGTCAACTATAGGCTTTGTTATCCAATGGTGCTAGAGTTCTCGTTCTCTCTCGCGATGCCTCCAAACTTAGAGGGGTCCCTCCGGGTGTGGCGATTGCTACGGCCGACTACAAAAACGAGGAGCAACTCGAGGACATTTTCAAGTCGCACAAAGTAGATGTCGTGGTAAGTGCTGCGAGCGGTCCGGATGAATTCCTCAGGTACACCCAAGTGGGGATCGCAAGAGCAGCCAAAGCTGCAGGCGCCCAGTTGTTTGTGACGAACGATTTCGGCGTTTCAAATGACGGACACGATCCGAAGAGCGTCTTTGGTGCAAAGAGCGAGGCGGCTGGTAAGTGCGAACTGTTCACGGGTCGATTCACCTCCTGACGCCTCGCCCGAAAATAGCGCGGATAAGCCGGGAGGTGGGACTCCCTATAGCCCGTGTCGTCGTAAGGATTTCCGGCAGAAACAAAATATTTTACTGACCACTCGTAGAACGGATTGTTCATTGAATGGATTCCGATCGTCACTTCCAACCCCTCCAAACCTGGGGTGTTCGAAGTAGCAGGAAAGGGGGATACTAAAGCCAGCTTCACCGCCGCCGCAGACATCTCTGGTTCGTATATTTTTTTCCCTGCTTCCTTGATTTGCCTCCATAATTCTCTTCTATGGCAGGCTTCGTCGCCCACATCGTCAGCACCGCACCACTTGCCGACATATCGAACAAGACCTTCCTTATTGAAGGGCAAGTTGCGACATTCAACGAGGTAGCTCAGACACTCGGGAAAGAAGTCACGTACGCCCCCCTAGAGGACATAGAGGATCCCTTCAGAAGGCTCTTGCAGCGGGGCATCGAGGAAGGTTGGATGCGCACTGGTGTTGGTCCGGGGTATCCACCCTCTTCGCCTGAGGAGATAGAAAAGAGATCTAGCAGTGGAAATGCTTTCTGGCCGGGGCACCAGTGGAAGCAAGTCAAGGACGTCCTAGCTCCGTGAGCGGTCGCGTAAAGCGCTCGAAAAGAATAAGCGCTGGGGAAGCTTTGATCGGCGATCATTGTAATTTTATTCGCATGTTTAATGAGTCTAATGTTCTCCCGAGCCTGCATAAATTAAACTTATGCTTGCAAGTGCCTACTACAAAGGCCTCTGGTCGGGAAAAATCCATGGATGAACCCCCAAAAGCCCCCAAATTCATGAACCCCTCATGAACCCCACATTACGGACAGTTTGCGCCTCAACTGCGATCATGTGAAATAATGAGCCGTGTTTAGTAAGGCTGTGGAATATGGGATAAGTAGCGGAGAACAGTCAACCCGCGATCACCACCGAGGTCGAAGGCATAGTTATAACCAAGGACACGACGAGGCTCCTGGCCTGGGGAACGCCAACTAGGCTTTGGAGGCCTTTTTTTTGTGTTCTGGGAGCTTGGGACATCCCCTCATGCTACCACAGGCCGGATTTTCCCCACAGTCCGCATTATACTCCATGTAAATAGAACACATTCCTCACGCTCAGAAAAAAATACAAGGTGCACGGGCCCAAGAGGTATTCTCAGCGAATAATACTCTGTTGAGATAAATTGGCGAACTAGGATGGCGCAGCGAGCCCCCCGCTTCCAGCGGTTCTTAATATGTCCATTCAAGAATCGGGTTTATTGATAAGATAAGATGGCTAGTGGGATCTCCCTTACTTAGAAACGCACTTTCAATACTTTGTCAATTGCTGCTCAAGGGTGTCATATCTACTGTCAGGGTTCTTCGTATGCGCCTCGAGGCAGATCGATTCGGCTCCGAGCTGTGGACTGGACTACTCACTAAAAGTCATTCTTCGGTCTGCCCATTTCCTTGAACGAATCTCAGCCATACCACTCCTTGTTCCCAATGCACTCGTCAGCATCCAGCACTTCTCAATTCTACTTGTTCAAAGACTGTTTGGCACGGCGGATACTCCAATATCAAACCGCTGGCGACGCTGATGACGCAAGCGACTCTGCCCTGGACGACTTTGCTACCTACCTGACCACGGAAGCATGGCCACACTCCCTTCTGCCCTCAAGGAAGCCACATACGAGGCTAGAGGCTCACTCCGTCAATCGATACCAGACGTCGTCTGAGGATGCCTCTCACTGGATTCTACATCAGCAGCCTTTATCGAGAGCCTTGTCTCGTACGGGATCGTCTCAGATGACGATGAAGCTTTCAGGTTTTACGGAGAGCACTGGCGGAGTACGTGGAGCAGCGTCGCACCGCCTCCAGTGTGGAGTCGACACGTCAAGGAGTGTGAGATATGCCACGGAGGTCCACTAACGACCACCACCTTATCCCGAAATCGGTTCACGCGAAGGTACTGAAGACAAGGTTGGCATCCTGATCTATGCTGAATCTGGGCGGTGGCTTGCAGGTATGTCGGTCTTTTATTGTCTTGATAATAGTGTTATGTCTAGCCCTTTGTCAGGCCATGCCCAGGCGCGTCCACCAGGTTGCAAGTGTGAGGATCTCTGCAACCGAATTTCTACACTGTCGGCTCTCCTTGAGCGGGAAGACATCCAGAGATGGCAGAAGTATGCTGCGAAACAGCGCTTACGGAGTTGTCGCGGTAGGAGTTGGAGAATCCAAATGATCTCTGCATTTGACCTCCTTTTGACATGTGCGAGACCCTGGCCGCTTGGCTTTCACGCCATCTTCGAGGCATCTCGGGGATGACAATCTGGTGTTTCCTCTGGACTCCGTCTACGACTACTACCGGCCAGTGTGAATTCAATCTTTGGTAAGCTCTTCGGTACGATTCGCCAATGAAGTTAGTTATAGAATTGATTGATGTATGTTTCTCAATAATGGTTGATTTTTATCTTATCTGTCTGTCTCTGCACGCCGCCACAAGAATAACGCATCCAACAAATCGATCAACGAGGCTGCCTGCTCCTTTCCACCACACACCATCCCCCTCCCCATTGCTCACGACAGTTTGATACCAATCTCCCAGCCCAATAACTTCACGAGCCGAGACGTTGTTACCCCTTTATTTCTCCGACGCAAACGTTGACTATAACTACACCACCCGCCATGTCGACCCTATGCCGCAACAAGCGAGCGCCTCACCGATGCTGAGGGCGTCACCGACCAAACTACCACGCTGCCTGGGCGTCTGGGGAACTGACGATGATCCGCTCCACACTCTAGAAAGCTGAAGAAGGAGCCAAGGAGGAGGGCACTTCGACGAGAAAGGATGGATGACGCGATGCTCCTCGGTGCGTATCATGGTTCATTTGTGGGCCGCTCCAGATTGCGTTCTATGTTCGGATTTGGGTCAGGGAGTTCATCCTGAATTGAATTTACGTGCGGTATACTCCTCTGGAACGTGTTGCTGCATCGCCTCTGCAAACGCCAGCAATCCGTGTCCGAAGGGCTG
>MPNV01001486.1:754089-861558 GCA_013376435.1 Cyclocybe cylindracea | reverse complement strand
GACCGTCGATTGCTTCGCTTGGTCCATCGCATAGCCTCCGCGTCCGCGCGTTTCCATCGATGTATCGATCTCTCTCCAGCTGATGACGCGCTGTAGTTCCCAGTGGACCCTCCTAGTTGGAGGGGGAACAGACAGGTGCTCGAATAGCGCTCTGAGAGATTACGGAGCCACACCGGTCTGTCCTTCAGCACGCCATCAGATAGGCCATTTCGCAAGTCTATGAAATTGTGAGCAGTCGACAGGGTATACCAACTGTCGCTAGAGCGATTGGCTATACTCTCGACGAACATGCAGCATTATCCTCCATTCCAACTCTTTCAATGATCTCATGTGATCAATCAAACGGCAAAGCGGCAAGGCCGCCGTGGCTGAGGTTTCCTAGAGTAGAGCTAGGATGACCTTTTAGCTTCAATGTCGCGTATATATAAAAGAAAACAACATACTGAAGAATATATTCCACAGGCGCAACTGCATGAAATACCGCGTCAATGTCTGGTAGGAGCTGGCCAACGACGACTCCAAACGACTCTCGACCAAGTTCGATCGAGAATTAGACTCGACAAGCTGAAGGAGCGAGCAGAGTTCATCGACCAGTGGAGGTAGTTACACTACACGAATTTGACCGTATTTCCTTCGATTCAAGAGTTGTGCATGTGGTGGCAGCGAATGGTGATGAAAGAAGTAGGGCTAGTCGGACTGACTACTAGTCCAACTTCAACACTGAACTGCCCTCACGTGCTGTTCCGAGACGGCCCGGCCACTACCGATTCAGATTAGGGGCTAGCGGACGGCCCCTCAGTGGTTTGGGCAACAGATTGCTCTGGTTTTGTACCGAGTTGGTAGAATGCGTACAGGCTGCGTACGAGTACCGCAATATAAACTGTGGGGGGGAAAGCTAGTGGAGAGATGGAGAAATAGGTTTACGTTGGCAATACGTTGGAGGCATTTACAGCTGAGGAATAGACTTGAATACCAGACATACTGAAGAATGTTGTATCATCAGCACTACGAAATTGACCCGTTCGTACATACTAAGGACTGGCAGGAGAGATGCTTGAAAAGTGTCTGCAATTTCTAGCCCATGCATTACTATTTAATAGATCTGGGATTCTCGTCTCAATCTCAATGGGGTGAACGGACACAAGGAGTGCATTGTTGAATTGAATTAAAACTAGTGCGCAATCCAAAATGGCCACCATGAATCACACAAAGAACTACAGGCGCGAGATTTATTAGTAAGGCCTTTCGGTAGTCCCAAAAACCATCCTGCGCCAGAAACCCGCAGTGTATCGTGTGCCTGCTAATTTCCGTTATAAACAGCAAGACAGAAGTATAGAGCATAACTGACGGTTACTGTCGGTGATGTAAACCAAGCTGGCGCCGTGCAGCATCCACTTGCACTTGGAAGCTGATTTCTTGAACAACGGTTCCCACTTTTTCAGGACTCTTGCAGCCCACTTTTGAAGACGATGATGTGGATACGCGGTCGTGTCGGCAAGCCTATAGAGGATGTGGTGGATCCCGGAACCCTTGCGGAACGAATTAGTGATCCAGCAGTCCGGCGGAAAACTGTAAGACTCACATAGACGTTCCGTATATCATTTATCTCAAACGACTCCGTATCCTTGAGTATAAACTCGTCAACCGTCTCCTGATGATATCCTCGACTCGCATTCTGTCCCTCTGCTAGCTTGGGAGGCAATGCCTTGGCGAGGTTGCTATTCAAAATGAACAGCATCATGGCGTCAGGACAGTCTGAGTACCACCCCTCAAGTATGGCTTGCCACAAGATCGCGTGCTGACGGTCGATACAGTGGATGCGCAAGTGCTCCAGACATACGACGTTATTGAGAATACCATCCCAATCGCTGCACCGGTTCTCGATGAGCTGCTTGATTTTGGCGACGGGAACTCGATCCCTCGATGTATCCTTTGGGATGAAGAATTCCAGGGATTTCAGTCGGGGAACAAGGACAGGTTTTCTACGCTCGAGATGAGAAAGTTGCTCGACATCATCCGAGTCGCCGAAGGGCATAGTGACATCCAAGGTTTCCAAGGAAGGCGTAAGCTGGAGGACGGTGGAAAGTGCGCCGTCGACCATCTCGCATGCTCGCAAGCGAAGATATTTGAGGCAGGAAGACACTTCTGACCTTGATAAGATGGCGCGCAGAGCGAAAAACATGGACCCATCACGGTCTTGCCACTTCGACCAGTCAAGGTCGAGGTCTTCGAGCACTGGGAGTGTCAAATTGTTCAAAAACGCTGCTGGGCGAACGCAAGTGAACTCGACTTTGAGAACGGTGAGTGAAGACAGCGTCGCAACGGGGACCGTTGGATTGGCTAAATCGTATATCTCGAGTCTCTTGAGGGACGAAGCTTTCCGGAGCATTTCGTAGGCGCCTGTGGCGATAAGATCGGGCGTGCTGCCTTCATAGGAAAGCAATTGATTTGAGGGCCAAAGTATCTTCCCAACAAACGCTCCACGGCACTCGACATGCTGAAGCTGGGGTGCCTCCGCAAATATATCGAGTTTTCTGCCGCCTCGTGAAGATTCGAGGTCGAGCGTCAATGTCTTAAGATTTTGCAGCCTACCCCGAACGTCCTCTAAGGCAGTTAGCGAGCTAATCTCGCCCCAAATCTCAACGTCCCACCAACGTTCCGCCTGATCAGTCAAGACATCGATGAGAGGGTGTCGCAGCTTTCCAATTTCGTCGTTGGAGCGGCTGATGATGAGGATAAAGCTGATAGGTAGAGGATTTGAGCGCTTGAGCTGCTCCCAAAGCGCGCCAACCTGGAGTGCGACTCTATAATCATCCGTTCTTCTCTTGAACTTTATCTTGATCGCTGGCAAATTAATCCACAGTTTGGGTATCCCCAACGCGCACGTCCTCCACCAACGGCATATGTGGCCGAGCATCCAAGGCACATCGCTGGATAGGAGGGCGAGAGGATGCAGATCGTGGACGACCCAGAGGAAAATCTGCTCCAGGACTTCGATTGGAAGACGTCGAACAGGAGACAGAATAGCCCTGTGTCCTTGGACAAAAGTAGCCCTTCGTTCCAGTTGTTTCCGCATTTTTGATCGTCGTGGGCCTGCTGTTTGAAAGGCTCCTTGCATCCTGAGGAGTTGCTGCTCGGCGTCGGCAATCGTAGTGTGAACGAGCGCAGCCTCCTCTCTTGAAGGGGGCACGTTTGAGTGCAGAAGATGGGAGACGGGGGAGTTCAACGACTTGACCTTCGTCATTGTAGGCAGAAAGGTTGCAGTGTGGTCCGACGCTCCGAGAGGAAGATGATCTGGAGGACCTAAGGAGGCGATACGGCTCTCTGGATGCAGAGCATATGTAGGTTTCCGACATGGCGAGAAGCAAAAGAGACGATTGAAGGGTAACAAAGCCTTTACGGCATCGCACGAGGCAGCCCAGACCCTATGAGAACAAGGTTTAGTCAAAGGCGCTGCATCTCAAGGGAACACACATAGAACAAAGAGAGGCGCTTGAACTAGGCGGAAATTAACATGAACAATGTATTCGATAAAGTCAACGAGGGATAGTACGAAGCCAAGAACAAGAGAGCACGCGTCACGATCGCCCAACGAGTACCATCCCCACTTCTATCATCGACATAAGTGACTCCTGCCACCGCCAACAATCGCGAACACGGAACGTAATTAAGGATTTCTTGTCGTTTGTCATTAGGTCGTTTAGAAGCACTCTGAGGGAAAGACAAATTTGATCAGACACCGCAGGATGACAAAGCGGAAAGAGAAGATACGCACTGCGGTGCACAATACCAGGGCCGGACTCGTCGTACTCCTGCTTGGAGCACCAGAGGTTTTGGAAGGTGCTGAGGGAAGCCAAAATGGATCCACCGATCCACACGGAGTACTTTCGCTCAGGAGGAGCGACGATCTTGACCTTCACGCTCGAGGGCGATAGGGCGGTCAGCTCCTTCTGCATACGGTCAGAGATACCAGGGAACATGGTGGTTCCTCCGGAGAGGACGACGTTGCCGTAGAGGTCACGACGGATATCGAGATCGCACTTGAAGATCGAGTTGTAACTGAGACGAAAATCGTTATGACGTGCGAGAAACAGAAGATTCGAACTGCTTACGTGGTCTCGTGGATACCGGCGGCTTCGAGAGAAAGGAAGGCGGGCTGGAAGAGAGCTTCGGGGGCACGGAATCTGGATTACCTGATTTAGAACCGTCGATCCTAATTAGGACGAGTATCACATACCGCTCGTTACCGATGGTGATGACCTGACCATCAGGAAGCTCGTAGCTCTTCTCGAGGGCAGATGACTGAGCAGCGGTCTGCAGCTCCTGCTCGAAGTCGAGAGCGACGTAGCAGAGCTTCTCCTTGATGTCACGAACGATTTCACGCTCGGCAGTGGTGGTGAAGGGGTAGCCGCGCTCCATCAAGTTCTTGATCAGGAAATCAGTCAGATCACGACCAGCGAGATCAAGACGAAGGATGGCGTGAGGGAGAGCGAAACCCTCATAGATGGGCACGGTGTGGGTAACACCATCTCCGGAGTCCAGCACGATACCGGTTGTTCGTCCAGAGGCGTAGAGGGAGAGTACGGCCTGGATGGCAACGTAGAAGGCGGGGGCATTGAACGTCTCAAACATGATCTGGGTCATCTTTTCACGGTTAGCCTTGGGGTTGAGAGGGGCTTCGGTCAAGAGGACGGGGTGCTCCTCAGGTGCAACACGAAGTTCGTTGTAGAAGGTGTGGTGCCAGATCTTCTCCATGTCGTCCCAGTTGGTGACGATACCGTGCTCGATGGGGTACTTCAATGTGAGGACACCACGCTTCGATTGGGCTTCATCACTGCACACTAACGTTCAAAATGGAGGGAAATTTTGCATGTCTCAGGGGCTTACCCAACGTAGGAGTCCTTCTGGCCCATACCAACCATAACACCCTGGTGACGAGGGCGACCGACAATGGAACTGGGAATAACTTGTCAGCGATCTGAACATCGGTTCTGGTGATAATGCGCAACTTACGGGAAGACAGCACGGGGGGCATCGTCACCTTCAGACACGTCAGCTGCGGCTTTTAACGCTAGAATCGAGCGAATTATAATTACCAGCAACTATAGAGGAAGCCTGATCAGCATAAGATGGCAAACGCAGGAAGAAGACACGTACAGCCAGCCTTGCACATGCCGGAACCATTATCGATAACCTATACGCTCATTTAGGGCTTGCATGACATCCCTCACGGTAATACGGTACGTACGAGCGCTGCGACTTCTTCCTCCATGGCTATTATTCGTTACGGTGAAGAGAAAAGATGAGGTGTGGGGTTGATGATGCGAGCTGCGAGGTGGACCAATTTATAACGATGCAAATGCGCAGCAGGGTGGCAAGAATGGGGGAAAACTGTCAGCACTGCGAGCTGCGAGGCTGCGGCGTCTTGGCGACGGCCGCGACGAGGAAAATCATACCTTGACGAACTCCGGAATGGACAAGGTAATGGGCGAAGGTGAGCAGCAGCGACGCCTTATTCTCGCTTTCGCTTATCCGATTGCATAAGGGCAGGCTTATGTACCCTGCCTTATTTGGTCAACTGTGGCTGAGGGGCTGTGTCAGCGTCGCCTCCGAGCGTTCTTTCTCTCTCCGCCGGCCCTCCTGAGTCTCAATGCCTGTTTTGTCTTTGTGACACGGCACAGTCGTATTTCTACATTTCTCCCCGCCAAATATGGACCACAGCATTTTAACTCGGTCTTGTCCGTCAGCTTGATTGTGCTACCTGACAAAGCTAGAATCTCGTGCTGTGGACACCTATGCGCAATAAGTATTCCTGCGCGAGAAAAACGAGACGTCCGGCGCCACTATCTTTAATGAGAGGTTAACAAACTCAGGATCCTGTACCTAGTTGAAAGATCCGTCTTCCGCTTCCGTAGGGGTCGATCGACAAAATCGATGGGTCATCATTTCAGAAACGAGAAAATCTCCGCGATAATTTGAAACTCCTCGAAAGACTGCCAAGGGTAAGGCGATGAAGCTCGTTGAGGACATCGATGAAGGAAAATCACCACGAGTTTGACGTGTGGAAGTGTTACAATGTCCATTTGTCAAAACCTAACCGTCTACGTACGATGGGTCAAATACGATACAGGGATGCGTAAAAAAAAGATGAGGGAGGAGTACACGAGGGATTTGAATGCCAGTCGAGGTATTAGTACACAGGGGTCTAGATTTTTTGCGATGGAAATGGAGGCAAGTCGAACGAAAACGATCACCATCAGTATACAAGCTTTTTCAGTAGGGTAGTTGGAGGAGGGATTCCGACGCGGTGAGAGCGGGGTATGAGCTAGAAGTCGAGGAATGCGGGGTAGTGGAGGCGGGTATCTGCAGGTCGGGCAGCAGGAGATCAGAGTAAGGAGGAACGTGGTCAGTGCATGTAAAAGGGCCAAAAGGCAGACCGACAAGATGCACCATCTTCAATTCCATAGACGATATTTGTGAGGGCATCCGGCCCAGTGCGGACGGCTGGAAAGAGGGAAATTTTAGAGGGTGCTCGATGGTAATGGGCCTAGGACTTACCATCGTTTTCTGAGATATAGACAAGAGAATATTCGCCTTTCATCACCCAATGACGCGAGGATAGGCTTTGTTCGAAGAGTGGTTCCCACTTCTTCAGAATTGTATTCGCTCTTTGGCGGAAGAGGCACTTATCATCCCCTAGAAGCTGCCGCTCGGTCAACATTTTCAAAACCAGATGGAGCTCAGAAGTCTACATGCATGGGCAGTCAGCATCGCTCAAGTTTGAGATGACCACAGACTCACGTAAACATCCCCGACCCGGTTGACCTTGTAATTTTCGATGCTCTCAAGGAGAGCCAACACTCTATCAACCCATCGCCGATCGAACTTCCTTGCCCGGCGAGGTCGCCTACATTCAAGCTCAGGTATCTCGCTGAATATCTGATTCTTGAAGTGCACCAATTCCTTCCCACTCGTCCGCTCCCACCCCTCGAGCAACGCCAATTGAGCCTGTATCAGCCTTGGACGGTCAAAGTGGAGACAGAATTTCTTGATACGGCTGCTTTCTGCAGAGAGAGAAGCGGGATCGGATGACATCTCGCATCTCGACGCAGCTAAGAGCTCTAGCGCCTTCGTCGTGACATCATCTGCTGCGGAGTGGGTGAAGTCGTTGACGAAGAACTCGCACTTCTCGAGACGGGGGATAATGCCACCTTGTACGAGCAATGCAAGATCCTCTGATGGCGGGATAGGCATGTCGAGCGTCTCCAGCGCGGGTGTTAGCTGCAACAATACCGATAATTGTCCCGCCTGCACGCCTTGCGTCCTGAACCGTAGGATCTTCAACGGACTCGGTCCAGGGCCTGAATTACGTATAATGTTCACCAGACTTGGGATAAGCTCCGCCTCGTCATGGAACGACACCATCCTGATCTCCTCGATGCTAGGCAGGCTCAGGTTATTGAGGAACTGCGGGCGGGTGCAGCAGAACTTGACCTGCAGCTTGACGAGGTGGGGTAGCGTGACTGGGGGGATGGCGGCCGTATCTGACGATTCGCAGAGCTCCATGATGGTCAAGGCTTCCAGGGAGTTGGCCGCAGTGACGACGCGGGTGATCGAGTTGCGCATCCGAATCTTGTCCTTGTAATGTGCGAGCTGGGAGAACGGCAGCGCAAGCTCCGCCAGGAAGGGCCCGCCCACGTCGACCTGGCGGAGCTGCGGTGCACCTTCGAACATGTCGATCGGCGGTAAGCCATCGTCATACCCCGTCAGGTAGAGATTAAGGGTCTTGAGCTGCGGCAAACGACCCTTGACCCTCCGCAGGGCGACGAGAGTAGCGAGGTTGATCTTGATCGTCACAACCTGCCATCGCTCACAGTGTTTCGCCAGGAGCTCGATGACGGGGTGAGAGCCGCCGTCGTAGCCGAGTGCGAAGAGGTAGATGTCGAGTGGGGCGGTCTTGGAGCGCCGGATGAGCTCTGTCAAGCAATCGACCTGCACTCGCGTGCGCGCTCGCGAGTCCGATCGGGTGAGGTCCACAGTCGGCAGATGGCTCCAGAGGGACGACAGCGCGAGCGCATTGTCCCTCCAGGTCCGGCAGACCTGCGCGAGCGTCCATGGGATGTCACGAGAGATCGTCCATCGCGTGTGCGGCCGCGCCGAGACGAACCATAGGAATATCTCCTGGAGGATCTCTGGAGGCATGCGTCGCAAGGGCGACACAAGGGCTTCGTGCTGCCTGATGAACTCGGTCGCCCTCTCGATTTTGTGCAGCGTAACAGCCACCCACGTCCGATTGGGAGAGCCCCTGGCCATCCTCTCGTCCAACCTCGTCTGCAACTTCGCCTGTTCCTTCTTAGCTTGGGAGATGACGGCATGGATGATGGTTGCTTTCTGGTCGCTGGGTGGAGCGTTGGTGAGGAGAAGGTCGGGAGCTGGGGAGGCAGGGAGCTCTAGCTTGGAGATGCCTGGTATAGCGGGAAGAATACGATTCCTGGCGGCGAGTACGCCTCTTCTCTTTGTTTCCACCACCTTCTTCTTCGCATTCTTCACCTTAATCTTCATCATTGTCATCCTCAGACGAACACTTAAGGTGAGGGGGTGTAGCTTGAACTTCACCGTGTCCATGACGTCGTCCATGTCCGGTAGCCTCATGGTCTGCAAGGCATCAGCACCAGCTCACGAAAGGGACATTATGTGCTCACCGCAGGCCTCTGAGTAGAATCCTGCACAAGTAAGGATGACGGCTCTGGTTGCGGTGCTGTCAACACTTCAGACCGTGACTGTGAGAGACTGTCAACAGTGCTTTGGTCAGATTCGAGGCTCCTAGTCTGATCATTTCTGTAGCCTACCGCCGCCTTAGAACCCCTCGCACACCCTTTTTGCCTTTATCGCAGAAGATGAAGGCAGATGCTGTCCCTCGAGGAGTGTGGAAGTAGGACAACCGTCACCGCCTCGCGGCAACAATTGATTAATTGGCTTTCGCATAGCCGGGCCGGTAGCCGAGGACCCACAGCCCCCTCTCGTACACGGGAAAGAGACGCATCCTGGATGCGTCTGCATTGCAATAGAGTAGCAGGATACACAGAAAAAATATATAAAGGAATTGATAGAATGTATATGACAAATAATTGTTAAGCTTTCAAGTTGATCCCCATCGTGTCCGCAATGGAGTTTCAATAACCTAAACCTCTCCACTTCCTTCCTTCAACCGCACCCAACACCCATCTCTCGCAGCCATCGTTAGATAGGTTTTGAGGCGGACATTATCGCGACCTTTGGTTCCCCCTGCGCCCTTCCATTCGGCAGGTGGACGTGACGCAGGCGGCTGAGCCTCGACGATGTGCTCAATCTCGGAGAATTGCTGCAGAAGACGGATGAGGAAGAACGACGTCTCGTGATAGGCGAATTGTTGTCCAAGACAGATGCGTGGGCCAGCATTGAAGGGCAGAAAAATGAAGGGGTTGGGAGTAAGGTATTTCTTTAGTCGTTCGTCCAGGAAACGGTCCGGATCGAAATCACCCGCTGGAGAGAGATATTTAGGTTTTCCTTTGTGCGCAAATATATCGAAAGTGACTAGTGACACACCATCAGGGCCCCATAGATCTTTCCGCCTATGCATCATGAAGACGCTGTATGCGTTCCTTGGAGAAAGTTCAGTGCTGGCTCGATAAATCAAGCGATGGACCAACTGACTTCGTATTCGAAGGAATATAAAGAGGAGGGCCACCATATTTTCCAGGCAGAACAACAGGCTGTGTGGTAGTCCTGACATTGAAAGGCCTGCAAATGGGACATGAGCTTCTGAGAATCATCGGAGCAGTAGTTAGACCCTACACGGCCGGATAGAAACGCAGCGTTTCGTTGATGAAAGCTCTCAGATATTTCATATCCTTCATGTCCTCGAAGGTCGGACGACGAGACTCTCCGACCTTTTCCAATATTTCTTGCCTGAGACGACGCAAGACCTCTGGATGTTCAGCCAGCATGTACACGGCAAAGGTGATCGTGTTGGCTGTCTTGATGCAAATAAAATAGCATCGATATTTGCCGTCGAGGAATTGGGGGCACACTTACCGTATCTCGTCCAGCCAGGAGAATGTTGAGGGTCTCGTCTCGCAATACCGTCTCATCTGAGAGTCGCGTAAGTGAAAAAGAAAACTAGAAAAGACGAAATATACGAACCTTCAGTGTAGTTGATCAAATGATCCAGCAGGCTCTCTCCTTCTTTGACTTCCCTATCGCCGTCCAATCCCTTCTTCTCTTCCAACGAATCAGCCGATTCTCTCTTCCTCTCCACAGCAGCCCGCAAAATAGGATCGATGAACCCCCTCACAACGACCATCTGCTCCTGGACTTTATCCTTCCAAAACTCAGCCAGCGGCCAATTCTTTCCTCTGCGGCCCCTCAGAGACGTAAGCCGCTGTGCCTCGTCGAATGCCCGAGCAAACTTATTAGCGGGGTGATTTGACGCCATCACAGCGGCTGTGCTGGTGGACAGGGGTGAATAGTGGGGATAAGGTAAACCAGCTGCCAGAGACCGCACGTCTTGGCTAAAGAGGAACTCGGTGGCGGAATCCATGGTGAAGCGCGATGCCAGGTCTTGGATGTCGACGGGGTAGCCTTCGCGGAGGCGCGTCTTCAGCTGGTTGAGCGCATCAGCGGCGTGTCGATCGAAGATATCGAAGTGGCTGATTCGGTCCTTGCTAAAGAAGGGACGGGTCATCGCACGATGGAACTTCCACATTTCGCCTGAGAGGAAGCGAGATGTCAGCATGCAGCATATGAGAGAGGAGGGATGGAATCTACCGTCCGAATTGAAGACGCCAGTACCGAGCAGAGAACTTGCTTGGGACTGGAACAGGCTACCTGTTCAATAGCACCGTCAAGAGATGAATGGTATGGATCAGAAATAGTAATCCACATACCCTTGTTGAAGCTGTCAAATTTGGTCGCGAGAATCGCCTTGATATATTCGGGCTCGGTCGTAAAGATCTGTAACGAGCAAAATATTGAAAAGATACAGGCAAATTGAGATTTGCCCCAGCGTACCCTATTCTCGAAAAGAATCCTAAAGTTGAACGTATGCCCATACAACTCGGTAAATTCGACGAAAAGATCGCCTAGGAAGACACTGGTTAAGCACACTTCACGTCAAAGAAAGTAAGAGAGACGCACTCGGGTACCCATCCTTGAAGTTATGCAACACCTTGCGAAGCAGCGAGATCCCACCCGGCCACCTGGTCCACACCATGGGTGGCATCACGGCCCCATAAGCTGCTGCTGCCCGCCTGTCGGCGTAATCCCGATACTGCACCCTCATGAAAAGCGCGATCGGAAGAGAAAGCACGCTCGCCAGGACTATCGCCCATGTTGGAAGCACGACACCTAACTCTGGCCTCACTGCGAGGAGTTTGCCAAACAGCAAGACGAGCGCTGGAGGAGCAAACACGCTCGGCAGGTTTTGTAGGACATAGGCTGGTCCTGGCGGAAGCAGCGGCATGGCTATGTCAGAATTTGGGCCTCAGTATCGTTTGGGTAGTCGTGCTGAAGGCGATGGAAACGAGTTATGAGACATTGGCTTTGTATGTCACTGAGGGTTCATATACAAGCCCCGGACTGCTATCCGTTTGGTAGGCCAACCAACCCTAGTCAGCCGGTTAGACATATCAGGGGCTACGTTCCGAGGTTGGAATATTTGTGGGTCTCTTGACGAGTGTCATGGGAGGGTTCAAGAAAGGGCGACCCGGTTGCAGTGTAACCGAAGCCGAGGTTTACGGCATTGCAGATCCTCCTGGTAATTTGAAGGAATTTCGAGTAAGGGCGAAGAGACACAGGACGCGCCATATAATTCAGATTTGTCAGTCACTTTGATTGCTTGGTGTCTTGAAGGCTCTGCTGCCTGCACCAGTCGATGACGGATCCTGGAGTCAGAAACCCATCGTTCGCACCATACGCACACTCGTGTCTAACTTCACAAGCGTCGACGAAATAAATAGCTCCAACAACTTACTACAACATCCTGAATGGGAAGGGAATAAGTGGGATCCTGCTGAGTTTCTCGGCCGCATCGAACAACTCTTTTCCTTCTTCCCTGACAAAGGGAACCTGGGCGGTGCTGTCCGATAGCGGGGGTGTGAAGAAAGGCCCGCCGATAGGATCGCATACAGTTCCAGGTTTAGGTAGGGTTCCATGAACAAAATAGTCATGGATATACGTGTACGTGCAAAGGGACGGGGTAGAGATCGAACAGTGCTGTTGAGGAACAGCATAAGTCTCGTAAAAAAAATTCTTATATACAAAACGCACCCCTGGAGAATCTTGAGTAAGGACTACCGAACCATTGAAGAAACGGGACATCTTCTTCGCCCTGGTAACATGAGATAAATAATAGGACGCAACAAGAGAAGATAAAATGAACATACGCCGCCAGTGGAGTGACAGGGTCTGTAAACGATTCGCAAGTCTGGCCTTCAAGCAGTAAGGATGTCTACTCACCTGCTGTGTTTCCGACCAAGAGGATTGGATGACTTGTATTTGAGTCAAAGGGACCTGCGACGATCCATTGGTGGAGCAATCACTTGGCCAAAGACATAAAGCCTAACCTTGGAAGTGGTCTTTGGGGAACTTGGGCCATCCACTACAATTTCTTCATTAGCACCAGTAGAGATGTAAGGAAATGAAGACTCCTTACACACAACTCAATCTAATAGTAGACCATATGTCACCCCAGTTCGAGGTGTTCGCCATGAACTTAAAATATTCCAGCGAGGACTGTAGATCACCGGGGACGTCGTCTCCGTCGTTGCACAGAATGGCAACCTGACCGTCTCCGACAACGTCATAACGATGCGCTGCAGGGTTACAGGAACACTCAAACGGAGGACGTGTGACAAGCTTGAGGAGAACCCGGCCATCGCCAGCGGCCAAATCCGCGAGACCTTGAGCGAGGGTCTGGAAGAGATCGTACGGAGAATAGAGAACTCTGAAGATCACGAAGCGGAGAAAGTTGTAGTCCAATATGCCATAGCTGAAGTCCGCCTTGACAGGAAACGGACGCGCCCGAATGGAATTATACAGATTAGTGAGGTTTTGACGAACATCATCTGCGGTTGGAGCCCAGAAGGCACAACCATCTGGTCCGGCCTCCGCGCACCCTGAGAAGAAGTGGTCCAGGACTTTATCAGTGTCAAGGAGATTATTGGACCACAGAGCTGGAAGAGTAATGTAAGATCCATAAAAAAGTCTCGGGACATATTGAATACTTACTCGCATAGTAATTCTCGGAATCTACGACGCCGTCAATTACCAGACGCTCTATCTTGTCCTAAATGCAGTCCAAATCATGGGTCGTTCTAACAGCGTTGCATATTACTCACAGGGAACATCGCAGCAAAGCTAGCACCAAGGACGGATCCGTAGCTAAGCAAGTGACTCAGTCTGATATTCAGAGAGCGGTCAATCTGCTGATCAACTTACGAGAAACCCCAGTACTGGATCTTCTCCCTCCCATGTGCCTCCACTATACGCAGCATGTCACGCGCAGTTTGGTCTGTGTTGATGTGCCTCAGATGTCCATCATCTCGCTCCGCCGCAAGCTGTCCAAGCAATCTCCCTGCCGCCCAAATTCGTGCCACACTTTCGTCCGAGTTGTTGGATAAAGTTCCGAGCCCAATAGTTCCCCACAGAGCACGCTCCACGTCGGTCTTGTAGAACGACGCGCGTGGAGTAGAACGACCAACGCCTGATCCCTTTTTTATGAACCATAAGTTGAGAACGAATAACAGAACACATACCTCTTGGGTCGAAGCCAACGATGTCGAACTCAGGACCAAGGATGCTGGCAAACAGGTCCCCAGCCATGTCAATCATGTCCACACCGCTTCCACCAGGTCCTCCTGGGTTGAAGAGAATGGGTCCCCGGTAAGACTCTGACGATTCGGGAACTGAAGCGCGCCGGCGGATTAACGCGATGGCTGCCTGTTCGCCTTCTGGTAGGGAATAGTTCAAGGGAACCTGTTAGACTTTGAGAACGTAAATGTTGGTCACTAGAGAGAGTTTGGTACAGCCAGACGGGCACATTGGCGCCGTGCATCGCAGTCAATCCAGACAAGATCCTTGCTAGGAATGATCTGCCGATTCAGAACCGTACGGGTGCTTAGTGCATTTGAACACGAATGGAGAATTTCGAAGTAACGTACGTCGTCCCAAGAGAATGCGTTCGACGCTGAATTTCCACCCGGGCATGGTTCTTTCAGGCCAAAATTCCCGTTTTGAGCGCGAACTTCAAACATTGGCACGTAGAGTAGCCTCCAGAGCGAATACACCGCGAGGAATGTCAAACCACCGAGGGCGACACTGATTACGCGGACTCTCGACATGGTGAGCGTTGGGAGAAGGCTTTCTTGATAGACATCGTGATCGCAGTCGACTTTAAGTAAGTAGGAGAAGACGCATGCGGCACAGCGCTCGGTGTAGATAACTAAATTTGGAGAAGTTCGGGTAGAACGGTGATCCCGAGCAGTGGAGGCAGGAAACTGCTGCATCCATCAGTTGCTTTGATTGCCCATAAAGCGATTGTTTATTTGTCACGAATGGTAGTTGATGGGTGGAAGGCATTGCATAGTGTTGTACATACTGTTCACGACTTTGGGAGAAGGGATTGAGGATGCGGAAAGGAGGGGATAGAAAATGGGCAATAGATGTATAGCATTGGGAGGGAGTCGTGTGGGGTAGGAGTATAGGTAAGGATACAGCTAAGAAGATTAGAAAGGGAGTGGAGGGTAGTTCTATTTAGTGTCCGTGATGAAATTGTGGGCACAATTGGGACGTCGATGAGGGGTAGGTGAGGTGGGGGAGGGCAAGGGTCGTGAGTGCCACGATAGGAAACGACGCCCGAGAAGAAATGGAGGTTAAAGAAATGTACAAAATGAGATACGGATACAATGGAAGAATAGAAGAATAAGAAAGGCGGATGAGAAACGTGACGGGGAGGGATGAAGAAAGAAATGAGCAAAGTGAAAGAAAGAAGAAGAAAAGAAAAAAGCACTGGTCTGCAGAATAACCACTGAACGTTGCCCAGAATGACCTCCATGAACCCGTAAGAGAAAAAAAGAAATACCGCGCCATCATTATCGCCATAGTCAGGTAGAGACACCATCCGGATTCGCCACCAAGGGTCGCGATTCCGCCTCACTTCCGCAAGTAGGCTGACTTTGGTGGCCACCGCTGACACCAGCCTTCAGATTAGCTGCAGCCGCACCCCACATCCTGCTGATAATCGAGCCCATACCACGCGCAGGAGTTGTTCCGCCAGAAGCAGTCTGTGAAGTGGTTGGAAGTGGTGGGATTGGGACGGCAGCTGGAGGGAGCTTGGAGCTCGAAGGCCGATGAACAACAGTCCCGGACCTCAGGCGGACACTAGATACTATCGTATTCGCCCCGGAAGACTGCACGATGGATGGCATTGTGCAACTAGCTTGCACACGCGCCTCTTTGCCTAGGCAGATCGAGCTCATGGACGCCTGAGACGAGAGAGACGTCGAGCGCTTCCCATCTGACGCTCTCGCCGTTAGGTGCTGCTTCCGAGAGATTGCCGGCGAGGCCATAATTGTGTGCACTGAAGACGTGTCTGAAGGTTTTCGCGACCGTTCCCTGGTCGGTGTGACCTCCGTCTTAGCTGACGGGATTGCACCTGGCTGGGGCTTGAATCCATGTGCAGGTATCGGCCGCAGCGAGAACGGTTTCTTCATGGCCCCAGGTCCAGCAAGATTGGTAGTCGAAGGTAAATGTCGTCCAAGGCTCGAGGTCGATGAGCTTGCTTCAACGATAGAGATAGTGCGGTCGTTTACGTCCTCATCTGCGTCGGACTCGTTGCTCGTCCATCCAGAGGACGATGAGCTCGAGCCAGAGTCATCCACCAAGGAGGCCAGGTCAGATGAAGAGGAGGCTGTTGACGATGAAGAGTCCGTGCTGAGGGTAGAGTACATCGTGGAAGAGCTAGTAGCGGACGAGCGCAAGTGCGCCGTAGAGAGCCGGCGAGCAATACCGCGGACAGCGGACGTCAACGCGGAGGCAGCTGATGAAGAGGTAGTAGAGACAGTTGATGAGGTAGTTGGAAGAGCCAAATGAGTCGAGACGAGGCATTGCGACTCCTTCTCGTCGCTCGGGGTCGGCAGAGGGGGTGCGGTTGTCTGGGCCTGTTGAGCAGCTTCGGCACGCGCCTTGCTCGCCTTCGTCACCTTATTCACCGCATAGATTCGTGTGCTCAAGCTCGCCTCCGAGGCGGGAACCATGAAAGGTGCGAAAAGCTTGCACACTTCTTCCTCGTTGAAACGGAGGTCGTAGTCCAGAAGGTAGAGCAGCTGCTTCTCCATGAGGTTGATCTCAGCCACGTCAAAGAGAACCGCGTAAGTCGCCCAGTGGATATTTTTTGGCGACGAGTCGTTGAGGTATTTGGCGGTGACGATGAGGGTGGCGAGGAATACGCGATGCCTGGTGCAGGGCATTCCTAAAAGCCGCCAAAGTTAGATTCAGATAAGAGAGTGATCTAGACCTTCTCACCCTTCGCCATCGTAGGTAGCTTGCTACGTAACCGCTCGAGGTAGACCAACGTGGTGAGTAGAGTAGACACTTGGACGTTCGAACACTTGACAAGGTGCAATATGAAATTGTCCAGACTGATGAGTGGCGGGTCTTCTGGGTCATTTGGTTCCTCCTTCGCGACTTGGTCAGCAAATTTCACTTTGAGCGGGGTCTGGGGCGGCGTTGGTAGGGGCTGCGAGTCCGTTGAGGTAGGAGGCTCCGGTTCGCCATCAATACGAATGACTTTGGCCGCTTGGCGGGCCACATAGGCAATCATATCCATCGAAACACGCCTTCCCATGAGAGATACGAGCAGCGGGTTGTGAGAAGAGATGGGCAGGAGCGAAGCAGGGTGCCGGCGTTGCAAGTGGTTATTCTCCGCCATAGTCCAAAGGGAGAGTGGGAGGTGTAGGATGTGGTATGCGTCGTCAAGTCCAAGTTATGCGTATACAAAAAACCCCGTCAAGGGATGTATAGGATAACGAAGAGGAGAGAAAGGGAAATAGAGAGGGAAAGGATTGGGTTTCGTCCCGGGCGTGGTTTTGTTTACAGAAAGGGGTTTTCGCCGCAAACAGAGCAGACGATCGCCGAAGATCATGCATCATAAGTGGCAGGCCACATTGAAAGAGCGCAGCAACAAGAGACATTTCACGATGAAGTGAGGGTATTCATCTTCTAGTTTATGTAAAGCGTTTCGTAGGTTTTGTAGGCTGGACGGTAGAACACAAGATCAAGCCGCAAAATTCAACACACATCTGAGCCCTTTCCAAATTCGCTGAGTTTGAATTGAGTCATCACGTGGTTCCTGTTGACGTGTTTCCGCAGAATTTCAATCCGCGTTCCAACGGCCTCGCGGCCTCCTCATGCAGAGCGGTCATGTCAAGATTTAACTGAACAAACTTTCCCCCCCTTTCTACTGCTTTCTCATCTCCAGTATTTTATTCTCTATGCTCTCCTTGATCTCCTCTTGGTTTACGACACTTTCGCTTCTTTTTGGTGGTTGTTGCAGTAACGCGATCACTCTAGAGCAGCTCACGTTAGAATATCCGAAGGCCGGTTCAGTGCTCACCTTCTTCCAATTCTTAATCATATCGCTCCATGGCCTACCGAAGTTTCTCATATGGACACGCTTTGGCCCACAATTTCGTCCACGGAAGATTCCAATCACGATCTACCTTGTTCAAGTCACTCTATTCTATCTCGTTTCTTTGCTCAACAATGCGGCATTTGCGTATCGCATTCCCATGGCAGTCCACATTATTTTTAGGAGTGCTGGGCTTGTAATCACTATGCTACTTGGATGGCTTATATCCAACAAGAGGTGACATGCTAGTCAACGTTGTTTGTTGTCATGCTAATATCGTGCCCACTCTAGATATAACTTCACGCAAATTTTCTCTGTATTACTAGTCACCGTTGGTGTAATCATCACGACACTTTCCGCACAGTCGTCTGCGGTTAAATCCACCTCTCCAACCGATCCCTACGTCTACGCCCAAGGCATCGGCATCCTCACCCTCGCCCTCATCTTCGCCGGTCTCCTTGGCCTCACGCAAGATCGGGCATACGCGAAGCATGGGAGACCCAAGCTGACCGCACAGGCCTTCGATGGGCCCCCTGCATGGCAAGAATCCATGTTCTATCTGCACTTCCTCGCCCTGCCCATGTTCTACCCTCTGCTGGGCGACCTAGTGACACAAATGCACGACATGAACACTAGTGGCACGAGAGCCGAGTTCAGCGTTCCCGTTCCCATCCCGGTCTCTACGAACTTTTCGACACCCTTTCCCATGGATGTACCCCCGCCATACTCACTCCCCCGCCTTCCGATCCACATCTTCAAGCATACAGAAAACGTCTCGTTGATCTCGGTCTCCCAACAGACGTTTGAGGACACCTCGTTCGGCCACCCACTCGTCTTTTCGTTCTCAATACCACACATCTACCTCCCGCTGATCCTCAACACGATCACGCAGCTGTTGTGCGCAGCAGGCGTACACCGGCTCACGACTAGCGTCAGCGCGCTGACCGTCACGCTTGTCCTTGTTGTGCGCAAGGCGGTCAGCCTCATCATCAGCGTTATCGGGGTCCCTCAGGTTGCGGCCGCCCTGCGCGACGGCCTCCATCGAGCTTGGGCTGCTACCGGTTTGGGGACAAATAATCTCTTCGATTTAAGCGTGTATGGCGTCGACGTGGACTCGATATTGGACTCGTTGGGCTCAGCGTTTGTTGGTGTAGGGTCCACCAAGCGACCCCAGGAGGTGGACAAACGAATGATGTGGACAGGTGCGGCATTGGTCATGCTGGGCACTGTCGGATATACAATTGGCAGCAGTATGGGCGATGCGAAATATAAGGTGACAAAGAAAGGGAAGCAGGACTAGAAGGGACTTCGGTAGATTTCGGGATGTTGGTTTATCGTATTTACCTGCTTATCTTATTTAGCTGTTTGCAGAGTCTAGTGTCAAGTTCATACGTTATCGCACTCCAGTCAGACTTATTGTCGCCGCACCGATTGTCATGGCCTGTCATGGAACGATGGTGCCGGACACTGGATAGCCTGTCGGATAGTGGTCTTGCAAGGGCGATCGTAGAGGTTGGTCAGTGTCCGGTTCGCAGGCGTAAATTACCTGCCAAAGTCAGGAGATCCAGAAATAACACGAAGCCTCGTGAAGCACACTGGTGATTACAGCATCGGTTCCGAGATAATTGACGATCTACAGCTGCAAATAGAAATGGGAATGTGGCGCACGGTACATTGTACAATGGTACCCTCCATGATCCATCCGACCTTGCAGCTGACCCAGGAACCCAGGAACAAGCCGCACAAAATACTCTCTCATGAACAGCTCAAGATGTTCTTTCTCCATTATCCCAACCCGGGAACAGAGCGCCCAGCTTGCTAATTGACAGAACGTTATTGGTGCCATGACCTTCGGCATTGAGTCGGAGTGCGGCGGACTTCCAAATGTAATACCATCAACGTCTTGGCGTTCCCGCTCAAACACTCCTACGTCACGCAGAAAACATGTATCGAAGACTGCTTCGAATACAATCCCAACCGGTCCCGCTTCGTGTATCGCCGGAAATTTCAGATGCTTGAACTTCTCCTCGTCGTAGAAGCTCGGGCATCGGTCAAGGCTAGTAAGTGAAACCAATGCTAGTCCCCGGCGTTGTGCTAGTGCTTCCATATCCAGGTGCGCTTAACTCACGCTTCTCTCCAAATTTCTCTGACATTAGCTTCGGTACGCCTACCGGAGGTTACTGCAGGTCTCCGCACCATCGCCTACATATGCTCACATGAGCGCCCGAACTTTCTCACATCACCGAATCTGACAGGTTACATAAAGCATAAGAATCATGTCCGCATTAGCCTATAAATAGGGCGTCGATAGGGCCCTGTTTGAGACATTTCTTGCCTCCTACACCAACAGTACGATGGCGATACCGCCTGGGCCACGTTATCTCTTCAGTCTTCTGCCTTTCTTTCTGGGCCCTCCAGCGGTGGTTTACGCTGGTCTGAGGCTTGCTGATACTTGTCTCGGTCTTGTGGTGCCGACTTGGGTCACGGTCGCCGCAGTTGTCCTCGCAAGGCCCTTCCTTTCTATTTTCCAACGCTACTACACGAGGTACAAGGACAGAAAGGCCGCGGCTGCGAGCTATGCGTCAATCGTCCCTCATGTCGAGGAGAAGCGGCCCAACTTTGGTGGCCTCTCAATTATGTCCGCTCTCGTCAAGGATCTCAAGACCGGGTACCCAGGTATGTTCGCATCGAGCGGTTTTCGAACGACTCTGACCAGAAATTCTCTTAGGCGACATGACGCTCACATGGATGGAGAAATACGGCAACGTCTTCCAACTCAGACTCATCTCTGACAACAGGGTATGTTCAGGGTTCCACGGCCAACAACCATCGCTCAGCTTCGCTTTCGTTAGATTGTCACCTTCGAACCTGATCATATCAAGGTATGGTTTGGAGAATGACGATTCCACCGTCCTTCGTTTCTGAAATATTATGTCTTTCGAACTCCTAGGCCATTCTTGCTACTCAATTTGATGCATTTGACAAAGGTCAGCTTCCATCTGCTCCGTCTCTACAGTCAACTGAGCCGACTTAGGTCCTATCTTGTACAAGCAATTCCATTCGTTGCTCGGTACGGGCGTGTTCAATTCCGATGGTGAGTCTGAGGGCTTCTAGTACCACCATCGAAGCTAATCGCTAACGTTGACTGATTTTCAGGCGACATGTGGAAGTAGGGATCTTTCTTATATTGAACGACTGAACGCTAACCGGCCATAGGTTTCACCGGTCCATGACCCGGCCGTTCTTTAGTAAAGAGCGAATAACTCATTTCGACATATTCGAGGTTCACGCCGACAACGCCCTTAAGCAAGCAACGGATAGATTAGCGGAAAGCTTTGCAATTGACTTCCAGGCAAGTGGCGACGGTCGATAGACGGCGGGCGTTCATCGGCCTTTTGGGCGCCCCGTTTGGAGCCACGCTAATTTTACCTTTTTCGTGCCGACAGGACCTCGTCTCCCGGTTTACACTTGACTCCGCGACGGAATTTCTCTTCGGGCACGACGTACAGTCGTTGTCTGCCGGTATTCCCTATCCGCCGGCTTATGCTCACTTGGACACTGAGACCTTCAAGAAACACCCGTCCAATGAATTCGTAGACGCCTTCCTCCGAAGCCAGAATCAGACCGCGGTGCGCACTCGTCTCGGCCCTACGTGGCCCCTCGCCGAGTTCTGGGGCGATAAGATCAAGGCAGACCGAGAGGTCCTGGACCGGTTCAGCAACCCAATATTAGTCGAAGCACTCAGGAAGAAGGATCTCGAGAATAAGGATGCGGGCGCCGACGGCGATTATGGCGATTCATTGCTGTCGCATCTTGTACACCATACGCAAGGTACAGCTGCTTTTGATCATCATTTATGTCTGACATCCAATCTCTGTCTGCAGATACCAATGTCCTGAAAGATGAGGTCAGTTTCTCCTGACAGATCGGCAGGGAATGACGACGGTGATATCATATCTGCCGGAACAGCTTGTCAACCTCCTTGTGGCAGGACGAGATACGGTAAGTCCAAGCCCCGAGCTCGAGAAATGCTTTGGATCACCTTCTCTTGTAGACCGGATGCACCCTCACCTATGCGTTCTACATGTTATCTGAGCACCCCGAAGTTGTAGAGCGTTTACGTCAAGAGATTTTGGAGAGGGTTGGACCGACCAACCGGCCAACGTACGACAACCTCCGAGAGATGAAATACTTGAGGGCTTTCATCAATGGTGAGTTATTCCCGTTCACTTTCATAACATGTGTCCAATATGACTGGCTTGTTTCTAGAGGTCCTGCGGTTATATCCTCCAGTGTGGGCTTCATTCCACTTTCTGCATTGATAGAACTAACCCGCTGCTTCATAAGGCCGTTTGACAGTCGGTGCGTTGTTTACTCCGTTCCATCGCTACCATCTCACCTGTTATTTCTGCATTTTAGCATGTCATCGAAGGCCACCGTCTGGACTTCGAAAGTTCCAGGATCGAAGTCGTACTACATACCCGCCAACACCAGGTGGGCCTCACGTATACTCCTCTTTTTGCTTCAATTCAAGGAAACACCCAGGGTTCTTTATGGGGTCTTCAACATGCATCGACGAACAGATCTCTGGGGGCCGGATGGTATCTATTCGTTCTTGGCACTTGCGTAGATGAAGCGTTCTCATGGCGTTTGTCCAGCGCTGGAATTTGATCCCGACAGATTCTTGGACGAGCGTCTGCACAAATACTTAACGCCGAATCCGTACATTTTTTGCCCCTTCAACGCAGGACCACGCATCTGTCTTGGTCAACAGGTACTTCCCACATGCTGTCTTTCTCCACTTATTTCTGAATCTAGTTGTTCCTCGATCCTCTAGTTCGCCTACCACGAATCGTCGTTCTTCATCGTTCGCCTTCTGCAGCAATTCACGAACTTCCGCCTCGCACCCGATGTACAGCCGCCTGAGAGCAAGCCGCCTGCTAGCTGGGCTGAAACCAATAGGCCCAAGGCAAGGGAAAAGATCATGCCTGGGACACATCTGACGATGTACGTCAAGGTGAGTGCCCTGATTTAGTTCCTCGAAGAGGGTGTGTATGCCAAAATCGTTCTTTTCAAATTCTAGGGGGGTTTGTGGGTGAGAATGGACCCACTGAAGTCTGAAATTGACGTCGTCTAAACTAAATCATATATACTTGCGCATCTTGAATAGTCTAAATTTCTGAGTAGGTGATCCTGGTGGCCCAGGTTTGTTCGCCACCTTGTACTTTTACGTCTGCTAGAATGTGATACGCACCACGTTCAAATTATCAATAACGCCTCCAAAAGCCTGATGTGACTCGGAGAACTTCTAGAACGCTGCCTTTGAAGAGAAAGATAGAGAGACCTTCACTAACCACAATCAACGCCTAACAACCCGTGGGTATTCGAATCATTTTTTGGGTTCGTTGACTCTCTGGCTCACCAAGCTGGAGTCCTCGGCAAACGCTTTGAACACAAGTTGAAGGGCAGATGGCGCGCCCGAATTCTACGTCGGGAATTCCTTAGGAGGCATTGCAGTTAAGCATAGCACTTCCGCGCTAAATTTAACTGTCCTTCGAACTCGTAAGTTCTATGGCTAATTTCCTCGTGTCCACCCTCTAACGCCAACATTTCAGATAAAGCCACTGATGATATATTGAAAGGAGTATTCGAGTATTCTTTAGTGCACTTGGACATAGCAACGCTCAGTGAAGACTTCTGCGGAAAGATGCAACCAGCTGATCATACCATTCCCTGTGGCCTCAATTCCTCCAGAGTTAAGTGTGGCTCTCGTGTTTCTAATGCAGAGCCTGGCCAAATTGTACGTGCTGTGCTTGTATACGTGCTACAGACTGAGGCTCATCCCCATGCTCATCAAGTTGGAATGGAGGCTAACTTCAAGCCGTCGACTTGGCCGCGGCCCGCCTGTCCGGTCCATGCAATGTAGCAGTGCAAGTGACCCACAGCTTGTCTCCCACATCCACCCTCTTCGTCGCCTCTGCCTTCAACAACATTTACCATGGATATCACAATAAAAAAACACAAGGGTAGCAAGCTCGAGAACTGCCTACAAACAGTTCCTCAGGAGATCGTCGACCTCATCATCGATATCGGTGTCGACGAAACAAAATACATTTCCGAGCTGAATTCCTTTCTACTGACCTGCTCCCTCATTTCACGCTCCTTCCACGTACGAGCTCGTGTGCACCTCTTCCGAGATGTCGAGATCACGTTCGACAGCAGGGTGCAGAAACGGGCGAAGAAAGCGCTCAATATCTTGAGACGAAACAATGACCTCGTGCTATCGCATGTCCGTAGGTTTTTCTTGATAATCGACTTTGCAGAGCTGAGACGAAAGAGAGCCAAAACCCCGCTCTGGCGCAGGAGGGTTGCCGGGTTGGTCAATCATCTACGGCGGGACAATTTCGCAGGCCTCCTTCGGCTCCTCACACAGGCGCAGCTCGAGGATGTAGTGGTTAAGACGAAGGACCCACAGAGGTTCGGGTATTGGAATGACGCTATGACCCAAAACGTAGTTCCTCTCGTCTCAGCACTCTGCTCCCAGCAGACCGTTCGTTTCGTCTGCTTCAGGACAATTCGGAACATCCCTTATCCGTTGATTCTAGCAGGCGCTTCATCGAGGAATGCCGACGAACTCATGATGCGCAATGTATCTGTAGTCGGCGTCGATGACGCTGCTACGGACGGAAATTCCTCCCCAACGCTGAAGACGCTGGAACTCACCCACTCCCGCTTCCCATCCAGCCTCTTTTCCGCGTTCTCTACCTGCCCCATCCTATCATGCTTTGCCAGAGTGACAAGTTTGACTATCTCCAGCCCAAATTCAGTCGATCAGGTAGCCCCATTCTGGAAAATCGTGCGGAGCCTACAACTACTGGAAAGCGTCAGCTTAAACGTCTCTACAGGTAAGCCTTAGGCTTTTACTGAAAGCTTTTCACTGTCTGATTTATCTCCATCCAGGCAGCCTACCCAGGATCGAGCTCGCAAACACCGTCCGGCTCGACCAACTACCGCACCTCCGATCCCTCAAATTCACAGTGACCTCCAAGGCTTTCCCGGGCTGCTTCAACGATGGCCTGGGCGAGGTGCTTGTCTTTCTCCAGCCGCCTGCGAGCTCATCTCCCATCCCGCAGCTGCGTTCGTTCGAGCTCTGCGTACATTCCAAGATCCCCGACGACGAGGGCCTGATCCTCGCTTTCCTTCTGGGTGACTTCCTCCCAAACCAGTGGCGGGCCCTTGACGCCACCCTGATGGGAGTTGGGCGCTACCCGGGCTTGCAGCAAGTGAAGATCAACCTTCACTTTTCTATGATGAGGATCATGGCGATGCTAGGCGATGATGAGCAAAGAGAGATGGTGGAGAGGAAGGCGATGGTGATGAGGGACATGCACTTGTTGGCTGCAGCTAGACGAGCGGGGTCGATCGAATTCGATGTAGAGACACCGTGGACATACCAGTTCCGCGATCCGTTTGTTTGATCATTCTGCTGTGATTCAGAAGAAATAATTATTCATCCGTGTAACCAGAATACAACAAGCGGAAAGACCGGAGCAAAAGAAAAAGGCGTAGGAGGCCGGAAAATCGGGACAAGAGAGAGGACTTATCGCGATCCGTTGTGTAATCTACAATCTGTCCGAGTATGTAGCAGTTCGTAACTTAATTACTTCACACCTTCGTTCTACACTTCTTTCCGTCTTCATCTCGCGAGTGGTTTCTGATGACTGAGGTCGACGCTCCGAGTAGCGCTGTGGTGTTGTTCCGGGTATGGGCTGTCGGGTATGAAGAGGAGTCGGTAGGCAACGTATTGATTACGATGGGAAGGCAGGTGGGGTGGGCATGCTAGGGCAAGTGGATGTCGATTCGTCGAGTGTGTCGTGAATAGATCAGAGCTTAGAACAGGTCTTCGAGGGTCATTTGCTTCACAATATCCTACGAGGTGGATCCGTCAGCACATCTCATGAATCACGTCAGAGAACATCGTACTGTGTTGGCCACGGTTTGGGCGAACTCCTCGAAGCTCAGCTTGCCATCGCCATCTTGATCAGCCTCCATGATCGTCTTATCGACAATTTGTTGCAATTGTTGATCCTAGCAGTCCAATTGTCGTTGGAACGGCAATAAAGCAGCAAAACTGGACTGCGCACCTTCAGATTGTTGCCAACCATCATCTTCAAGACGAGGAAGAGCTCTCCGTTTGAAATATAACCATCACGATCAACATCGTAAACATTGAATGCAACTGTAGAGTGTTTGAAGGAGGGCGGGGCGACCATGTGATGGGAACGATCCAATAAATGGGAAGGGGGGGAAGGCGAAAGTAAGTTCATGTTCCGCAATAGACGTGCATGGACAAACATTTCAGCTTCTCCTCTCTCCCACCACGGCTACTGAACGCGCTCAAGCCTCCAACGAATTCCTGGAAGTCGACCGTGCCTCCTCCACTATCAGCGGAGAAACATGAGCGAATGAAGCGCCACCACTCCCAGCAAACGGCACCTACTCCTGGTCGAAGATGGCAATCATCCGAGAGGCGAGCGGGTTGGTTGCAATCTGCGGTATTTGCAGGAACTCTTCGCGATCGATGGATC
This sequence comes from Cyclocybe cylindracea, assembly GCA_013376435.1. Classification (NCBI taxonomy): domain Eukaryota; kingdom Fungi; phylum Basidiomycota; class Agaricomycetes; order Agaricales; family Hemipholiotaceae; genus Cyclocybe; species Cyclocybe cylindracea. The sequence goes on along the minus strand of MPNV01001486.1, from coordinate 835,305 downwards.
CAGAGCCGTCGCTGTGATATCGAGCGTGGTTCATTGTTGGGACCTCTCCAAACGGGCAGGGGGGAAGTACCTGTCGAGCTTCATGAAGCGCTTTTTCAACCGCTCCAGCTCTGGCTGCGTGACTGCCCAGATACGATTTCAGTCAACGATGTCAGGGAAAAGTAGAGGGGCAATGGAACGAACAGTTGGAACGCCTCTCCATGTCCTCCATAAACTGCGATGCTACAAACAGGAGAACGTCAGAGTCATGGAGACCATGCAAGATAGAAGTTCATACGTGATTGACCCATTTTTATCTCGTTATCGTTTGAACGTCGTGGGCAGGAAGAGAAGCTAAAAGAAGAGGTAAAGCTGGTACAACATTGGGCGCTGGTCCCTGAATTGTACAACGCCCAGCACGTGACCTTTTTCAAGTTTCCTCCTGCTCTCTTTCTCCCAGTTTTCTCTCATCCCTTCCTGAGTCGAATACTGTTACTTTGCTGCTGCTGCTGCGCAGTATTCATGTTCAATCTTAATGCGGCAAAGTGGTTTCATACGCATTGCAGAAACATTTACCGATTGAGTCGAAATTTCTCGACTCTCCCGATCACGAATGCGCAACGTTCGACCATTTACGCGCTTTCGACGCCCCCAGGGAAGGGTGGGGTAGCTGTAGTACGCGTCTCTGGGCCGGATGCGTCAACTGTATGGAACAAAATGGTTCGAGCGCACAATCCTCAAGCAAGAACACGAGAACCAACACCTTGGAAGTTGCAACGATGTCGCATCGTACACCCCGAAAACGAGTCTCTGATAGACGACGGACTAGCAGTCTACTTCCGAGGTATGGCCCCCTTCCTTGCAAGCTTGTTTGTTGTACTAAATGACCAAGCATGACCTTATTACAGCTCCATATTCATACACGACACATCCGACCATCGAGCTCCATATCCACTCCGGTCGCGCCCTGATTGCCGCCCTACTTTCTTCTCTTTCTCGAATACCAAGTCTTCGGCCAGCAGAGCCTGGTGAATTTACGCGTCAAGCACTCCTAGCCGGTCGTCTCGACTTGACACAAGTTGAAGGTCTGCATGACCTGATTGAGGCTGATACAGAGGTACAGAGGTTACAGGCTCTTGGAACGGCTGGTGTCAGTGGTTTCTTCCGTATTCTATGTCCTGTAAACTGACAGGTTGTCGTGTATCTCTGTCAGGGAGAAACCCGTGCCCAATACGACTCCCTCCGCAGCCAAATCATACACTGTCTCGCCCAGGTGGAAGCCCTGATTGATTTCGGGGAAGGAGAAGACATAGAAGAAGGGGTGTACGACCAAGCGAAAGCCGAAGCCAGCGCTCTCCTCTCCCAAATCCAGGGCCATCTCGCAGACAGTAGAAAGGGGGAGCTGGTACGGTCAGGGATAAAGATGGCCATTTTCGGGCCACCGAATGCTGGGAAGAGCAGTTTGTTCAACTACTTGGGTGTGTGCACGTTTGAATTATGTGTACTGGTGCTGATCTCCTCTTCCAGCGAACCGGCCTGCGTCTATCGTTACGCCCATTCCTGGAACCACGAGAGACGTGTTGGAGATTACGCTCGATATTGGAGGGTTGCCAATTGTCGTGGCGGACACGGCTGGGCTTCGAAGGACCGATGACGTGGTGGAAAGCATTGGCGTAGAGCGAGGTACTGATGCGTAGGTTCTAATTTTCCCTCTTGAAACTCTTCTCTGATTTTGGACATTCTAGTGTCAAGAATGCCGATTTTTCTGTTTGCGTCCTCCCACTGTCCGAGGTGCTCTCTTCGGACGGTAGCACAATCGCCCTGCCGAAGGACGTCCAAGAGCTCATCACACCCCACACTTATTTCTTGCTCAACAAAGCAGACCTCGTCTCCAACACCTTACCAACCTCAAATCTTGTCATAGATGGTCACCCTGACACCGCAGGCCGGGTTTGGACTGCGAGCTTGACAACCGGCGAGGGTACGCAGGCCTTCGTACAAGGGCTGGCAGGTGCTCTGATGAGCCAGTCAGTTGAGCTTCCCTCTGTTCGCTAGTCGGTGCTAACAGTGTGCTCCAGGCTCAACATTAACAACCCCTCTGCCCAATCACAGGACTACCATGCCCCGCTCGTCACTCGTGAACGCCACCGAGTGCACCTCGAGTCTGCGTGCAGGTTCCTCGAAGCGTTTCTCGCTCTGCGTATGTGTCTTCAACATCGTTTTCGTCGCTGATGTCTGATGATAGTTTGTAGCGCCAGAGGATGTTGTGCTGGGAGCCGAGGAGTTGAGATACGCTGCGCATGCTTTGGGTCGTGTCACTGGCGATATTGGGGTTGAGGACGTGTTGGATGCTGTTTTTCGGGACTTTTGTATCGGGAAGTAGTGCTCTCGAACGCGCGCCAGGACTAAATCATGTCTGCTTGGAGGCTAAGTGCTCTTGCAATGTGCGTCCTTAGCCATTCGTGAACACCTTCGCCGAGTCGCTATATATCGCGATTTAGAGGCTTCTGTCGACTCATCATGGCACATGGAACTCGAGCGGCGCTGGTCATGGAAGTGGGTCACCTATCGAGAAGAGCTTCCAAAATCAACCTGGTATGAGCTTCTCCGTCCAATCCGGCCAGGCAGGTTCAAGGGATGTTCTATTCGTATTTATCAACACAGCCTCAAAGCATGAGGTATATAAGGGCCTATGGCGTATTTCCTCCGTCTTCAGACCAGAGCAGAACATCCCCTCAGGCAACCCTCCGGCGATTCGGTCTCCTCGAGTCTTCTCCGGCCCCGGAGGAGGTGACGAGCATACAAAGGGCTGTTGGTAGCGAGGTCCCTCAAGACATTGCCGGCCTTATTATCAATCTCATAAGCGGCCTCGCAGGAAGAACGAGTAGCATTTCTGAGAACTTGCAACCTCGCCTCTCGAACGCTACATGCCAGGGCTCGCATTCACCGGTTCAAAGACATCGATGTTCTAGTCGATGGCAACATCCAAAAGTGATCTCAGAATCTCCTAGAAATTTTGACATCAGCTTCCAATGAGGACCTTCTCCCCCGAATTCGGTCGATCGACTTCACATTCTCGCATCCACCAATCAACGGCCCTGCAATTCGACAGAAGTTCCACCGGACTGCACTGAAATGGAAAGTGTGGCGAAGCAACTTCGCGGACTGTTCGCCCAGACACAGATCCGCACGTTACTTAGTGCTCAAGGAAAATCGGAAGCACTGGGAAATTGGAGGCTGATCGTACCATTCAACCCAGCTTTCGCTACTTCGTCCTCGATCCCTTCGCTTCGATGTTTCCGTTTAGAAGGCATTACGGGTTTTCCTTCTTTTCTCATCAAAAATAGCACCAGAACCGCAAAGAATTTGCAAGAATTGACGAGAAATACCACCGTTATGTCCAAAGGCTCCAAGGAGGGTGGGAAGCATTAAATAACCGGATGCGAGTCAAGACAGATAAGATCAAATCAATCAATCAATTCGCATGCAATAAACTACACTATTGGCTTACGCAAAATACACCGGTAATCGGTATTAAACGGATGTTTACAGAAGTCTAATCAACAAGGTGCGTGAGTCGATTGAAAGCTTCGTCTCTCACTGAAAGACTCGATATTTATGATCTAGCTAAACGGTCCCCATTTCGATGCTGTCTTCACTCACCGTTCTCAAAGTCAGATTCACTTGCACTTACCCGGCCGAATTTTTGAACAATCTGACTTTCCCAGCTGTCGAAGACCAAGGCCTCGACTGGTTAAAGTGGCAAGACCATGATGGGTCCATGGTATTCCCCCTGCGCGCCATCTTATCAAAGTCAGAAGTGTCTTCTTGTCTCAAATATCTTCGCTTGCGAGCAGGCGACATGGTCAACGGCGCACTTTCCACCGTCCTCCAGCTGACGCCTTCCTTGGAAACATCGGGTGTCTCTATGCCCTTCGGCGATGATATCGAGAAACTGGCACATATCGAGCATAGGAAACCTGTCCTTGTTCCCCGACTGAAATCCCTGGAATTCTTCATCCCAAAGGATACATCGAGGGATCGAGTTCCCGTCGCCAAAATCAAGCAGCTCATCGAGAACCGGTACAGCGATTGGGATGGTATTCTCAATGACATCGTATGTCTGGAGCACTTGCGCATCCACTGTATCGACCGTCAGCACGCGATCTTGTGGCAACCATAACTTGAGGGTGGCACCAGATGTCTGACGCATGAGCTGTTCATTTTTGAATAGCAACACTCGCCAAAGCATTGCTCCCAAGCTAGCAAGGGACGAATGCGAGTCGAGGATACCCAGAAGGAGACGGTTGCCCGAGTTATACTCCAAGGTAACGGAGTCGTTTGAGATAAAGTGATATACGGAAAGAACGTCTAATGTGAGTCCCTTACAGTTTCCGCCGGACTGCTGGATCACAATTCCTTCCGCAAGGGTTCCGGGATCCACCACACCCTCTATAGGCTTGCCGAACCGACCGCGTATCCACATCATCGTCTTCAAAAATGGGCTGCAAGGTCCTGAAAAGTGGAACCGTTGTTCAAGAAATCAAGCTTCCAAGTGCAAGTGGATGCTGCACGGCGCCAGCTTGGTTTACATCACCGACAGTAACCGTCAGTTATGCTCTATCCTTCTGTCTTGCTGTTTATAACGGAAATTAGCAGGCGCACGATACACTGCGGGTTTCTGGCGCAGGATGGTTTTTGGGACGACCGAAGGGCCTTACTAAGTCTCGCGCCTGTAGTTATTTGTGTGATTCATTTTGTTCAATTCCACCAAGTACACTCAACTTCATACTTCTACATTCAATTATAGGAACAATCCTCATCGCTCTGCGTTATTTCACTTTCTAATGTCTCAGCCCTTTGCTGATCCACCGGGCCGGCTGGCCGAAGGAGCACGTGAGAACAGGTTCACTTCGGAATTCAATAATTGATTCAATATTCAACGTGTTGAATATTCAACCTTGGTCTTTGAGCTTCTTTCTTCTACCACCACCATTCGCTGCCACCATTTGTACGGCTCACGAATTGCGGGCAACACAAGCTAATTCCTACACATTACATGAATCCGTGGTCGCTTCTTCCATTTCTCGAGGACATTCCTCAATCGAGCTCGTCGTCCATTTGGACGATCATGACGAGTATTCTGCAATCGGTGACGCGGTACTATGCACAGCAACCCGGGAAGTATCTCTCCGTATGTCATTTCCTCTTTACATTAGCAGCGACACTAAAAAGCTCCAGCTTTTTTTGGGAAGATCTCGTCCACGCGGCCTTTCTGCCTTGCCCTTGGAGTTAATTATCGAGATCATGAAGGAGCTGGAATGGAGGGATCTTCTGCGTATTCGTCAAGTGAGTAACGGTTATTACCCGACTTGACACCATCTGGACTGACATGTCATAGACTTGTAAGCGTCTGTGCGACGCGTCGAAGGCGCGACCGGTGTGGCTCAGCCTTTTCAAGGCGTATTCAGAACACCCTCTCTTTCCCCTCCAAGCAGAGGGTCCACTGGAGAAGTACAGCTCATCTCGGCTGGAGCACATGATACTCCGATGGAAACGTGCGGAGCGAGGTTATGGAATGAATAGCAAAGACGTCGACGCTCGGGGGATTGAGATTGCACTCGACGAAGACCAGGCTGTTGCGGCTATGCACCTCGTGAAAGGTGGCCGCTGGCTACTCCTCGTCTTGTACAATGGCTCGATACAATACTGTGATCTCGACGGCAAGGATGCCAGCCCCAAGCCTCTCATCCACCCCAAGCCTCTCATCCCACATCCCTTCGACAACGATGACACAACCGCCGGCGTCCGTTTTTCAATCGACAGGCTCGACCGCGCAACCTCACATTCAAACTTGCACTAGTATTCGCGATGCTTCGGATGACTATATCAATGTTCAAGCAGGTCTCCGTCATTCTCGATGAGCAGGGCAAGCATGGATCTACAAACGTGCCTTCTCTTCTCCTTGTCAAACTTTTCGGCAGCGTACACGCTATCGCGATATCTGGGCCGCATCTCGCTTATGCGTTTGCACCCCGGGACCGAACCCTTCCCAGATTCATATTTGTTGTCGATGGCCGTCTGCAAAGGGCAGACGACACAATTTCCTCAACGAAGCTCCCGTCCATTTGTTCCGGTAAGCCAAGATTAAACTCAGGAGAGTTTGTTCAATAACTGCCAGGATGGACTATGTCCTTCCAGACATAAGTTGCTCTCAACCGCTTTCCAGGAGTTCTTTCTCCTCAATTGGCACTCCTCGACGAGAAGCAAGCGTTCCGTTGACGGCGTTGTGACACCAGTTGCGTTCCTGTGGACGCACAGGATGAATTACTGGAGGAATCTCTATTTCCCCATTCTTTGCAGACAGTACGCGATTTATTTTTGAAAGTGAAGGTTCTTGCACGGTCTTATCATCGACCGTGCTCCGCCAAAGGCAGTTCCGTGAAAGAACCATATATCGTTCAGTTAATGGAATACCCGGTGGAATGGCATCAAACTACTTTGCCTCGTCGCGCTTCTGGGGTAACTACGGGTTTGTCTGGCAGGTCACCCTGGACTCACCATTCTTCGCTACTCCTGGCCCAATGAGCCACGTACAGAGTTCTCCACATTTTCCCCGGGACGTCTTGTGAAGAGGTTCGATGTCCGTAATTGGCAAGGCGCTGCTCCTGTGTCGATTTGGGACTGGCCGCGCAGTTGTCGTAGTAGATCCGTGATCGTCTACTCTTTTGGATATCACTTGCTAGCCCCTGGTGTTTCGCTTTAATCTGATCCACTTATAATTCAGGCTTGCTTTCGAGCTCTACTTGCTGCCTGTAGGCCCCCGAAAACATTCGACTGTGGTCTATAATTCGCTATATGGTTGACCATATTAGAAATGCATGATCGTCAAAATACACTCTGGTTCGTCAGGATACAACGCTAGTTACAAATCGACTCATTGGCTATCCTATTTACCTGATCAGAGTCTGGACCATGTTTTCATGAAAGCTGCTAGGGTATCGGTTGGCGTAATCACCTGAAGAGGGAAAATCAACGAGTTCAGATTATCCTTAATGGCTTGAATGAATATGCCACCTACCCAGAAACAGCCGTGGAAAATCTTTCAGCCGTACTTGTCAACCCGTTGGATGAAAGAACCAGGGGACCTGAACTGTTACGAGGGGAGTTTGTCGAACGAATGATCACGCCGAAGTACCATTGGAATTACGGTCCAAAGCACGATGTCAAAGTGATCTAAGCGATCTGAAAGGGCAGAAGGGATGACTGTGGCCCTCTCACCTATCATTTTCCTCCTGGGCCATTTCTCGAGGCTGTCATGAAAGAAAACAAGTGTGATTGCTCATCAAAGAAATAGATAGCTCTATTACTCACCAAGCCAGCGCCTCTGCCAAAACTTGGGTACATACCTCTAAGCCAATTCTCCGTCCTCTCCTTCTTTGCTTCGATGACAGGAAATTCATATTGATCCAGCCATAGATCCTCCATAATTGGGTATTCAACAGGCCCTGAAGGTTACCCGCTTTAAGAATTGTTGACTGAAAAGTATACGTATCATGCCCTTCGTGAGTACACAGAGAAGGCAGACTATAGAGATTAACGCACTGCCACCTGTCTTAACCGATGCAGATCGTTGCAAACTGGGAGCGAATCAACCGATCCAGTAAGGATGTCATATAATTGCCGTTTGTGACCTGACAGGTCGAGCATTTTACCGACCGCACTGGAGAGGTGAGCTCCGGATGGACAAAAAGGGCGCAGGCCTGATTTCCTCATATATTTCACGAGCATCTTGATTTGGGTGTCGATAAGCCATCTTGACCTCGCCTCGGGCTGAAAGCGTTCAGTTACGAATAGTTTTTTTTGAGAAATCTAAGGCTTACCATTACTCCGACCGCATACAGACCATCCTCAGTCCCTCTGAGATGTATGCTTTGTACATTTTCCAGAAATTGTTAATTTCCAGGCAGGTGCCGAAGAAAGAGCGAGTTCAATTTTTGTGAGATGCTTTCAGTGAGGCTGAGGGAAACGAGTCCCAGACGGTCAAAGTGCTGAGCTCGCACTCTTGAGAAGGAAAGGGCCGCCAAAAAAACAGGTAAGAAGCTGTTGTTCAAGAGATGTGATGACTGGTTGAAAGTATACCATCCGCTGAGAAACCCTCGACATCGCGGTGCTCCTTGACTTCGTGATCGATAATATCCATAGTGTCCAAAAGATTCATCGGTAAACAGCCTTGATCGCTTGACTGCCGTAAATACATGGGAACTTGTCGACGATGGCCTTAATGGCAACGAAATCCCCTCGGAGTTTGCCTCTTTCAGGCGCTCTCGGAGAGCCTGCGATCCGGGAGTTCCCGACGCTCTCGAACCTGCCCTCTCGATGGTGATGGGTATGGGTGCGGGGTGCGGGTGACGCCGTCTACGGCAGCATCCTTTTTGCCATGGTCGGTTACAGGAGGGACCAAACGAAAGAGCAGGATGAAAAGAGAATAGGGGCCTTCTGTGAGGCGTACCTCTCGCGTCGTCGTTTAAATACCAGCAGGAATAGAAGTACTTGACAAAGAGGATGTGCTGAAAGTGCACCAAAGAGACGCACACTACACACCTGGCTTCCCATTGTCCCGAAAGGGTAACATTTTACAAATTAAGTCGCTGTTCATCCGTCAGTGGGGTAGAACGTACCCTTACCCGCTATCCAGAGCTCGGCCAAAAATCTGCATGCGATCTGGGCCCGAATGGCAATAAGTGGAGAGTGTCCGGAACATGCACCATGTTATCAGAAACAATATAATTTCTGATTATCTGTATGAAGAGATGCGTTTTGCACGCATTCGAACAATGGCGGCGTCACCTACACGTGTTCTTCAAGACTCTACCGAATGAAACAACCTAGAAGGGGGAGGACAGAGATTTCTCATCCATTATGCTACATAGGGGGAAGATTACTATCGCCGACGGTAATCCGATCTAATTGTCATCATTCCTCCCCGCCTACCTTCATCTGCCACCTTCAACAAACACGTTTGGGGTTTGTCTGTAACATGATTGATGACATGTGCTGCGCGCTGGGTTGGCTGAAACCCATGGACTTCTTACCTTCACGTCCTTGCAACCCTAGTTTGCTCAACTCCCCGATTCGCGATTTGCACGCTAGTTTATGAGAGGTAAAATAGGAAATGTGGCCTTCCATTTCATTCAGCGTTGCATAATAGTTTTGAGTGTCCAACGGGCACGGCCCTCGCTCATCTTCGTCGACGACGTTCACGAGCGCCACACCCAACAGACACTATTAGCGCCCACGGCACCTCAAGACCCGCCCCCACCTATCCTCTTGCCCACCGCATTCCCAAGCGAAACATGTTCTCCGACGCGGTCTCTGTCCGGTAACCTCTCGCGCAAACGGGGCCTGAGGCCCCTCAAAAAGCCATTCATTGTACATGAACAACACGGGCCCGCCAAACTGACGACAAGGTTGTATTCATCATGGCCCTGAACTCGAGCAGCTTCCATGGCCCGCAAGCGGACTTTGAATGGGAAAGTGGGGGGAGACTGCACGTCGTTGGTGTTCGATAACCGGGGCGTTGGAAACTCTGGGTACCCCAGAACCCTATACGTGAGTCCCGTTTAGCTCGAAGAGCAGGGCATGTCTGACCGACGCGTTGACATGCCTCGTTCTGTTCGATGCTGTGGTTTGCTTATCTAGCACTTCAGGCATGGCGGAAGATGCCATTTGCTTATTGGACGACCTGGGGTGGACGGGAGAACGTGAGCTAAATGTTGTTGGTATCAGTCTCGAAGGGATGATTGCGCAAGGTGCGTCGAACTGTGCCTATGCTCTTGCTGTTATCTTGACCAGCCTTTTGTCCGTAGAACTCCCATACCGCATACCCCACCGCATCAGTTCACTAGTCCTGGCAGTGACCACACCAGGCGGACATATCTGGAACAATCTTGCACCTGTATGCACCTGTCATCTTGCATACACCCCCGGAATAACTTATGAACACAGTGGAAAGGTGTCAAATCCCTTGTGACGCTGCTCTTCACACCGGACCCGCTCAAGAAGGTACCGATAGTGCTCGAGATGGTATTTCCACCCAAGTGGCTTACAGAAGAGGCCGAAACCTATACGCACTGGGAGTATAATGGGAACACACAAGACAATAAGCTAGGAAAGACAAATTACGACGTTCAGAAAGAGGTGCGTTCTATCCACAGCTGATCCTCATCGCACCCAACGTTTCAATTCATATTCGAACGACAAGGCTTCCTTTTCCGTGTCTCCATCACCAAACCTCAGCTGCTACTAGGACATATCTCGCAGATGTGTGCGGCCTTGACCCACCACGTCAGTCCTGAGCGACTTGCGTGCATCGCGGCCAACATCCCAAAGATTGTCATCAGGGGACGAGGACAACCTGGTTCACCCGTCAGGGTCTGAACGCATCAAGGCGAGTGTGGACCTTGCCCTTCGCGACGACGACGACAAGGAAAGGGTGGAGTTCCTGAAGTGGGAAGGAACAGGTCATGGAATACACGCCCAACGAGAAGTTCCGTTTAATCAGCTCGTGGAGCGATGCGCTAGAGAAGGAAAAAAGAGACTAGAGCAAGGATGTAAGCCTCGAGAGATGCCCATCTCATAGATCTGCACAAACTTGAGGAAATCTAACTTCTGCGCAGGGCCTCGCGCTTGAGCCCCCGATTTGGGATTCCAGGGACCCACATCGCTCGCAACCTCCAAGGCAGTTGCATGCGCCACCAAACTCTGCAGGCAGGTTCTCGACGGGGGTTTGCTTCAACAGCGCATCCTTATAGCTGCCGCCAAGGATATCGATCTTCTCTTCTTCACCGTTACCTCATCCAACCAGGGCTTGATGACCTGCCAGACGACGGAGAAGGCCCAGGGTGCATTGGTGGTGTAGAACTTGCCCATCGTTTCGGGATACCTGTCCTGGCCAACGGACGATGCCTGGAAGACCTTGACGCGGTAGAAGTTGGAGAGGGAGACGCCACCGAGGTCGAGAATCGTGCATAATGTTTCGACGGGGTGTCACTTGCTTGGAACATGCAGGCAACCGGTCGTTGAGGAACTTCTCGTATTCGAGGACGAGCCTTTGGAGTTGCCACTCTTGCGTAGTAGCAGCGTAGAGGGCCGTGATGTCGAGCTTGCCCAGGCGCTCAACGTAGACTGGGCGCCCCTCCTGTACGTGGAAAATGATGTGCATAGATGAGCCAAGAGTATTGTTGCATGACCAACCTTGTCCGTTTTGTGGTAGTATTGTGGTAGTACTTGTCAACCTCCGCCTTCTTCTTGAAGTCGAAGTTGCTGAGGAAGAGGCGTCAATCGTGTAGGATCGTGAAATAGGGTTGAATGGACAGCGTACGCGACAATATTGTCTACTCCAAAGTCTTTCCTCCATTTCTCGGCATTGAGCAGCATCTCCTTCGCTCTGACGAGATCAAACTTCCGTTCTCGAAGGAATCTACATAGTCCAGTGATGAGTACAGGAGTTACGCATCGCGAAAATAGGAGAAAATGAAAGATAAATACGATCATAATGGTGCAGAAGTCTGCCAGATAGTCGCAAAGGATGGAAGAGGTTCGTGAATAGATGGATTCTCAAATCATCGTCAAATCGTCCCATATCACAATGTCGCAGCATTGCAGGGTGAACCAGCGTCTCTAGACACAGATCTACTGCGCGCTTCGCCGAGGCGTTCAGCTTCAAGGTGCATCCTATGTAAAGTGGCCGTAAGGGTGCGAATACGCAAGTCAGTCTTGTTGAACTCGGGAAAAGCAGTCGACATGATGAGCAATGGTGAGCAGAAGGTGTACGATGTGAGCGACTGAGCCACTCAGCATAGCGGCTCGACGGATTTAGGGGCTGCGGGACGGGACAATCAAAGCCAAACTTTGAAGTGCACAGCCACGGCCAGTAGATGCGTAGTTAGACTCAAGTTCCCTCGAACCATTCGGTAGCAGCCAGCTGCTTCATTACAGTTCCTAAAAATAAGTCTGTTAATTAACGATATTTTGTGAACCGATTGCTCTAAACTCTCTACTGTCAACCCTGGGGAGGCCAGGGAGGTCCCACCATTGCCCATTTGCCAGAGCGTTTTCCTGCTACCTGGTAAGGAATCTTCTTATGAGTGAAGTTGATAAAAGTCAGAGAAAAAGTGGAGCGCATAATGGTTTAAGATAATGAAGAGGAACCCCGTTGTTGCAAAGTACTTAGTCTATACACGCCAATCAAAGCCCCTATCCGCTTATCTTACAAATCACGATCGAAAAGGAAATTAAAAATGTGGCGCATCCAGTTCGCCTGCATGCGCGGTTCGTTCAGAAGGTTTCCTTTTATTATATGTCTCTTATGTTGATTGCTCTCCCGATCAATATGCACCAACCTCGATCAACCCTCAACGCTTCTCCGCCAACCGCCGATCCGAGCCGCTGGGTCCCTGCATTAACTCTAACTAGGGTGAGAGCCCCCTTCTCCAGTCTGTACCTCTTTGGTATGTGGCGAACCTTCGTCTCCCTTCCCTCTGTATTCGGATACCGTAAGCCTTAAGGTTCGAGCATCGGAGGACGAGGACGTCATTCGGCCGTCCTTCTAGCCGCGTTCCTCAGTGAAGGGAAGGAGGTATGAGGGAAATCTGGTTATCTCGCGGAGAGATTAAACATCTCTGCGCTATGTTGTGGGCGTGCTTCGGCGGCACCTATCCTAGGATCGCCGCGGTTGGTAGGTCCGCGGAGGGCTCTTCACAGGCACGCATGCCATGCGGAAAAATACCGATGCATACCACTGCCATACAGCGCTACGTAGACATCGAAGACCCCTTATTCTCACCTCTATTCTATCCCCCCTGCCAATTCCAAATACACGGAAGGAAGGAGCGACAAGCAAGGACGCTCCGTCACCCCCAAGCCCGCCATACGCGGTCGGCGCGTGCGCGTACCCGCGTTGTGCTCGGAGGTATGGCGTGCTGCTAATTCAAACATACCGCATTTATACACAAGGACAAAGGCTAAGGCTAAGGCTAACTCCCGCATGACGTGGGGAAAGGAAGCCCGGAGAACCTCAGCAGGCGGCGGTTCCCTGACGGGGGCTGATCATGAGAAGGCACGAGAAGGGGAAAGGCCGACCCAAACCTTATGAAAGGGCGGACGAGAAAGGGAGGGCTTATCTATAGCCTGAATGATCATGATGCGTTCAAGGAACGCTCCGTGCCTTGGAGTTCTCGTACGTTCTCGTATGCCATCTGTGTGCCAAATACTCTAGATGCATCAGATCTTGTGCTGTTATGAGGTCGAAGTCTGACTGAACTTGGGCATGAGCTTGGAAGGCGGGAGCTGCCGAGGACTGTGTCTCGGAATAGGCACCTCCGGGGAGAATCTGCGGTAGCTTCAGTGAGAGATGGTGATGGGCCGATGGCCATGGCGTACCAAGGAAAGGCTTCTTCTGGGTATGGCGTCCGGAGGCACTCGTCGGCTGGAGTTGACTGAAGGAACCCGATGAATACCTGGTACCGGCTGAACTCGAGGCTAATACCAACGACCCGGATGGCTGAGCCGTAAAATACACGAAACGTTCCGCCGGAAGAACTCTTGCGTATCCAAGCCCGACTGACTGACTGAGGTGATAAGTTGCCATGTCGCGAGGCTAGAATCGAACGGAAATGTCTAACAGAAATAGGTACTACGTCTACGTATCCGTTCCTCATGTGCATAGCGTTGCCCGTCGGCGTAACATACAGAACCTAATTTAAAACGAACAAAGGAAGACCTTCGACGCGGAGGCTGTCCTCAAATTAAACGGCATTCCCGGAACGTGAGTGGGAATTGGCACGGAGTGCAGAATTGAGAACTTTCGATGAGTTGGGAGACCACTTGACAATTGTCACCGGTATAGGAACGACGTTAGAAGCACTGCCAGCGTGCCAGTCGCAGTTTATCATGCTGCTAGAAAGAGTTCTTCTCGACATAGCCGTATCCCAGGGCCAAATGCGCAATTAAAATTTTGAATCAAGTGAAGGTCTTCGAGGAAGCTTGAAGTGTTGGCAAAGCCTCAACTGAAGACTTGCGGACGACGGGTGATCTCTAACTTGAAGAGTTTGGCGTTGGTAGAATGTTTCTTACAGTTATGTACCCACACGTGTCGCGCCTTCAAGAATGATAGTGTTCTACACAGTCGACGGACGATGGGCTTTCTGATACCCTGCCGAGTACACACCATCGAATCTATCAGGCGTCGAAACAAAAATAACCTCGAATTCAATTCCTCTCACCAGCGCACTGCCTGCTTTCTTTGCGTCCAGGTGCACGGTAACGTCAAGCCGTTCACTGCTGTATACTACTCGTACGACGGTGTCGCGGTATTTTTGGCGCTGGCTCGCAATATCCTCGCTCGGCGGAGGCCTACAGTTGCCTCGACCTTTAAGGTAGAGCCTTCTCCCCTTCCCCTTCCCCTTCCCCCATACTCCTCCATGCCAATACCCATACATCAAACCTACCTCATACCCCGGTCCCGGTCCCCCATCCCCAATTCTTCCTGTGCGTCCCGCGTTAACGTTCATTCAACTCAAGTCTCGCCACGCCCGCAACTCCAACTCCATTTAGATACCTCACGAAGCTTAGAAGCTTCGCGGCAAGCCTCGCGGCCCTGCAGCTGCTAACAATTGCACGCGACTGGCACTAACGGCTGGGAAGGAAAGCGTATGTAAGATGGATTTCGAGAGCAGAACTGAACTGTATATGTAGAAGCCATGAAGTAGAGCAGCTATCGCTATTGGAGTAGGACGAACGTGTAACGTGTCGAGGCCGTGGCTCGACATCCCTGTCATCCCTGACAACCCCCAAATTCGTTGACTGGATCAGCGGTAGCAGTTCAACCCACTCAGCTTTAAATATCTTTCGATTTATCGAAAGTTTCACCAGGACCTATACATAATTGTAACGTTAGGAAAGATTTAGAGTGTGAGATGCGACTGTTCGGCCTTGTCTCTCTTACGTGCCCCAGACTGAGCCATTTCAGTCTTAAATGAAAATCTCTATAGTTGGGCGACCCTGCAATGCGGGGAAAGGCCCTGGCCGACGGCCGTGTCTGGATGACGTTCTTGATCGAGCGATCAGGCGGCGCTCTCCTCTCCTCCGCCGTTTCGTAGCCGTACTTTCTCCGCCTACTACGCTGGATGTGATGGACAGGCTTAAAGATAGATGACGTTTCGTGCGACTTGAAAACGTCGGAAAATTCGAACTTCAAATGCATTTCTCATGCTATCCCAGTAAACTAGTCAACCTGGATTGAAGTTTCGGGCCGCAGATGGTAGAAGAAGCGCTCAGTTTGAGGCTGTTTCGAGATGGGTTGATTCAGCCTCTCACCCAGATCTGAATTGTCAAGGCAAGACAGCATTTATCAGCGAGGAATAAAATGACGTGTCTTGACATATATCAGTGTCATGGCATTAATTTCGCGGAGGCTGGCATAAAGATCAAGGCTTTGGCTATCCTCCTAGCATTAGGAGCATCGACGCCTGCCAATCAGCGATCCATGGACTGTGGCGCTGTGCATGAAGCGGTGATAAAACTCTTGAGCTAAACTCGAATAGAGAAAGCCTCTATCTCCCTGCTGACACCAGTGATATTCATATAGAGCAATGTTGTGCTCATAGTATTAATTAAACGCCAAAACCTCTTCTCCTAGGCTGTGTACTAGCTCCAGGAACCAGGAACGGCGCGCAATGAGGTATCATTCAGCCCTACTCGAGCGCTTAATCTGCCGCTCCCTCAGAAATTCAGCCGCATGCCCGTCAAATAGCAATTAATTATCTATAAATCTTCCGCCAACAACTGTTCCATATTGGGCGCTTATTATTCTTCTATCTTCTCGCAGCGGGCGTTCACTCCCCGTACATCTCGCAGCGCTCCATCCACCCTAGTCATCTCCAAGTCTTCCTAAGACGTGTTCCATTCCATGATGATCGCGTCCGAACATACCTCACTCCGCGTTCATCGTCGACGCAGACCACCACGTACCCCTGCCGATGAAAGCCCCTGCCTTCATCCGAACCTTCTAGACGGGCCCTGGCGGACTCATCGGAGCGCCGACGCTTGAGCGAGGGCTTCGCATCTTCTCACCAGATGGGGATGGGTTGGATTATCCTTGGCTGAACCCTGAATGGAGGACGGGGCTGTATAGGGACGTTACTGGATCGGATTGAACGGGCGCTTGATGGATTATCGACATTCGAACTACTCGAGACTTCTCGCGTAGATAGTCTCCGGCGGGGATCATGATCCGGGTATGGGGAGATGATGGACGTGGAGGACACCGGCGTAAGGATCATAAGGGATCATGGCATCTGATATCTGACCCCAAATTTAAGCCACCAAACTCTATGTCGCTCGGATTCTTGTAAATTTATCGTGATGATCATGGGCACGAAACGTGCAAGACAATATTGAAGACTGGTAGCCTTGAGGGTGTATTTTGGAACGAAGACCCGGCATCCCGCTCGGAGTGATGAAAGGGCATAAAAGAAACGCGGGTTGAGAGAGCAGGGAAACCTCAACCAACGGGCATGCTCGTATTTCGAATCGGAAGTGTACGGAGGCGCGCATGGCACGAGACGAGAAGAGGGGCGAGAAAGCGTCCAGCCAGATCTACGCGCGAAGTGTCTTCTTTATCATCCCATCCATGAGAAAGTATGTCGTGCATACGATCTACAGAAGAGCCTCGCGGAGTGGAGTCTTATGGAGAGATGTCGAGAAGCTTGCTGTCAAAAGGAGACAAGCACGCCGCCGGAATTCGAAGCGAAGACACCAGCCTGAGGAGAAACGACAGACGAGATATCTGCGGTCGGCATCCAGATGAGTACGGAAGTCTGAGCTCACGGTGCTGTAGGAGCTGGTAGATATCGCCTAAATACGCACATTGGGGTTGCATCACAACCACCGATAAGATCATCCGTCAGAAAGACTACGAGCCGTAGGAAGTTGGGCCAGGGCGGTCGGGGTCCATGCTTGAAGGCTTCGGAGGGAGATTGGCGAGTTACCGTGGTGGAGCGGGGTTTACCATGGGTTGTTGACGACATATACTCATCGCGGAGGATAAAAGGAGCGTGGCATGGGGCAGCTATGTAGCACAACAACAGAACCCCGGAAGCTCGGGTTTTGAGAACCTCGGAGACGGAGACGGAGAAAGAAGCGTTCTATGTCCTTGCGGTAGATTATCCTTGTGGTAAGTACTTAATGTAAGTATGTATAGATGCACCGAAATGAGTGCCTGGGCGCCTGGAGACTGGGCTCGACCGGGGAACCGGCAAACGGAGCGAGAGAGGTATCGTTGACGATAGCCTCCCCAATACATGCTCTACTACATAGCAATCGATTAATAAAAGACGGTGCTAAGCAGGGCCCGAGGATGATACGCACCTCGATACTGAAATATGGGCCTAGTACGAAAAAGCATAGGAAGAGCTCAGGCTGGATGAGGACCAGACGGGCAGAGACTGGGTGGATTTCCGAGAAGGAGTGGACAAGCAGGATACTTCTCTTCGGGAGGAGTAGTCGATTTGGCGCGGAGAAGCAGCCTGAGGGAGTTGACCGTCGTCTTTTGGAGGAACGGTGCATCTATCCGGATGCCGTACCGGCTGGCTTGAGTGTCCGAGTTCATGTGTTCTGTCGGGTTCTTGAACCAGGGATCCGGAAGGGTATGTCAAGCCCCCAGAGTTCAGAGCGCTTTCACCTGCGAGAGGTTGACCAAAACGTTAAGGCGTTGCGTCGCCATCGACCAGCTTCATGGGCCCAAGAAAGCCAGACTGCCCTGTTGGGCGTCGGACGTGCAAAACTTCGTTCATACTAGTAATTTGAAGGGCTCAGTTTTCCGCGGAAGTATGCAGAGGGTACAGAAGAGAGATATCGTACTCGTAGCAGTCCACAGTCGGCTCTCCTTTGAGAGACGCAATGTGGTCATTCGTAAACAGACACGAGGAAAGAGGATCCCGACACTGGATCCTGCTGGGGCGTTCTCGACGTGCGAAGCTTTGCGCTGCAGCTCTATATTAAATACTCACTAAACGCCTTGCAGATGGCATGGAGGGCCCAGGGACGGGGTACGATGTGGGGCAGTGTGCGTACTTACTTAGGCTACTGGCGGTTGTGAACCCGCTCTACGGTGCGGGGAAACCTCTCTGGAGAAGGGCTTCATACATAGTGAGATGAACAGCCAGAAGCTCCCATCTGGAGACCACAGCCGGGAGTCGAAGGGTGCTGGACGCGCTCTCGACAGACGTCGGTAGTCCCCGCCGTTGTGTAAAATTGTAACACCGGAGTCCGGGCGTAACGAAAGCTTGGTGTTGAATGAATGGCGTCAACGTCCAAGGCGGGGCAAGCAAGGCGGCTATTTAACGACCTCCGAGTCACCGAGATGGATGGGATTATCGACGACGACGGTGCGGAGTAAAATCGAAGCTTCTTCGATGTGCTCACGTCGCGAGCGCGAGCTGGCCGCTCCTCGAGGGCTCTCGACGCCGGATTCACAAAAGCTTCTCGTTTTAAAGCCTTCAACTTCAAAGAAGGTGCATTTGTCAACGTCCGGTGCGGAGAAACATTTTCAACTCAGCGGAAAACGAGAGTCCGGCGAAAGGATATTCGGCAGATACATCGACCCGTCGACCCGGGGAGACACGCTGCATAGGTGCAAGTAAACCTTCGAAGAGTCCGAACAACGTACACAAGATGATAGAGGTTATGTTGGCGCTGCCAGCGACGGCCCGGGAGGAACGAGACGAAGGCGGGTTGGGAGAGTTAAAGACAAACGAACGGTGACCGTTCGAACCGTAAAAGACAGATAGAAGATGAACTGGAACCTGCTGGAACGCTCTGGACGGTCCGGAGGTTTGGATGAGGCGGGGCACTACAAGTACTCTGCTTGTGGCATGACGGGAACGCTTGCGAGGTTTGACGTTACCAGTTCGGTGTGGTGGGCGAGGAGAATTGAAGCTAATTGGTATCTGAGTATCCAGAGCCCTCCGGTGCTGCGAAAATTATTCTGTGTGGAGGGGTGGATAGGTATTCGACGTCGGACGGCCGCGGTAGGTCGAGCACTCCGCACCACGATGATGACGACGCCGACCCGTTAGGTGAGGTTCCGGAGCAGCGAGCTAGGCTAGGCACCCCGGACTACGGTAGAATTACGGTAAAATTAGACGAACCGTTAATAAATACCTTGGAGATGAGGATCCAGGGACTTACTACATAGAGTACGAGGGACGGGGTACGATGTGGGGCGGCATTACGAATACTGCCAGCGTGCGAGGCGACAATGCCAGCAGGCTCGAGCGAAATGAAGTTCGACTGCTAGAGAAACAAGCTCTCTTTTCCGGGGACGACTAACGACAGCCGGGAGAGTGAGGCTGAGGGTGGGGTGCTGGGCTCGCTCTCGCCGTTGGGCAGGGTCCATCATACTGTGCGTGCCGGAGTGGTGAAACCTTCGTGCTGAGGTGGACACCGGGACCCCCCGAGCTACCGAGATGAATTGACATACCACTGCAAGAAGCTCTTGCGATTCAATGCGTGTAGAGCCCGTCGACGACGGTGCGGAGTAAGAGCAAGCGTATTTAGCTTCGTGAGCGGTCCGGGAGGCGCAAGCTCGACGCTCCTCGAGGGCTCTCGAGCCTTGTCGCCGGAGTCGCAAAACCTTCGCGTTTTCAAGGTTTCGGTTTCAACTTCCAAGAGAGAGGACGTTTGTCAACGTCCGATGCGGAGAAACCCCTTCAACAGCACTCGCCCCCGCGAAAGCGAGGTTGTTGACAAAGAAGGCCCATCCGGCACATACGTCGACCCAAAGGTGAATGGATGAAGCCCTTTTTGACGTTGCCAGTAACACGGCGCGTGTAGTCGTCGAACAACGTACATAATGTATAGGCTGGTGACGTTGATGTTGACCGCCACGGTCCGGGTCGAAGTCCTAAAGTTAGAATCTAGTGAAGGAGCTTCAAGAGTGGGCGGGTCGAGCAGGGGACTGGAATGCTCTGGATGGTCCGGACGTTTGGATAGCACTGGAGAAGCGCTCCAGTGGGAGGGTATTTTAGGCGACGTTGACCACGGTAGGTTGGAAGACATGGCGCAAAGTCGGTTCCATGGAGAAGTGAGCATGAGGGTGTTTGCTGGGTGCATACTAAGACTGCGGTGCAATGCGTAGGTCGCCGTCGGAGAAGCCATGACGCAGTTGTTGGCCAAACCTACGTACTGGCAAAACGAGTAACTCTGTGGGCGCAGGAGGTGAGTCAGCGCGTAGACCTGAACTGAAGTGCGCATCTGAGAAGGGGGCGTGAAGGTGGGCATGATGTACGGCTGAGGGCCCAATAGTAACTTGCAAAGGTGGTGCTGATAACACGAAGGTGCGAGGTGATTTGAAACACGCGCCTCCCTCTAGTAATGTCAATGTCTCCGGTTCGCGTTGTCGGTACGGACACCGGTCGCGCCACACACCTGATACCATAAAGATATCGATGCGGCATGATATCATAGAACACGTCGCGCGTCGCGTCGGCTAATCGAGACTCCCGACTCCCGGAGCGGAAGAACGAAACGCAGACGCGATTCAACTTTCGACGGAGGAGAACCTAGGAGAACGCAGGACGTGCGATCGAGCCGAGCCGCGCGCCATCATCCATGTGCGTCAGTCGCCCATTTCGATGGGTTTTACATAGGAACGCGTGAAGTGAACGTGCGTCGCCTGCCTCAGCGCGTCGGAGACTGTCGGGGAATATTGGGAGATATCTCGCCATCGTCTTTCATAAAATTTCATTTTTCATTTTTCGTCCTTGCCTTCAACTTTGTTGCGCGGTCTCCTTGGAGGTCTCAGGTTAGGGCCCAGAAAGAGAAAGGCGGCTACAAAGATGACGCAGCGGGTCCAGCGCCGACGCTAAGGCTAAGGCTTGGAGTGGAACGATAACCGTTCGCCGGCGCCGGTGGTGTAATGCTGAAAAGCGGTTCGGGTGATATCGGAAGGGCAATTTGAGAGCGCAGGACAGGCCCAAGCACGTTGTGAGACAGAGCGACGGAGGTGGACGTATGGGGATGGGATGGTGATCGAGCGATGATACCGTATACGCGACGTTCGATCGTCCGCGCGTGCTTGGACCGCATCTGAAGTGAGCCGCGTCTCGGGCCGTGTGTTCAACGATATCGCGCTCGCTGTTGCGCCATCCCATCCGATCCATTCCGTGAAAGGATATGCATATATGGTATGGGATGACGCCAGCGAAAGGGAAAGGAGGGCGCGGTGATGTCAGTGAGGGTCCGGAAGACGAGTGTAGCGTGAAAAATCAATAGCGATATCGGTATGAAGGGTTTCTTTGCCTCCCTATCTCCTCTTCCTCTGTGTCGATTACATTATCCAAGGCGTTGCGTTATGCGTTATCTCCCCATGGGATCTTTGTGTGTCGCGCAAGGAAGACTCGGAATGTTCGACGGGATGAAAGCTAGGTCGGCCATCGGCACGCATACTCTATCGCGTATGACATTGAAGTTCGAGTGAGGTCGAGAGTCTTGTACATCGGTTACGGACGGTGTTGCGTTGCGTTATGCGTTATCTCCTGCACAGTGGAATCTGCGTTCTGCGTTCTGCGTTCTGCGTTCTGTGTGGGTTCGCTGTCCCGCCAGGTGGAATGTTCGAAGCAGAACGTTCAATGGAAGGGTGACGTGCATGCATGGGTTTGTTGAGGCTGAAAGCAACACGCGTATCGCCTACTGATGAGGTCTAGGAAGAGTCGCGGCTGGGCTGGGGTAGAACCGAAGGCGAAGGCGAGCGCGTATTTTATTTTAGGCATCACAACATCGGAGGGAGGCGAATGTGGGAACCAACCAGTCTGGCTGATAGTGGACGCTGACGCTGCTGGGTGAACCGGGGAGGGTGTAGGGACATCGTGCGTGCGGGGCGTTGAAGGGCAGGATCCAGACATCGGCGTACATAGATGTTGGACGTTGGACAACTTGAAGCGAGCAAGAGAGACGTGGGTGGGAGGAGGCTCGCGCTCAGGCCCAGGATCCTTGTCTTTACCTGCCCATAATTAGCTCAAAGTTCCCAATGTACTTCTCCGTCCTCGACGTTCTGTGGGAGTCCTTTCACCTTCTTCACCTTTCACCTGCCTCAACCCACCTTACTTTAACATCTATGGCGTCCCCGGACCAACTCCCGGTCCGGAAGAATGATGTCGGCGGGGCAGTATGCCAGTATCACAATCTCGATCCGATTCCCTGCCCTCCCATACCGGGAAATACACGATTTCACTGTTCAGCCTTTCGGGCGAGGGTGGATCGGGGAGGGATCTAGATCGCGAGGGGAGATGGAGATGGTGCGTGTTTCTTTGCCTGGCGTAAGGTGTTATATACTGAATGGACGCCCCGCCGGACTCTCCGCTCTTGTCTCTTGTTCTCCTCTTCCCTTCCTCAGCCTGAACGCAACGAGCTGAACGCCACTCACTCCCCTTTGAACATTAAGACAAGGAAGGATGAGCTTCTCCGTCGACGACCTCGTCTCCTCGCTGTCCTCGAGCCATATCGGCCAGGAGGCAATGGACATCGCTGCCCTCCAGGTCCGTCTCGTCTTGTTTTTCTACCCGCCGTCGTCCCCTCCCTCCCTTTGTCTCCTTCCTTATCGCCACCGCTCCCTCTTCTCCTTCTCCCTACCCTTCCCGGTCTCCTCATCGTGCCAGACGCTGACCCACCCCTTCCTCTCCAGGCCCAGCTCGCCGAGTCCCTCTTCTACAACACACCACCACCACCATCATCATCGTCATCAAGCGCGCACGCCTTCAGCCGCCACACAAGAGGCCGCACCGCGCACGCGCAGACGTGCAATACCCCGCTCGCGCGCACGCCGTCGAGCAGCTGCAGCTTCGGTCATGCGATGGGCGAGCGGCGGCGGGGGAGCGTGAGTATGGGGTATGCGGGTTCGGGTTCGGGTGCCAGTTCGGGGACAGGGATGGGGCATAGGAGGTCAGAGTCCTCGGGCTACGGCTACGCGAGCGGGAGTGTGTTTGACGACACGGAGGAAGACGAGCGGATGGTGGAGGAGCTGCTGATCCCGCCGCCGTCGTCGTCGCCTGTCATGGGGTCGGCGTCGACTTCTTTCTCCTCACACTCAACATCGCATCCCGCGTTTTCTCATTCTCATTCACATTCCCAATCGCACTATCAACAACTACCTTCGCCCCAATCCCAAGCATACTCCTCGTACTCCTCGCCCATCTCCCCCTCCCAATCGTCCTATTCTCAACCATCCTATTCTCCATACCCCTCCCACTCCGCCGACCCCACCCCTTCGCTATTCACATCCACCGACCCTTTCTACCTCGCCCAGCTGCAGGCGTCGCAGCAGGCCTTCCAGCCGAGCATCGCACAGCAGCAGGGCGTGTTCGCGCAGAATGGGAGGATGGCGCCTGGGTCGCCGTTCGCGATGTATGACTATCATACGCATACACATGGGGTTGGGCAGCAGTATGGGGTTGGGCAGCAGTATGGAGTGGGTGTGGGGGCTTTTTGAGTGGGCTGGAATAAGATGGGGACGGAGGGCAGGGGCAGTAGAGGGAACGGGGAGGGGGGAAGAGGAGCAACGGCGAGGGAAGTCCGCGGATCATGCGGAAGACGTGAAAGGGAGGATTTCCAGTGCTCGAGAGGTAGATCGCGAGGAGGATCAGCAGAGCGCTCCACCGTTCTTCGACAGCTACGACGGTTCTTGTCGCTATCCAAAAAGAAAACACCACACAAAAACCCTGCTCTGCTGCCAGCAAGGCCAACGAGTCCTTCGCCCGATCTCGATCGTCACTCATCTGCTCGCGTTCTCCGGCTCGCAATCTCCCTCCGAACCTGCCCCTCCGAGCCTCCCCTTCGAGCCCACCTCCCTCCTCCCCCTCATAGGTACTCCCTCTGTCGTAGGCACCCCGCACTGCCCGGCCCTCAGCTCAAACACTCCGGCCGCTGAACTCCGTCCCGTCTCCGTCTCCGTGGTTCAATCGCTAAAGCATGCATGTTTCGGTCCCTCCAGCA
Organism: Cyclocybe cylindracea; assembly: GCA_013376435.1. Lineage (NCBI taxonomy): Eukaryota > Fungi > Basidiomycota > Agaricomycetes > Agaricales > Hemipholiotaceae > Cyclocybe > Cyclocybe cylindracea. The sequence goes on along the minus strand of MPNV01001486.1, from coordinate 811,275 downwards.
ACAGCGACGTAACCTCGCAACGTCATCCCGCGTTTCACAGCCCAGTGCCATTGTGTTCAGCGGAATCTGTTTGGCGCCACCGACTCCCGAGACCGTGCGCTTTATTCGATGGGCCTACCCGTACGCATCAGGATACCCCACCCCGCCTCCATACCCCGGCACGTTATACTTTGTCATCGGAAACCCTGCGTTTATCCGCCACCTCAAACCAACGACCGACGATCGATCGTCTCTTCCCCGTTCGTTCATCGCACTAAATTGTCGTTCCCCGTTCTATCCCCTCCGCGTCCCCACGACGCTCGCAGAAGAACACCCTTCGCCTTCCATCCTTCTAGCGTCAGCGTCCTGCCTTTCCATTCGCACCTCTCTCTCCTTAGGCTTCGAACCTCTATCGACCCTTACCCACGCACAAAGGCGAAGGCAAATTGGGCTTCGCTCGCTCAGGGCCCTGGGTCGAGGAAGTTGTGGAGTGGAGCGACGACGCGGGATGCGTCATCGTGCGTACTCAGGCGTCATTCGTGGTCGTGCTTGGGGTAACATAGACGTCATCGATTCATTGGCGGTCGTTGATCCCCGATCGTGTCATCGGTGGACGTACTACCCCGCCTCCGACTACGGACTCCTGAGCGAGACGTACGCGGGCTCAGATATTCCGGCCCCTCCGGCTTTGGATGGCTATCTTCGGATGTCGGTTGGGCGTAGTGGGGTTGAGACGTTGACATGGGGTTGGTGCGTGCGGGTGTGGGGCGAGGGGTCAACTCGAAGGCAGAGGCGACGTCAAGGTACACCGATAGGCGGATTGTCAATCGGCAGGGGGGAGGAGACGTTGGCGACTCCGGCAGCGCGCACACACTGGACCTGGACCTGGAGGCATGTTCATCGACATCTTACACCCTACCTGCATCCAACGTACGTCCGGCGACATGACATCGTCGATTTCGCTATTCTCCCTATCTCTATCTCCCAGCGTCGAGGGAGGACCTTCGCGGGTATGGGGGGACCCCGGGGTGGGATGCGTTGGGGGACGATCGTCGACATGAACAATGAACAACGAACATGAGGACTACCACAGGCTTTGCCTCTAGCTCAACCTCAACCTCATTCTCTCGTGCTTCGCCTTCTGCCATTCGGTCGTCTGTTCTTTCTTTAGACGGACCCTGCTTCTTCCATCCTCCAACCAACCCTGCTTCCCCCCCTATCCATCCATGCTTCCTCCGTGCCTACGGTACGCAGTGCACTTCATTTGCGCTCTTGCCGCACTGCACAGTTCAGTTCATTTGCACACCTTCCAATGTCCATACCTGTTCCTGTTGCACTGCACAGTTCAATCGGACTGTGCATCGCACCGTGCAGTGCTGTCCAGGACCCCAGATCTTCGTTTTTCGACGATCGTGTTTGGTAGACATGGACCATGGACGTGGGTCCTTCACCTGGCCTCGAGGATAGGATACCTCACCTCGAGGTTTTGTCGCTTGGAAATTGCTTTGCGGACCGGCCTGTATATCCTACCCCTCTCGCCCCTATGCCACGAAAGCAGGGTATTCAATTGCGAACTTTTTTTTATTGTTTCGTTTACGCCCATGAACTCTTCGTCTTTCTTCCGTCTGTCGTATTCCTAGACGCCTCCTCCGCTTTGTTTTATACCCTCCCACCATCTCATTCTCTCCAAGTCCTCGTCTTTTCCTTCTTTTCTCGTTACATTTAAATTTGGGCTTTCTTCTGTACATCCAAAATCTCTCCTTTGTTCCTCGTCTCTTGCAAGCAGTGTACTCTCCTCTCCTCTCCTCGTCTGTACAAGTGTAGTTACCAGTTACCAGTTATCAATTAGAGCCAAAATGACACGGTTCCGTTCCCCGCTTTCTCTATCCCTTTGACATTGATTGAGTGAGACCAACAAATGCAATTTCCGCGAAAGGGTTTAGAACTTCAGATGGGTGGGGATGTCCACGGTCGGATTTCTCGACACTTCATCTATCAGACCTTGCATACTTACTCTACATACCTGGGGGTTGGTTGACAAGGATGACATGGACAGGGATGTCGAGCCGCGACCTCGACACGGTACACGTTCGTGTTCCTCCATGCGATATGTGGCTCTCGATAGCTGCTTAACTTCGACGTATGTGATATTCAGCTCGTGTTCTGTTCTCGAAATCCATCTTACACACGCTTTTCTACCCAGCCCGTTACGTTGTCAGCAACGCCTCGAGGCTGAGGCTTGCCGCGAAGCTTCTAAACTTCGTGAGATACCTAAATGGAGCTGGAGCTGCGGGTGCGACTTCAGTGAATTGAATTGAATGAACGCACTGCGCAGGAGAATGGGGACTAGGGACCGAGGACCGGGGTACGGGTACGGGTGAGGTATGGGGTAGGTTAGGTTTAATGTATCGCTACGGAGTGGATAAGTGGTATGGAGAGGAAGGGGAAGTAGTATGGAAAGGAGGGGGGGAAGTGGTATGGAGAATAAGCTAGAATCAGCTCGAAAGTCGAAGTCCTCTTTTTTGGCGAGAGGTTATTGCGACCGGGCGCTAAAAATACCGCGACTTCGTCGTACAGCTATGTATAATGTATGCATGTGAACGGCGGCGAATGGCGGATTCTAACAAATAATAGATTTGGAGAGGACTTGTCAAGGTTACCCGACAGTGAGCGAAAGCAGGCAGTGCATCGGTGCTGGCGCCGAATATTGAACCTAAGAGGAATTTGAGATCATTTTTGGTTCGACGACTGATATCGATGATGTGTACTTGACAGGGTATCAGAACGTCTCCCGCCCCGTCGTAGCTACGTATAGAAAGCCATCATTCGTGAAGCTTGAAGGCGCGAAGTCTTCAGTTGAGGCTTTGACACTTCAGTTAAGCTTCCTTCAAGACCTCCACTTGATTCAAAAATTTAATTGCAAGCTTGGCCCTGGGATACGGTTATGCTGAGGAGAACTTTGTAGGCCATCAGCGGACAAAAATATTTCAACTCCGGAAATAGATTCAACTTCGGACTTTAGATTTTCGGTTTGAGAACTCAACTTCAACTTCGGACTGGGGATTTCAGCTCGGGAACGTCGGTTCAACTTGCGACCTCAAATTTCGACTTTGCAATTTTGACTTCACACCTTTGATTTCGGTATCGGGTTTCGGGGATACAATGACGCCGCGGCCTCGTTTCGGACCACAACTTCGAAGGTCGACTTCGTGATGTAGACTTCCAACCCACCTCCTCACGGTTCATAGCCTAAGGCTCAAGGCTGCCTATTCATCGATAGTGGTGACCCTTTGCCAAGCACAGTCCCTGTATGTTCATATTTCTGGGCTCTGTTTCTGTAGCTGATGCTATTATATTGGTGCCAGTGTATGCCTGTCATCGAGGAGCACATCCGTACAGCCTATCAGGAGCTCGGTAATGAGGTCTCGAGAGCGCTCCAGACGCAGCTAGGTGATGCTGCTAGGCTGCGCGATCACAAACGACGGTGCCTGCAATTTCTGCAGAACATTCAACAAGTATGTCATAAGTTGTAAATATGGAGACGCACCCATACTCATGGAAACTAAAAGCATGCCCACCTCCTCACGCAAGCTGATAGCGAAGTCATCCAGACGAGTGTCCGAGCCATGATCAACACACTCGATACTGCAGTTACAATGTCAGCAGACGTTCCGGATGCCTTGCCACCACCTTTGGGTGGCACTGTCCATGCTAATAGTGCCGGTCGCCCACCTATCAACATATCCCCAGAGCATCTCGCATTACTATCGACTGGAAGGACGACTCACAAGGAAATAGCTGAGCTCTATCAGTGCAGTGCGAGGACAATCCGTCGGTGGCTTCTTGAATATGGGCTTTCGACTCCTGGTCCTCCTGTGTACATTGACCAAGCCCAGGAGGATGGGGGCGTTCTCCGCGTCTATACTGCTGGCCGATCGAGTGACTTATCAACATTGACAGATGCTGAACTCGATGCTCTGGTGCTTCACATCTACGAGCAATTCCCCTCTTTTGGTCGACGGATGATTGATGGTTATCTCATGGCCCTTGGAGAACGGGTCCCTCGGCGACGTATTATTGAGTCGTACCATAGGGTAATAGGACCACCTGTTGCAACATTTGGTAATCGTAGGATTCAACGCCGGGTGTATTCTGTACCTGGGCCCAATTCACTCTGGCACCATGACGGCCAGCATGGTGCGTCCCACATACCTTTCTTGATGGCTGTCTAACTTGGGATGAACAGGATTGATACGATGGAAAATTGTGTTGCATGCCTTTATCGATGGCTATTCACGGTTCCTCCTTGGGATACGAGCACATACAAACAATCGTGCTACCACCGTTCTCGAGCTTTTCAAAGACATCACAGAGGTTTTTGGTTATCCTAGTCGGGTCCGCGGTGATCATGGAACCGAAAACCTCTTGGTTGCAGAAGTCATGGAGCATATTCGAGGTCAGGGCAGGGGGTCATATATCTGGGGAAAGTGAGTATGCTTTTTCAGGCTTTCATTCACTGTCTAATTTGAACATCCAGGAGTGTCCACAACATTCGCATCGAACGCCTGTGGGTTGACATAACATCAGGCTTTGGTGCAAAGTGGAAGACCCTCTTTGAGATTCTGGAAGCTCATGATGGTCTAGATACCAACAATAATGCTCATGTCTGGCTCCTTCACTTCCTCTTTCTCAAAGGTATCAACAATGATGCTGAAGTATGGGCATCAACGTGGAACAATCATACCCTCTCGTGGCGTGGTCAACCACATCAATCCCCCAAACAGATGTATCTATATGGTATGGTTCAGAATGGTGTCCGTGGGGTCTTTGTTGATGATGAACCTGAGGACATTGAGGCATATGGAATTGACTGGCAAGATTTCGATCACAACCCTGTTCGTGCCCACCATGAGGCCCATAATTTAGCACAACCTGCTGAAGATGCCAATCCTTTTGTTGTTAATCAGCCTTTCCAGCTTTCACATGTAGATCTTACAGACCCTCGATGCCCTTTTATGGCAGATCAAGTACAGCTGCTCTCATATCAAACCTCTCTTCTACCCCATTCCCATTTATCTGATATGCACTCTCGTAGACTACTCTGGGCAGATGTGTTACAGCTAGCTACAGCTATGTTACAGTAGTTAAAAATATCCAATTTCATGACCTGTCATCTACACTTTTCAGGATTGTGCCATCCAGATGAGCCTGTCCAAGGGTGGCAACTTCCCCACATACTTAGCATTGTGATGGTGGCTAGAAATAACATGGGCTGAGATCTGAAGAATAGTAATTTTTGATACAGATTTTTGTATCTAACGTTGGTTGTTGGCAGCCCCATCCTGTCTATTCAAGCTAGATCTGTGCCACAATAGTTCAATATGGATATTGGGAGTCCTAAATTGGACAGGGTTGATTTGGTCTCTCTGGAATCAGTGTTCAGATACCTTGCAAGAATTATGTACAGATTCATATTCACCAAAACAGGATGTAAATACTCTTGAACATCATTATGGGATACAAGGCCAACTAGAACTCACATATAAGCATCACAAATAAGTTCTAGCATCATGGGAAGGCTCACCATTTATGATGATAGTATGGTCATTCACTGTGAAAGCAGATAGGCCCAGATCTTGCACAGATTGCATATCTCTGGGGGAGGCCATTGAATGATGAGGATCTGAGTTGCCTGCAGTTTATAAAGGCATCTGAACTAAAAATAGATCCATCCATGTGTATTCCTCATGTTGATGGCTCAGAAGCCATTTAAGTTTGCCAGCTCATCTTGCTTCCAACTATTGACATTATTGTACCACACTATTCAACTACAATGGAGAGGTGGGTCATGCGATATATATAGCGATCTAAATAGTGAGACCATATCTTCCAATAAGAGTCCAGCTGCTATCAGGTTCGACCACGTTGTGCAGCACTGAGAGCAGCAATCTTGGACTTTGTGATTGTAGTTCCTGGACGTCCAGGCAAACCAGTGTGTATCTGTGATTGGTGAGATGCTATTCACAAGTAAACTGGCACAGTGCACATACAGTGTCTGGGTGCCCTATAGAGATGGCACCAGGTTCGATATTGGTGTAGAAGGGTCTGTTCATGAGCTGTTCATGGAATTGGGCATAGCCTATTGTTGTTTTGTGTCCAAAAGCCTTGATATCTAGGGGAACTGGAACCTAAATGTTCATCAGCAGTATTAATCTATAATTCCCTTAGCAACTTACTGGGGTAGTTTTGATACCCCATTTGGCAGGGGTCTTGGCACAGATTATTGTGTATGCTCGATCTTCATTACCATAAAAATATACTGTGACTTTTTTATATTTCCCTTTGGCCATACCAGAGCCTGAGGCATATGGCTCCCCTATTAGAAAACAAAAAGCAAACTTCATAGAAATACAGGGAAGTTTGGGAAGGTTGCGCACCTATTTCATGGTTCTCATCCAGCAGGCCAGATGACTGATATTCGTTCCACAGTGCCACTGGAACATTAGCTATTGTCCTCTTGAATACTTTGACCCAGCGTTCTGTGTATGTGCGGTGAGAGTATTCATTGAATGCAAATGGATTCCTGGAGTTGTGGGCAGTAGCAACACGGGAGAGGTATTCAGCACTGTGAAACTGGAGCATGTAGTCATGAAGACCAGCTTTGAACTTGTCAAACAGATCTTTATCTTGGCAAAGAGCAAAGGAAGGCATTAATGGGTGAATCTTTAAGCTGTACAGGACATCATTGCTGGTGTGGCAACCATATCCACAGAAGGCAGCGAACTTGTTCTCTGACATCTGGTCCACAATATGTCGATATCGCAATACCGGTTTCTTGATTTCATTCAATGAGGTTTTCATATGCCTCACTCCTCTCAAGAGTTTCTGGTAGTTAGCAGACCTACCAGCCCTAACAAAGGTGTAAAATAAATGTATAAAATTCAAGAGAACAGTTACGTGCCTTAGAAATTGGAGCATATATTCTGCCTGCCTTATCTTTTCCTCCTGTGATTCATATCTTTTACGGTAGGCTTGGAGCCTCTTTTTGTAACTGTCGTGTTCATCCAGAATGTATGATTGCCACTTGTCCAGTGCCTCAGCAGCCTTTTCCAGTTCAAGCACCCAATCTGGGCCTCCTTTGAATCTATTGAACATATGCTCCCAGTGCTTGGAGGTCCAGTTCGTCAGATATTATATTACACAAAAAAGTGGAGCAATGCTGACCTTGCTAACTGGAGTAAAATCTGCTGGGGTCCACATGGAGTCTTTACTCAAGACATGCATACGGATAAGCCCCGAGAAGTCACATATGCACCAGGCCCAATTTTCTGAAACAAATGCCGCGAATATCTTGATATGTCGAGGCGAGTCTGCTGAGAAGGGGACAGTGTGCTCATTTGGGACATGAAATATGCGTAGACGTTCTGACTTCCCTAGATCTGGGTTGGTACCTGCATAATCTGTCCTTGCTATATCCCAGAAAATACGTGCTGGCATTCCCAACACATTACCCTCCAGAGACAGGCTACAAATGATGTTGTGCCATCCAGCAGCAATGGACAGTAGTTTCCCTCGTGCTTTGCAGCATATGGGTCCTGGGGGAGATGCTGACATGACATGAGCCCAGGAGTGATTTTTTGCTCTTTCAATCCAGGAGGGTGGCCAACGATTGGCAAGGTCTTGATCACTGTCCTGAATAATGGCGCCTTCGAGTACCTCACCAGTCATTGTTCGGTCCCCATCAGAGTGCGTTACAGGTACAACAACAAGTTGAACTGCAAGAGAACAGCTAATAAGTGGATATCCAGTAGCAGATGAATAGGAACGCACATAGCTCCTGCTGGTACTGTGTTATCCCCATTCCAGTACCCTTCCCTTTGTTAACTACTTCAGCAGTAGCTGGACCTTCGCTACCCTCTGGCATTGTGCCCTATGTTGAGTGGTATCGAGTGTAGATAAAGTTGAGACATGGACATTCGAACCCGCACAGCAATCAGTCCTGAACCGAAAGTGGCGCAGTTTCTGACACATGACCCGGAAAGGCGACAGACGAGAAACTCACACGGGTTTCAGAACAGCAAAGACGTCTGACAAAATATTATGCATACTGTTGGTAAAGCATGACAATTCTGAATCTCTCCACCCAAATATATATCGTTGAGAGAAGACAAGGGCTCCTGGGGAACACCTTGAGCAGGGTGGTTGTAGTACCAGCCGCGTGCAAACCTTCATGTCAGATTATGTAATTAAATATCACACACACAACTTCTGAACGGAGCACCTTCATCTTCATCTTCCTCCTTCCTTGTGTCTATCTACGACCGTGGTACCAGACCCTCCGCATTCTGTCTCTCCAGCAATGGCGTGCACGCATTCAGCGCAGGCGATATCCCCGCATCTGCTGATCTTAGTTTCTCCCAACAGATTCGCATACATGGAGGGCAAGGCCTTCCACCACGGCGATGTCGTGCGTGCCGCTCTCGCCCTCTGTCCTGTCTGCGGAGGCAAGTCCCTCTCTCTTCCTTCCAACCTTTCCTCACTCCCTTCCTCAAGCATATGTGCCCTGCCCGAATGTCGAAATTCATCCTCGTCGCGTCGTTCCTCCCCTCCACCAACCCACCTAAATCTGATCTACGAATGTTCAGCCATGGGCTGGACGAGAAGAAGCGGAGACGACGTGCGACAGCGAAACCTCAGGCAAGACAAATCGACAAGAGCAGAGGCGAGAAGTTAACGGTTAACCTGAACATTACCTTCCTTCGAGTACCCTGCTTCCGTGCGTATCCTGCTCATAGGAGCTCATTTCCTGGCTGACCGTGTCGTGTCGACCAGTTGTCAGCGTGGACGTTATGGATATCAGTGGTGAACCTCAAAGAGACATATCGCACAATGTCCTCAAGTCAAGGCTGGACCAATTTGGAATCGTCGTTCCCAACTCCTTCAGCACCGAGTTGCGTAACGACCTTGACAAAATGCACGACGTGAAGAAAGAGGGCTACTGCGGTTCTTGCTACAGCGACCACAATCCCCGCCTGCATCTCCTCCTGCACCTCTCCACCTCTATATCGCCCTCCTCTCCTTCCTCGCCCTCCTCCGCGTCATCGTCCTCATCCTCATCCACATCCTCATCATCCTCCTCCTCTTCCTCATCTTTGTCGTCCTCCTCATCCCAGCCCTCCTCTCCACAGGCCCACCGAGCAAACGTCCTCTCTCCGAAAGAACGCACGCGCCCGTCATCCTCATCGCCCTCGATGTACCCCTCGTCCTCATCCTCATCCTCCTCCCACCCCCGCGCATACCACCTCTGACTATCTCTTTTCATGTCGTGCTTACCATCCTCGTAGCCCATCAACCCAGCAACCTTCGCGATCACCTTACGCCCCGCCCTGGCGCCGACTCTCGATGGCCCGAAGGCTCGTCTTCACGACCTCGAACAGCCTCTACAACCCTTCTTACGGGATCTATGACGACGGTGCATATGGGGCCTAGTGCGGAGGGGAGGGAGAACTTCGGTCAGCGAGGGCGGTAGCCACACACCACAACCCAACACTCACCTGGTGCCACCCTCCTCGCCATCTTCGCAACACACTGCCGCCGTCTCTCAATGTACAAGAGGCCAGTCTTTGGGGCTGCGAATCTACGGCGAGGAGCGGCATTAGTGAGGTGTTCCCCAACACGGCCTGATGAAGAACTTACCAGCGGGCTCTCAGCACACGACTGACAACGTTGACAACCAGCTCAAGGGCGAGAGGATGGGCACAAATTACTGCGATGAGGAGAGGGGAGGAGGGAGCAGACGTTCAGCGGGAGGGTAGCACGAGTCGGGGCAGTGCACTGCGAAGAATGACGCCCACGAACGAGTGGGCGCCCAATTCGCTGTGTCTGTCTGTGCGTGCCTTTCCTCCTGTGGTCGTCACGCTCTCTCTCTGTTTCTGTCTCGTCGTGGCCACTATTCTACAGCTGCACAGGTGAGTGTTTCGTAGCCCCGACATCGTATCGTATCGGGAATGACTTACCTGGTTTCTAGCTAAGTTGTTGTTCTCTGGAATCGTGGATAGCTCCGGCGTCAGCAGGCACGTACACGATGGGATGGGAAACACGTACGTGATGGGAACAAGGGGCTGAGGGACACAAATCCTTTAGATGGCGTTTCTGGCAGGGTGGGTCATTTCTCTCTACGCAATTCCGCACCCTGAACGATGCCCAGATCGTCAACACGCACCAATACAGTACGACGCAATTCGAACGTGATCTTTCCGAGGGAATGAACGGCGACTCTCCTGGAGGTATCCATGTCCAGCACGGTGTTACCGGACTACCAGGTAAGCCTATATTTTACGCTCAGGTTACATCTCGCTCTCGTCACCAGCTGACCGTAACGCATTTCGCCCGCAGACGTCAACAACCTCGTCAATTTCCGACTCGGTAAGCCCCCTCTGCACGCCCTGCCTGCCTGGACTGACGTGTTCACCACTCCAGCTTGCAAATCCATGCCGAGAGCACAGAAACAGGCAGGTAAGTCGTTCGTTTCCGTGTTGGCCTGACGTCCCGCTCATCATTCGTGTGCAGAAGGCGGCTCGGGCTTCGATGAGCGAAGACCAGACCGAGAGGGCGAACTTTCGAAAAGAGGCAGGTGCTGACGCTCTGCCCACGACCTCCCGAACTGACCACCCGCCCCGCCCAAACTTTAATGCCGGAACAAAGAAAAGGAAGATTCTGTGTGTGTCACTCAACAGCGTCCCATAGTGCGACTTTGCTCTGCCTGGTCGTAGATAGAAAGCAGCTGTTGAATTGCGTACGGACTCGAATACACATGCATATTTAACTGTCATTAAACTTGGGTGGCTGCAGAAGCAGGCTATGGAGCCAGCAGTCGAATTTCTTCTTGGTCTCGTTGGTGATATGATCTCTATGGGAGTCTAAAACAGTGGTAGCAAATTGTTCGTTGAGAATTATGTCGACAGATTTGAAGCAAGTATGGAAGTGAGCGCCCTGCATATCGAAAATGAGCGAAATAAGATGCTGCAACTGGACCAGGCTTACGGAGTGAAGAGCTATGTTGTTGGTATGCATAGGAACAAAGTTGATCTGCCACCACCGTTAATATCTGTTCCTAGTCTAGAAAAAAAAATCACCTTGAACTTGTCAGTTTTCATTAGAGGCAGATAACTGGAAGCAGAAATGGCTTGTATGAAAAGGAAGGCACGAAGGGCTTGCTCGTCTACTTTTGAGTTGGCGAGACTGCCAGTCATGGCTTCCGGGTCTATGCTATCTGACACAACGTGCCCCTTTCCATGGAGGTATTGGACAAAGAGTTCCTTCCACCACTCCTCGAGCCTGACATAGTCAATAGCAGGGTTGTGGGCAGGCGAATTCGGGGATACTGAGGTGTACCGGAGACGGCTCGTTACTTGTTCTGGTCTTTCAACCTTGCGCCCTTGATAGAACGCCGTGATGATTGCACCAGAGTCAAGAACTCCCTCATTGAATGCCTAAATGACAGTTTTTAAAACATGTCAGATACAGAAGTCAGAAGCTTACCTTTGAGATATCAAGAAATCCTTGTTCCTTCTGGAAGAACCCAGCCCGAAGTGCCATGTTCAGGGGGTGGTCAGCATCCAAGACCGAGATGCCAGCTGTTTGAAGTGGATTAACTTTGAAAAGCATTGCTTGCGTTATTGCTGGAGTGAGCTCGTTCATTTTTGCAGGTGTCATTGACCTGATTCGGGGGATCTGAGGGTCATTTATCAGTACTTTCACAAGTGAGGGGAAAGCCAGCTCTTACCTGGAATGCACTGCCGAACTCGCAATCAGCCAGGAGACTCATGGGATCGCTGCCATACCAGAGCACCATCTCACTTGTCCCATTGTCATGCACAACCTCTGCAGGTGGCCATGTTTTGAGGCATTTTGCAGTGTCCTTAGCCACCTTCTTGATGAAGTCTTTATGGAAAGCAAGTTCCTTGTCCTTCAGGATGATGGCCATAAGGAATGGCGAGATCGGGAGAAGATCAAATCCCCATAGAATGCTCTGACGGATAATAAAGCCATAGAACTCGAAATCCCTAAGATCGCTTTCTTGCAGAGCAACCAACGGAATATTAGCAACAGTGTAGTAATTGTCCTCGACAGTCGCAATCCAGTGTTGTGTGTTTGAAATGATCTTCTCAATGAGGTGTGCCCATGTCGATCGAGTTGGACCACGGCCAACAGACGGCCCACTAAAAGATACATTAGAACACAACTAGAGCTGAGCGCAAGAATGACATACATAGAAAACATGCATTGTGAGGTATTGAGAGCATCAATGGTCGCATTGAGAACTGTCACGCTTTCTGGTAGTGAAGGATCAGGGCTTTGAAAGTATAATGCCTTGAGTGAGAGATAGAGGGCATTTGTTGCATCCTCTATGTCGTCCGCGGTTACCGACAGCTGTTCATTCAACTCGGCAGGCACCTGGATTTGCTGAAGAGCATCATATAAAACATCAAGGCTCTGAGCTGGCTCATCAACGTCCATGGGGTCTGCAATGTCGATGGGTTGTATGACAGGGGAGTAGGACTGTTCTGATTGTGGTTGAGGAGATTGATGATTCGGGGTTGGTTCTGGTGCATTTGAAGTTGAAGCAATGGGAAAGGGAGGGGCTGAGGAAATTTGAGGAACTGAATGGGACCACAAAAGAGGATCAATCAATGAAAGATTGTTTGAAGCTGACGCAGGTGCAGTGTGCAATTCCTGAGTACCAAAATTGAGACTCTGTTTGTTTTTAATGCAAGAGAAGCTTACATTATCATCGTGCTGAAGGCAATAATCATGGCATTCTATAGAGCTGATATCCTCATCTTCGTCTAGGAGTGGAGTTTTGAGGCGGAACCAGAGTCGCTCCGCCAAGCAAAAATGCTTGCCATGGCCATTCATTGGCCCAACAATAACATCAGATGAAGGAACTAAACTCGTATCAGCACCATTAAGGGAGGCTCCAAACAGGGAGAAAAACTTGCCGATGATCAGCACTGAGTGGTCTGTACCACCAATTTGGATCGTAGGGAACTTGGTTGCTATACGTTGGACGTCGGCATAGGTGGTTGATGATATAGCAGGCTCGTAAACTACACATCTTGCAAACATATTATTTGAGCGATCAACTTGCTTGTGGTATAGGAGGCGCCAGCAAGGTTGATTGGATGGAATGGCAGGCGAAGAGGCGTTCTGGATACCTTGGGGGATCTGGTTAAAGGACAAATTATTCGCTCGCATATGAGACGCGAGAGCAGTTGTAAAATCTTGAGCGATTCGGTCGTTTGGATAAACACGTTTCTGGATAGTGAAAGATAGCTTAAAGTTATTGGCCCTTCGAACGAGTCGTCTGGGTTTATCGGTATTTGTGTTTGATGAGAAGCGAATGTCTTGAGGGGGTGCAGTAGAGCCATCAGGTACAAGGAACCCATTCAGCTGTTTTCAAAGCCCTTAATATGGGGTGGATTGATATTGAACAAGAACTTACAGGTTCTGGATGAATTATAATCAATAGATTAATGTTAATTGAAGCTCGAGATGAGGAAGATGGGCCCGCCAATTGCACGGGTTGACAACGCTGCTGACGTGAATGACGGGCTTGTTGGGTTTGGGCGGGTGCAGGCCGATTGCTTCCAGCTGTTGAGATATGGACCGTTGGAAATGAGATGAGTGGATTTGCTGAGATACCCCGAGTAGGAACAGGCATCTGAGAAGGCAGAGATCGGTGGCGTTCAGCAGCCCGCATCCTATCCTGGTTGACAATGGCACGATCTGGGAGTCTTGAAAAGGTTTTGGGTTGTGTCCAGGCTGTGATCTGACTTGAACTTGATTCCAGAGGAGCTGGGTGTACGGCAGCAGATAGTGGAGCCACCTCCGGTCGATGCACATAGTAGGCTTCTGTACAGTGGACACAAATGAAAGTTGCAGCCTCGTGTGGCAGCTAAAGCCTGAGTTAGAAGAAACTCAACAGGGAGAAAAAAAAAACATACTGCTTGAGCCGTACCATTAGCGGCTGAAAAAAAAGTTTCAGCATTTCGGCACCTGCGAGGACTTAAAGTATTTGGTGTGTGGTCCTGGGCTGGATGGGAACAAACACAGGTTCCCTGGCACTACAAAGAAAGTCATTCATAATACACGCTCTGAGAAAAATTGGTCACTTACGTTGTCAAAGAAATCCGCACAATGGCAACGAAGACATGGTAGGATTGAAGGAAGGTTTTGGTTCATGATACGTAGAAGAAGAAAAAAAGAGAGAGAGGGCAGAAAAAGAGAAAAGAGCGAGAGTGAGGGGTTGAAAGAAGGGGATGGGATTGAGGGGGTAGGAAGAAAAGACTGGAGTGAGCGCATCACCTACTGATCATGATGGACTAGATGGGCAATTGGATGCCTTGAACCCCAGTTTGGAAGGAGTACTACGCATTCTGTGTTGGCCCACAGCACAGATTTGGAAACCAAACGGGATTTGAACCACCCTCCATGGATTCCATGGAGGCATTGACCAGTGCCAGACGACGACAAAGATATCGACCTGCAGATGCTCAAACCTGCGGTACGTCAAGAGGGCTTCAGAAAAATGGTTCCTGTCATACTCGAAGACTGCATTCGTCACCCCAAGTTTTATTATCTCGATGGAAATGTGGTGCTTGTTGTGGGTCCTTCATGCCGTACTGATACAGCTGACATGCGCTGATACTTGACATTGAGATCTTGAACAAAGGGAAGGGTATATTGTATCGACTGTACAGTGGCATCCTGTCCCGACAATCCAAGATTCTGGACGATACCCTGTCTCTCCCACGTCCAACAAAGACAGGGCCTAGTCCTCATCCTGCCACTCTCAAAGGAATGAGCAATGACAATCCCATCGCTCTGCCCACCGTAAACGTTACCCAGGAGAACTTTGACAACCTGCTTACATATATATTCTGCGCACCGAGGTAAGCCTTGTTGAATACCTAAATTTGAGTGCAAAGTGTGACTTACTGTGTCCAGTGAGCACCCAACCAATGACAACATCTTCTTAACAGACGTCCTGAACTTATCAACATTCCTTGAAATTGAAGATGGAGTCAAATACGCAGTCAATCAATTTCAAATGCGTACCTTCTTCTGCCCAGTCCTCCAGTTTTATCTCGCTGATGACTGGATTGCCCCTGCATTCCGTGCATTGTTGATGCGACCACCCCTATCCTTAACGTTAGAAGACGCCTCTCATATTGGGATGATAGCTTACCACAAGCTCATCGACACGCGAACACATCAAGAACCTTGTCGCGTGTATGGCATTCAATTGTCCAGAGTATCATCACAGCCCAGGTTGCGCAACACCAGAAGAGTGTCGCCAGGCTTGGGAAAATGAATGGTTTGACTACTATTCACGTCAACTTCTCCACCCCGGCCATGACTACAAGGGACACACGATGCTTACAATGTTGGAAGAGGCTCATGTGCCATACATGTGTGGGGATTGCCTGGAGCACACTGTTGAAGGAATGAAGGAGAAGGGAGTATTTGATATTCAGTTCATTGACGAGGCAATTGAAGAGCTAATGACATACCAAACTGACAAGCAAATCCGTTCGTCATTGCCCGAGTTCACTACGAGTAGTCAGTCCTTCGAACAGTAGATAGCATGGACCTGAACTTCGTTCCTTCGCCCTTCTACTCCGAGGGGCCCAACTGTCATAGCCATTGTGAATCTGTTCATAGCTCTTGGGTCAACTTGAAAACAAGTCATAGAGGACTACATTCTCACTCACGTTTCTCCTTGTCTGTTGGGGTGCCGAAGTGCTTCATACGAAGAGCCCACTATCAGCAGGTCTTCTCAATGAAGGGAAGGCGTGAATCTGCACCCATCGTTCCACCAACACTTCTCAGCCTCCTCGCCCGATCCAACATCTCCCAACCCTGTTCCTGCCATCGTGAGGTGCGCCCGGGCCTCTCCAAATGTCTGAACCCGCCGCGGGCAGATTTCCCTATCTTCTGGTCAGTTATGTCAGCATTTGGAGATGAATAGAAACGCATCTGTCGAGGAGATCCAAGACAGATAGAAGGGAGGTGGCTGAAGGATGGCCTGCCGAGGAGATCCATGGCAGGTGGAAGGAAAGAGAGTGTTGACAACGGGCAAACACAGGTTGTTCTGACAAACAAACAACATCGTATTGGTAAGCCTGCCCACCCTTCCTCATCCTCGCCCACCTATCGTGCTGTTGTGGATCACCTAAACAGCACTTCCCCCCTTCCCTCACTGTTGTGGATCTCCTAGACAGTGATTTCCCATGTCCTTCCCCATGCCTCCCCTTTCTGGGTACGAACGAGCTATGCTCTATCATCTCAATGAGCCACTCGACCGGTCTCGCGGCCGTGCTATCATTATCAACGGCGACATCTTCTTTTCCCCCAACTCCCGACGCACCATTGAAGCCCCTCCTGTGCCAGAAGATCCTCTCCACAGAAAGCCGTACAAGACCTCGGTGGAAGAATTCCACCAGCCCCATTGGTGGACTCGAGAAACTGGGTACCTGGCGTTCCTGCAGCTCCGCCCTGTATACAATTACATTCCCGAGCTGTTTAATTACCCTGGCGCGGACAGGCCAAAAGGGGTCAGTATGAGCCCTGACCAAGTCCTCGCATGGGTGCGCTTTGAGAAAAATATCAAGACAATGTTCAAGTCATTGTCCGGTGTCACCAGCATTCTGCCAGTTGAGCCAATTATCGACACAGCCTGTGGCTGCACGGGAACATACAGCAATTCTCACAACTTCTATCATGCCGAAAAGAGGGCGAGGGAATGGTTTTCTCTTTGGGTCACCATGCTGTCGTATGCAATCGCCGTTCTCCAAGCGCCTCCCAATCTCGCACGTAAATCGGTGGACATGCCAGCCTGGTATCAACGCCTTCATGAGGATAACTGGGACGACATCACACTCTCCCATCTTCAGCAAAGTGCTGCCCAGTTCACCTACCCAGAAGACCAGGTTGGTTGTTTTGTGGACATTGGCCTAAATCCAGCGCACCGAACATCGGTGGACTGGTTATGTCATTTCAACATACCGGTCTGGTACCCATGGGGCGCCAAGCAGTTGTCGTCTACAGATAGTTACATGAAGCGCCTTGCGCCACTTCCAGAACAGCTGCAACTTGTGCAAAGTTTCCTCAACAAACAACCCAATGCCTCGACAGGTGGGAAGCCTTGGGAAGCCCACTTTGCGTCAGTCAAGCGGCAGATCGAGCAGTCTGGGAATGCTGCCGAGTTGAGAAAACGTGTTCCAGACAAACACACGAGAGTTTATCTCTGGGAGAAAACCCGCCAGGGCACCTACACTCGTGCCTTCATGTACAAATCTGAATGGAAGGACACCTTGGAGAGGTTTGGGCAAAATCAAAAGCACTACAATCCCTTGCTCAACGAATGGGATTGCGGGGAGTTTTTTGGAGAACTGGACCCAGAAGAGCGCCAGGCAAACTATTACGATGGAAGCGATGACGAGGATGGTGATGACCTCGATCTGCCTTCGATTCCTGCCCATGCTGACACATTGAACCGCCGTGCCTCTCCACCCTCCCCAGCTCCTCGTCAGGCATCACCCATCGCCTCGGTTGTACAACCTCCGCAAAGCTCTACTCGTCTATCAGATCGTGATGTCATACCCGAGAGATATTCTCCTCTTGAAACGCTGTACTTGTTCTGGGGGTTCACTTCTCCCCCTTCTACAAATTCGGCTTCTTACCTCCAAATGCACTTTGACAACTTTTGTGCCCCTAATCTCATCAAGGGTATCGGTGTCTTGTCTTTGACAGACAGCTTTCTCCAATCGCAGACAGGTAAGGCAGCCTTGGACTTCTTTCGCTGCCTAGGAGAAACACAGCCAATGCCACCGAGAAATGAGCTTTTTGACCTGTCCATTTCGAATTCCCGCAAGCTCCCAATGTCAGGCCGTCTCCGATTTGTGCACAAGTTCCCCGGGGACTTGTTCGTCTTTGCCTTTGGAAATGCTGCGACCGTGCCTTGGAGGCTTGCTGTCATGAGCGCGAGAGATGCGCTTTTCATCTGTCGGTTGGAATCCTCAATGAAGGACTTTGAGATCTGCCTTGAACTGCTCCAACGTGGGATGCGGTTCTGCACCCTGTTACCATTCCCTGAGTTTACGCCTGTGCCCTCACCTGGGGTTTCTCTTGCTCTCCGTCCACCCAAGCATGTGTTTTCGAGTCGTGACTATGAGGCCTATATCCAAGACCGGACTTCCCTGCTTCGCAACCCAAGGGTTGGTCGTGCAGCATTGAGGCGAGGTGGTATCCTTTGGCGATTGGCCATAACAGTGGTTAGTTTTCAAGACGTTCTCAATGGGCCTACGACAGCCGTCACACTCGACCATCAATGCGAGACGTACAATCCAGGTGACAAGAAGCTTTGGTGTGATGATGTTTTGGGAGACACTGAGATTGAGATGCTCTGTGGGATGTATCGTATCCCTACTGGTATGTTTTCCATTTTAAATGAGAAGCAAACTGATTGCTTTCTAGGACATGGCACCCAAATGTCAACCGTGTCATGGTGGCCCACTGATGCTATCTGGTGGGCGAATGCTGGTAGCACTTGCTGGAATGACGCCTACAAAAAGCTCTTTGATGACCGGCTAGCAGCCATAGAGGCAGGGGAAGCTCAACCTCTTCCACCAGTGCTTTGGCGCTCGAAACTTCGACCGCACAGTTATGTTTGCAGAGCCCACAACAATGCTGAATCACATGCTTCTCAGTTCTTGCGGCAGCAATTGCGATGATGAACTTATGTTGATATGCCTTTTTCTAGTGATCGCCTTAGCCCACACTGAGCGTCTCAGGAGCGACGGACACATCGCGATTTCTTTTTGTTGTATGTAAATGTTAATTTTGGCAGGCCTGTATATCTCGTATAAATGTTGTCTTAAAGGGGTAAATTTTGTCATCTATAAATGCTTTGTCTTAATTTACCCTTTATTTACACGTGAAATGAAGTCTTTTTGTTATGAATGTCTGGGCTGGATAAATGAGGTTAATTTGTTATGTGGACGGGTCAACTTAGCACTTACCCCTGCCTACCTGTCTTTCCGGTGGATTTTCAAAATCTGTGACAACCCCTAGATCGAAACTTGAATTGAAGTAACTCAAACAAAGTTGAAAGTGAAGTTGAAGGTTGAAGTTGAAATTTTGAAGTTGAGCTTTGAAGTTGAAGTTGAAATTTGAAGTTGAAGTTGAAATCTGAAGTCGAAATTGAAATTTGAAGTTGAAGTTTGAATTCTGAAGTTGAGCTTTGAAATTTGAAGTTGAAAGTTGAAAGTTGACCTCGAAAATCTTGGGTCAAAGAGCAAACTATTGACAAATAAAAGCAAAATTCAAGGTTTGGTTCGAAAAATGACCCTTACGAAGGTGAAATTGCCGTTATCTGGAATTTTGTCCGCTGAGGCCCTTCATAGAGAACTCTTTCTAGTCGCATCATAAACTGAGACTGGCACGCGACGTCTTGAGCTCGTACTCCTGGTGGAAGAAGAGCTTCTGACGTCGTTCCGATGCATTGTCGACTATGGGATTGTCAAGTCGTCTCCTCTCCCATTCAAATGCTCTCAATTCCGACAAAGACTCCATGGCCGAGTTCCCACTCGCGTTCCGGGAACGCCGTTTAATTAGACGACATCCTCCGTGTCGAAGGTCTTCCTTCGTTGCCAATTTTATATTAGGTTTTGTATGTTACGCCGACGGGCTTGCAACGCCCGGCCATGCACCCTCGGGACGGATACGCACCTAATGCTATTCCTGTTAGGCAACTCCGTTCGATTCTAGTCTCGCGAGCATGGAAACTTACAACACATCGATATCATGCTTGGATACGCAAGAGTTTTTCCGCTGGAAATTTGGATGAACGCACGCTCGCTTTTGCACGGCCCAGACCTCCCGGCGGGTTCGTTGGTATTTCCCTCGAGTTCAGCCGGTGCCAGGTATTCATTCGGGTTCCTTAAATCGACCCTCAGTCGACGAGCTCGAGTGCCTCCGGACGCCATACCCAAAAGAGGCCTTTCCTTGGTATGCCATGCATTATATGGCCATCTCCCCCTCACCATCTTTCACTGAAGCTACCGCAGATTCGGCACGGGGCGTTCCCTGAATGTATCACTACTAATGCTATACATAGACAAGCCCTCCCTTCAGGCTTTCCCGGCATCGTCCACCCTTATGTTCTTCTTTTCTGATCAGCCCCCGTTCCGTTCCCCCGCCGTCTCCGGCTGCTCGAGGAATTGCCGGCTCTCGAGCTTCCTTTCCCCACGTCATGCTGAAGTTAGTTAGTCTTAGCCTTCGCCCTGGTGCATAGGTGCCGTAAATTTGAATTGGCAGAACGCCATCCCTCCGGGATCAGCGCACGCGCGCACTCGTAGACCGCGTATGGCGGGATTGTGGATATGACGGAGCGTCCTTGGCTATCGCTCCCTCCTTCCCTGTAGTTGGAATTGAAAGAGTGGAATAGATAATATGGAGGCTTCTATGTCTTTGTCTACGTAGTGCATGATGACAGTGGTACGCATCGGTATTTTTCCGTACGGCCTGCGTTTACACCTCCGCGGACCTACCAACCGCGGCCAGCCGAGTTCCAGCATAGGTGCCGCCGAAGCACGACCTAGCACAGAAGTGTTTAATCTCTCCGTGAGACAGCCAGATTTCCTTCATACCTCCTTCCCTTCACTGAGGAACACAGCTAGAAGGACGGCCGAATGACGTCCTCGTCCGCCGGCAGTGGTCGAGCCTTGAGGCTTATGGTATCCGAATACGGAGGGAAGAGGAAGGTCTTGCAGATACAAAGGAGGTACACCCTCACCCAGCGGCTCGGCTCGGCAGTTGGCGGAGAAGCGAGGGTCTTCGTGCAGGTATTGGAACTCTATTGTGCCAGTGGGACGCAATTGATTCCTCACCGCGTCGCAAGTCATAACTCCAGAGACCTTTCAAAACGAATGGACAAACGACGCCAACCAATCATACCTCACGCCGCACAGCGATGCGCCACAATTCTAAAATTTCCTTTTAAGATCCTCGATCGTGATTCGTAAGCTAAGCGAATAGGGGCTTGTACTTGCTTCAGGGACACCGACCGTAGATCTTTCATATCTCGTTCCTCCTCGAGGCCTCCCGCTTCAAACTACGACGACCTGCCTGCGTCTTGGTTGCAGGTCAAAAGAAGAAAGGTTCTGATCATATGACGTACGTTTTCATGGACCGGATCAACGAAACAACCTCGCTTTCGGGGGGGGGGGGGTTAGTGCTGCTGTTGAAGGGGTTTCTCCGCACCGGTACCGGCTGTCGTCAGTCGTCTCCGGAAAAGAGAGCTTGATTCTCTGGCAGTCGAGCTTCATTTCGCTCCGCCTCTGCTCAGAGAGCCTGCTGGCATTGTCGCCCCGTACGCTGGCAGTATTCATAATACAGCCCCACATCGTGCCCCGTCCCTCGTACTCCAGTGAGTCCATGGATCCTCATCTCCAAGGTATTTATTAACGATTCGTTTAATTTTACTATGATTCTACCGTACAGCGGCGTGCCTAGCTTAGCTCGCTGCTCCGGGCCCTCACCTAACGGGATGGCGTGGCGTCGTCATCATCGTGGCGCGGGGTGCTCAACTGGTCGGACTCAAAGGTATATACAATTTCCCCAAGAATTTCGCGTCCCCGCGTCGACGTATCTGCCGGGTAGCCTTTCGCCTTCCTCCGGACAGGACGTTGACAAACGCAAATGCACTCACTTCCGGGGGGTTGAGATCTGAGAACGCGAAGCTTTTAAGATTTCAGCGTCAAGAGCCCTCGAGGAGCGTCTAGCTCAACTTTTACTCCGCACCGTCCTCGTCGACAACTGCACATGCAAAGTCTTCTCCCAATTCATCTCGGCCACTCGGAGGTCGTCAAATAGCCACCTTGCTTGCCCCGCCTTGGACGTTGACGCCATTCATTCAACACCAAGCTTTCGTTACTCCCAGACTCCGACATTAAATTTTACACAACAGCACCATGACACGGACTACCGACGTCTGTCGAGAGCGCGTGTAGCACCCTTCGACTCCCGGCTGTGGTCCCCAGATGGGAGCTTCTGGCTGTTCATCTCGCTATGTATGAAGCCCTTCCCTTCCCCCCGGAGAGGTTTCACGGCACCTTACAGCGGGTTCATAACTGACAGCAGTAAGGTAAGTACGCACACTGCTCCACATCGTACCCCGTCCCTGGCCCTTTCGCGTCATCTCCAAGGCGTTTAATGAATGTTTAATATAGAGCTGCAGCGCAAAGCTTCGCACGTCGAGAACGCCCCAGCAGGATCCAGTGCCAGGATCCTCATTCCTCGTGTCTGTTTACGAATGGGTCTTTATCTGAAACCTCTGCACAAGCACTTTACGGCCGCGGCTGACTTTTCAAACTATTAGTACGAAGGTTTTGCATGTCCGGTGCAACTGCCTGAGGAGCACGGTCAGGTTTTCTTGGGCCCAATGAAGCTCGCCAACGGCGACGGGACGCCTCAACCTTCTGGGTCTGCTCTGCCTCCGCTCCGGTGTGGTAGGGTTCTGAGCTCCGGGCAGCTTGACATAGCAGCGTACCTCTCCCGAATCCCTGGTTCAAGAACCCGGCAGAACACATGAACTCGGACACTCAAGCCAGCTGGTACGGCATCCGGATAGATACGCCGTTCCTTCAAGAGACCACGGTCAGCTCCCTCAGGCTGCTTCTCCGCGTCAAATCGACTACTCTGTCCGAAGAGAAGCTTTGTGCGTACCCTCCTGCTTAAGCACTCCTTCTCGGAGATCCACCCAGTCTCTGCCCGTCTGGTCCTCGTCCAGCCTGAGCTCTTCCTATGCTTTCTCGTACTAGGCCCATATTTTAGTATCGAGGTGCGTATCATCCTCGGGTCCTGCTCAACACCGTCTTTCATTAATCGATTATTAGTAGAGCATGTATTGGAGAGGCTATCTATCGTCAACGATACCTCTCTCGCTCCGTTTGCCGGATCCCCGGTCGAGCCCAGTCTCCAGGCGCCCAGGCACTCATTTCGGTGCATCTATATCTATACTGTATCCGGCCCGGTAACGGGTCACACTACGAAACGGGTCAAATGCTGATTTCTCGACGACAACAAGAGCTTTCTCTTTGTTTCTTTTTGCCGTTTGGAGGCCATACGAATGGCTACGACATAGAATAAAATTTTTGGAGATTTTTATGCTACTTAATAGTGAGAATTTGCTCACAACTGGCTAAAATCAGAACACTACAGCTGCAAGTGCTACTGGGAATGGCCACCCTGGTCTCAGAAGAAGCCCTCTAGCTGTATAAATGTATATGAAGCATCTCCGAGCCTAGTATCATGTTTCTGCAAACTTTTTAGAGTGCGAGGAGTATTTAAGACTGCATGCTTTCACTAAATAGTGAAAATTTTGCCCATAGTAGCATATTTGACACCTCTTTTGGCCCTCGTTTATTTCAAGAATTCTGTCTCTCTTTCTAAGATTCTCTTCTAATCCTATACAGTAGGATATCCTCTTCCTGGATTGTGGCATTTGGGGATCATCAGGCAATTGCCTCTTGGAAAAATAGGTGCTGACCCGTTACCTTGGATTTACTGATTTTGGACTCTGCCTCGGAGAATATCCATCATGTTTTATATGCTCTACACACTGTGGTATACATGGGCCATGCTGATCCATGGGAAGTATGGGCACTCTCGAAAAAAAAATTGAAGAGGTTTACTGGAGAATTGCGTTCGGAAGAGCAAAAATGCGCCAGAGTGACCCGTTACCGGGCCGGACACAGTACATACTTACATTACTTACCACAAGGATAATCTACCGCAAGGACATAGAACGCTTCTTTCTCCGCCTCCGTCTCCGAGGTTCTCAACGCCCGAGCTTCCGAGGGTTCTGTGCTCCATGCGATGCTCCTTTTATCAGCTTTTCATCCTCCGCGATTGCGAGCGTATGTCGTCGACCCATGGTAAACCCGCTCCACGGTAACCTACGGTAACTCGCCAATCTCCCTCCGAAACCTTCTTGGACCCCTTCTCGACCGCCCTGGTCCTATTTCCGGCGGTTCGTAGTCTGACGGATCATCTTATCGGTGTATATGTCGCAATACCGCTCCCACAGCACCATGGGCTTATGCAGATGTTAAATCGCGTACTGAATCGCTTCTCGATGTTCTATTCGACGCTGTGTTTCCAGACGATCACCCTCATCTGGACGGCTGTTTTCTCATTTCTCGTTTCTTCTCTCGCTTCGAATTCCGACGGCCTGCTCGCTTCTTCCTGACAAGCCACAGAAACGTTCGCAAGTTCTCTCCGTCAGACTCCGCTCCGCAAGTTTCTGTAGGAGCATTATTCTCATGGATGGGATAATAGAGAAGGTGCTTCGCACGTAGATCTGGCTAGACGCCCTCTCGATCCCCCTCGCCCCTCGTCTCACACGCGCCCCAGTGCTCCGTTCTCTTCCGATTCGAAATACCAGCATGCTCGTTGGTGGAGACTTCCCTGCTCTCGCACTTATTTTATTCCCTTTCATCACTCCGTCCGGGATCCGGGATCTTCGTTCTGAAGTACACCCTCTAGGCTCCCAGTCTTCGGTATCGTCTCGCACATTTCGTGCTATTTCGTGCCCATGATTATCACGATAGATTCACAAGAATACGAGCGACGTAGATCTTCGTAGCTTAAAACTTGAGGCCAGATATCAGATGCCATGATTCCTTATGGACCTTAGGCCGGTGTCCTCCACGTCCATCGTCTCCCCAGACCCCTATCATGATCCCCGCCAGAGACTATCTACGCCGAGAAGCTCGAATGTCGACAATCCATCAAGCGCCCGTTCAGTTCGGTCCAGTAACCCTATACAATTACCATATTCCCCGCAGCCCCGACCTCCATTCAGGGTTGAGCGGAGGATAATTAATCCAACCCATCCCCATCTGGTGATTCGGAAGATGCGAAGCCCTCCTTCAAGCGCCCGTGCTCCGATGAGTCCGCCAGGGTCCGTCTAGAAGGTTCGGATGAGGGCAGGGGTATTCATCGGCAAGGGTTCGTGGTCTGCGCCGACGATGAACGCGGAGGAAGGTATGTTTGGACGCGATCATCATGGGATGAGACCAGGCTTGGGAGGAGTTGGGTAGGTGGGACGCAGCGAGGTGCACGGGTATAACGTGGTCGCGAGGAAAATAGAAAGGCACTACACAGGAATAAGCGCCCATACAGAGCCGTCGGTGACCAAAGATTGTCACATTTACCAATGATGAATTTCCACTGGATGAATATGCGGCAGAACTCCTCAGGGACCGGCAGATTAAGCGCTCGACTAGGGCGGAGGGTTACCTGACTGCGGGTCGTTCCTGGTGCTATCACACTGCCTCTGAGCGTAGGTTCTAGCGTTCAATTAATCCTATGAACACAGCGCTGCTCTAACTGAAAAATAGAATCCTGCTCTATTCAGGCTTAACTCATGGGTGTTATCACCGCTTCATATACCGCGCCACAATCCCTGAATGGTTGGAGGGCAGACGCCATAGTTCCTAGTGCAAGGAGTTGATTCAAAAACCTTAATCTTGCGCCAGCCCACAACGAGCAATTTGCCTTCTCTAGTATAGTGCAATATATTCCACTCCAAATATCCCTGTATTCGCCGACGTCATGCGTACGCTGTTTGTCGCCTGTATCCCCTACGTCTGTGCAGGCACTATGAAATCAATGCCATGACATTGATATATGTCAAGACACGTCGTTTTATTCCCCGTTGATAAATGCTGTCTTCCCTTCACAATTCAGATCTGGGTAGGAGCCTCCAACAGTCTATCTCGAAACGGTCTCCAAATGACCGTTTCTTCTACCATTTGCGGCCCGAAAATTCAATCCAGGTTGACCAGTTGACTGGGATAGTACCCATGAGCATGAGAATTGCCTCTGAATTTTGAATTTTCCGACATTTCCGAGTCGCACAAAACATCTATCTTGAAGCCGGTCCATCACATCCAACGTAGTAGGCGGAGAAAGTGCGGCTACGAAACGGCGGAGGAGAGGAGAGCGCCGGCTGATCGCTCGATCAGGAACATCGTCGAAATAGCACCCAGACACGGCCGTCGGCCAGGGTCTTTCCCCACATTGCAGGGTCGCCCGACACTAGAGATTTTAATTTAAGATTGAAGTGGCTCAGTCTGGGGCACGTACATAAGAGAGACAAGCATCACAATTATACATAGGTCCTGGTGAAACTTTTGATAAATCGAAGGATATTTAAAACTGGTTGAACTGCTACCGCTGATCTAGTCAATCCCGAATTCGAGTTCTCGTACTCCGTTCTTTGACAGCTCGGCCACGCCTGATCTGCTTTGTGTTCCGGAACACAACGTGATTGATCAGGCCAGCCAACGTCCGTGATATGGCTTGCGGGGAAATGGCTATGGATGAGTTGTTTTCACAGTCGTTCCGAGTCGATTCTTGTCAAATCTTGTCAGAGAGATAAGTACAATCGGCGGTGATCCATTATGATGGTAATTGATTCCTATACGAACTGGCCTAGAGGATGAACAGAGAGGTACTTTTCAGGCATCAACTCGGTGCATCAACGAACCCAAAAAATTCATCGCAGTCCGCATGATTGACAACAATCGCAGTCTCAGCAGAAGCACTCTCCTGCAGGTACCGAGGCCACGATGACGGTGCAGTATATACCCCATTCGAGCTCCCTTTGGTGCTCTCCCTTGGCTTCTATTTCACCCTCATGCCCTCGAGCTTCTACAACGAAGGTCAATAAAAGCGGCTGTAGTTTTATCGGCTGGAATGGGGACCGTACCGTGACTTAGTTGCAGCGTCCCAGACAGATAGAGTCGCTTTATGTCCCCAATTCGGAAATTGCCTTTCCCTATCTTCATCTGCGCCACAGAGGTATGCAGTCATGGGATTGTTTCAAGTAGAAAATCATAGTCTGGGCTAAAGAAGACGACCAGATAAGGCCCTGTCTAGTAACAATAATAATATCCTTCTAACTACCATGTTATTCTAGCCGTACGGCCCTTTCAACAACCAGCGTGCGTGACATTTAAATCTCAACACAACCTGCTCGCTTACCCGAATAGTCATTGTTTTTCTTGCATTTCACTTGGCTTGGCTCATCGTCAATGTAAGACGTATTGGTCGCACGGTCCGTCGAAGGGCTTCCCTCTGAGTCATGTTAACAAATCAGATCTCTGCCGAGAAACCAGACACGACTGTCCTACCCAGAGAAATCTTTTATGCTCCGTCCAACGTTTCTCAGCTTATGAATCACCCTCTGCACGCAGTCTGCACCCATGCGGGCTTTTCAGGAAATTCTTCAAGACATAATCGACCTCATGATTGACGAAGTGGCATCCGGAACAGACAAGGAACTGTCGGTTGGCTGCCTTCAAGTTCAAACATTTCGCCTGGTTTCCAATGGTTTCGTCTGGCGGTCTCGCACACACCTCTTTACCAACATTGTCTTGCTTGTCGAGCCATCGTAACAGAAGAGGGCCCGAAGACTGTTTAAGATCTTGTAGCAAGAATCTAACCAATACCTGGTGGCGACCATCCCTTCCATCTATCTCCCTGATTTTCCCTAGGCCTGGAAAATTGCTACAGCAAGCTCTCGGACCCTGCGCATCTTAGATATAGCAGATGTTGGTGAGGAGATGCACCGTCGAGACTATCCACGGCTCAACCTTGTAACAGCTCAGTATACAAGTTTTGCGGATCAAGTATTCAAGCTTTCGACCCTCTCCAATCTTCATGCTCTTAAATTTGGTCTGTATGAGGCGAACGGCGGCATGGTGGAACTTCATCAACTGAAAATCGTGCGCAATTGCCTCGAAAGCATTACTACACCTAACAACATTACTTCCGTTATTGTCTCCTTCTATCTCGCGCTTTCCAATATGCCCTTCAGCGGACCTCTGCCCAGTTATCCTCTTCATGGGAAGCCCTGGACCGAGCTATGTCATCCAACACGAAACTTCCTCGTCTCCAAGGGTGACATTCAAGGCATACGTAGTTCTGCCTTCCAAAAGCTTTGACTGCTCAAGCATCCAATCGGACATCGGCACATGGAAGTCGACCGTGGCATGGTGCATGCCTACTCTTCCCAGAGCGTCATGGATTGAATTCAATGCGGAATACGCAGTCGGGCAGTATCCCAGGTACGAAGAGTACGGTTATCACGATTATCTGCCATTGGGAGTTGCCGATGGTCAGCGCTAACCGTTGAAATTAAGTACTTAGTAGACAGATAGTGCGGGAGTAGCGACCTTGTAGAGGATATCCAAGCAATTGAATACGAATATTTTTCAGTGGCATAGATGAAGAATATGAAAATCGTACAATCCGATTTCTTATCCTTGTGCCATATCCTGTGAATAAATCGTGAAATAATCCTTTCGGCTACGTGTAACCTTTGGCGGATGCGCTGTGGGGAAAAATGTCACTACACAGTAAAAGATGTCCAGTTGAGAAGGTTGATAATCATCGACGCGGTTCTGCCAATGGCATCGATTGTTCAGCGCCCAATGTCCAACGCTCATGGCTTAAAATTTACCGTGAGGGGCGCTAGCTACTCGTACTACGATAACGATTGTTTTATACCTGTCTGCGCGTCAGTTTTTGACGGATGGCGACCGGCGCTTATTCCAGTCCCAACACCACGCGGTCATCGAACGAAAGCATTGTCTTCCACACTAGTACTGAAATGCATAATTTGTTGAGCGATACTCTCAATGTGTGGGAGGCCGATGTCTTTCGCGACACTTCAAAGCTTCAAGCTTCAAACTTCGGGTCTGGAAGGCAATCGCTGCCAACTCGGGTAAGCATGGTTCCCGAAGTACCAGCTCTATATTCACGGCAGTGAAATGTTTCATTTTTCGGGGAAGGACAGTGAAACTACCAATGTAGTTAGTCCATAGTGTACGTATTTAGGGAGACATAGAGCAATAATCGTTAGTTCGGTGGCACCACGGCCGCCGGGTATGGACTTCGGGTATGTACAACAGAAATGAAAGGACGGAGACGGGATAACATGCACACAACACCTCTATCGCACTCATGCAAGCATTCATTAATCATTTGCCACCGCACATAATTCAGACCTGAACCGGATATGAGGGATTTTGAGCCACAGGCTGGCCAGTGTATGCTGTCGAGGGTGTGCTGGCGGTGGGCGGGTATTGGGGAGCAAAGTTGGCAGGCTTCCCTTCGACGCTCTGTGCGGGGTAACCGCTGAAGCCGCTGCCCCCCGAGACGGATGGTGCGGTGAAGTCGACCTCAGTGACGTAGGATGTCCAGATACCAGTGTGACCGCGCAGGTGCTGGCGGATGGCGAGCGAGAGGAGGAATATGTTGTAGAAGAGGACTATAAATAGGGTGTTAGCGATGGTGGGCCAACTTAGGAGAGGAACGTACGGGCGATCCAGTTGAGGAAGCCGAAGGCGGTCAGGCCCTGGGTGGAGCGGCAGGCTGTCTCCGCGCTCCCGGCCCCTCCTGAAGGACGAGAACCGTGTAAGAAAAGTAAGTTATAGGTAGAAATGAACTCACTTAGACCACGTAAATCCTCGCAGCCTCCAATCCAGAAAATGCCCGACGTGGAACCGCCGACGGCGACCCACATAATCCAGAGGAACCATGTCCACGCGATCTCAACAACGATCATGGAGGTGACAGCGCCTTTGCGCTTAACTGAGAGGAACCACCTACAAGGGATATGGCGGTCAGGCACACGAAAATATAACAATGATTGCGAAGGCTTACATGACAGGCAACGTCAAGATGGTAAGGATACCCGTCGCAATGCCGAGCGCTACGGACGGAAAGTAGTCGAGTAAATAATAGGTGTTCGTCCAGTTTGTGACGATGGCCGCGAGGATGATGGCGATGATTGCGAAGAGGGAGACGACGCCTGTACGCGAAAAAGAAATGTCAGTCGTGCCCTCTCTCTCAATTGGATAAGCGCCTCATACCAAATACTCCCGTTCGCACGAGGCCGAAGATTCGATTCAAATCCTGAGCCATGTTTTCAAAGGAATGAAAGGTGGAGGTCGCCGACGCGTCGAGGTGGTCTGTGAGGATGTGGGATAGGGAGAAGGGAACAAGCGCTCTTGGACGCTCCACAATGGCAGGGTCCGTATTTATACCGCCTTCAATGCAGGCCTGACGGAATCCGAGAGATCATCACAGCACTGACGGATTTCAGGGGTTGCCTCGTTGCGGAAGTATCCACGAAGAAAGCTCGAGGACCCCCGAACCTCTCGTTCGATGCCTGATTATCTTTGGGACCAAACTCGTCCATATAAAGTATAAACTTCCAAATGTGGACTTCAGGGTCTTGCACATTTCTCACCGAGGAAGGCATTACTTATTTACCGCCATTTTCGGGGTCCTAAGAGAGCCTCGACAAGCGTTCCTGGTGGCGATGGTATCCATTAAACAATTACAAACGTCCAGACACGCCGCACAGCATACCATGACGAGTGGGCTGCGGTATACATCGGTGGGAAGTACTGGTTTCTTGGCGTTCATTTTGTGACGGGTTTCGCTTCTAGGTTTACGAACCTTTCAGAGAGAGTGGAAATGAGTGTCTGCAAAGTTTTCTGTGAACTTCAAAGGTTTTGAGACCTCTCTGAATCCTCTAACTCGGCTGAGGCGTCGACGGAGGAAAATAAATGAAAAGCAGGCACGGTGATCCTGTCGACATGATGCCTTGGCCGGATCCATCTATGATCCTCCAGATCGCCTCCAGAAAACAAGCACCGTCCCGCCTCATCTTCAAGTCTTTCAAGCTCAAGCTCGATGTTGGCTCGTTGCCCAACATTCGCTTCAAAACCTTTGATATGGCCTACTCGGCTGTCTTTTTCTCCTTATCACCACCGTCCAATATTAATGTTGCTTGACGTGGGACTTGAATAGACTGAAAGACCCACCGAATATCCGCTCTTCGGTTTTCACTTTCACGCTCTTCTCACATTGACGCCGACCCTTTTTCTGCGTAACCATCTAGAATATACCGAGTATAAGGACGCGTTGTGGAGCAGAGTCTGTCAAATCCTCCGTAGAGCCCGTATCGCGCGTCAACGCTACGGATCCAATCACCCCCGAGGCGCCCAATCTCGCCATCGAGCTTCATATCACCCTTCTCAACGCTAACCTTGACTTGAAATCTTCCTGGTGTCTTCAGACTGAATGACATTATCAGCGCCGTTGCTGACAGTGATAGCCTCCTCGGGGTCGGCTTCGACATCTATCTGGACGGGCGGCTCTACCTTGATCATGATTTGCAAGCTTTGGCCTTCTATCTACTCGGCTTGGTCGATGGTGCTATTTCTTGGTCATCTGCTGGTTTTAGACCTCAACGGTAAGGATCTAGAGCGAGAATACTGAAATATATTCTTGACCTTTTGTTGGCCGCAGTCGATTCTGTCGAACGAGGCGGTGCTAGAGTGGGATAAATGCGCTAGTGTTTTTGCTTGGGCCCTTCCAAGTATCACTTCGAAGCCGGCATTCGAGGACAGGAAGAACTTGCGCATAGCCTCGGAATATAAAATATGGGCTTGTACAAGGAGCAAGTGCTCTTAGAATATTGGAGCTGGATGCATGTCGATCTTATGCTCCAGCCTCTGCATTTGGGAAGCTCGTCCACGTTCCAGTGCTGCGCAGGTTCAGAAATCCAAGCAAGGCATGGACTTTTCGTTAACCAGAGGTCAGCAGTCACACCCTCGTTAGTTATAGACACCCATTGCGCCTCCCAGATTGTGAATTGCCATGTTCAAATCGTCCCTTTCTACGACACTCGCGGTGGAACTTGGAGAAGCCAGGTTTAGAAGCGTGTTGTGCTGTACGCGTGTTTAGGCGCTTTTGATGGAGACGCGCACTACGCGTCGCGTCACGCATACGACTGTTTGGAAGCGATTTGAACGAGTCATCTCTGAGTCTGGAGTCTAGCACCTACCTCTATCTCCCTCCTTCGAAATTTGGGCTCGCTGTCCATATGTGTGGAGGATACTGATACCGGATACCGGATATTATGTAATATTACACGTGCTACCTAATTCCGTGCTTGAGAGCCTTCAGGCAGCCTTCACAGAGATATGGCCAGTAAGCACTCTCTCAGATAGATTGAGGGATATTATTGAAAATTTTGAGTGTAAGAATATTGGATGATTAGCATTTGCATGAGCGAAAAAATGACAATTGTTGCTTTTACAATCAAATTTGTCATTGTTCACAGAATGAATTTCAAGTCTCTAGAGCAATGCAACCACACAAAAATACCTGGACGAGCAGCCCAATTTAATTTCAGGGCGACGGGTCGTCGCGGACGCCACCAATGGACAGTCCTTTCCGCTGTGCCGGAAAATGCCGAGCGCCTGCTTGAACGCGCCTCACGATCTTATCAGAGCCTTGATGAAGGCACGTAAGGCATTCACACAGCTCATCTAAGCGAGTATCCTGCTGATGGACCGTCAAATTCGCGGAATAGATAATGAAAATAGCCTGTAAGCGAGTATCCAGCGGTCCTGGCGCGGTCCGGTCGCAGCCACTGCGACGAAAAGGCGGAGCAGCCCCGCAGGGACGAAAAAATGATTTTTGCACGTGGCACAGGTGATTTCAGGCCTCAAAACAAAGGGGAGAAGGGTCTGTAAATCTCTCTCTTTCTCCCCCTTTCTCCTCTTCTTTTTTGATTTAATTTTTGAATTATTTTCTGGGTTTTGTCCACACTTATCGCTATCGAGCCGAAATTTGGGACCTCGCATCAGTGACGATGCCCTCGAGTCATCATCATCTCCTACAAGTACTAGTGCAACGCCACCTAATCTCCGACACCTACCACCAATCCCAAACCTCCCGGTGACCACGCCAATCGCGCTCTAGATCCAACCGTAGAGTTCGCCCAAACCACGCTTCGCATCCGCACACTCACCACCCTCCTTCAAGCGCTCAAACAACATGCGTACAGGACGCGCGGGGGAAAGAGGTCCCGCACGACAGCAACGACAGGGGCAATGACCTTGTGGACCTTCTGAAGCAGCTCTTGACGCTCTTCTCGTGTGGTGAGAACAAGGTCGAACATTTGGAGGTGATGGATTGCGCATGTTGGTCGTCGCTCAGAGTCGAATGGTTGAGAAGATGGTAGAGGCAAAGGATGGAAAGGCAGAGGAGGGGGTCGCCCAGGACCCTACCAGGCCTTGTCCCCCAAATCGCCCTGAAATCCGCAATATTTTGGGCCTCTAATCCGCAGATTTGGACAAGGCTTCTGATCCAAAAAGGTCGCCCTTGTCCCAATCCACTTAACACGCTCTCCGACCACAGATCCACCTTCCCCGAACTTCCTCCCTATGTCCATCCTCCAGGCCCCTCTTGACCCGCCCCACGAGCACGCCCGCCTCCTGCTTGTCCATGCCCGTGTCAAGGAGCGCCGTCCGCGTTAGCTCCGCTAGGTACCCATCCACGGCATGTTACGCTAAGGTAGGCCTCATGCACGATCCTCCAACGTCACGTGCAATGTGACAACCCGTGACATCTCCTATCCTCGACCATCGCATTTCGCTCGAGGGGGGCTTGGGCTGCATCACGGACTCTCCCGCTGCTAATACCATTTACAACACCTTCTAAAAAATAGACGTTTCACTTTGGGAGCTTTTTTAGGCTGAAATTTGCAGCCGCAAGTCAGTAACCGGCTGGGGTGAGATGAGCAATGCTGTTGCATACCTCACCTGGCTTCGTAGAGGAACATAAGGAGAATTTGATATGTTTGAGGGTGTCGTCCCCCTCACTGCCATTTTTCACCTAAAAAACGCGATTTACAACATGAAATACGCGTGAAGACCTTAAGAATTGCATCGAGGCTTGAGCGCGTCTTCCCTCCCACCTCGTCCAGAGGTTGTAAGCTACACTTTCAGTCACCCGACACATTCTAAAATCAATTTAGGTGGCAATTATGAGTTTTATTAGCATTCAAATTCGCGTCAGGGATAGTAGACATGTTATAGTATAACTTATAGGATACGACGATGCCTCAAAGAAGGAGCAGAACCATATATTTCGTTAATGGCATTGCATGGGAAGGCAAAATAAAAAATCTAGCCGCAGAGAAATGTTGGAATATTACGAGGCTGTGCGAGCGTTTGCAATGCGCGCCCGCCACCATTTCGTATGTTACATTTTATCTTATCATTTTAGTTGGACGTTGGGCTCCATTTTAGGTACAGTATTATAGTATTTAGGTAGATCTTTTGTACTGTAATCTACATCCGTTTGCCCTAGCAAACGTATTCCCCCGTCGTCGTCGTCGACGTGCGTCGTCTATTTTAACACAAACGGATCCTACCCTTGCTGTGGGGTTGTCGCCAATACACACGCACCTGGGATTTGATCGACATCCCTTGATCACCGCCGCTGCCGAGGTCATCATCGACTCGCGCGCTGTACCACTCGCCGTTGCTTGCGCTACCCCTTTTCTCGCGTCGTCATCCTCATCTGTCGCCCGATCATTGTCGCGACGCGCGCCTATTTGCCACCGGGGCCGAAGCCGGATCACCACTCGTCGTTACTCGCCGTCGTTGTATTATCGTTATCGCCGCCACCGCCGCCGCCGCCGCTCGTCGTATTGCCTGCTTGGAGGCCGAATTCCTTGCACCCCGCCGCCGTATTTGCCTTTCTGGGAGGCCGAAGTCCCATTCCGTTCCATCATTCGCTGTCGAGATGCCGAGTTGTCGCCGCACGCTGTACGCCATCGCTGCCTAAGATTCTACGACCGGAGCTTTGCATGGGTCAATGGATGGATGTCGGGAGCATTGCTGGGTGTTGCGTTTTCTGGTTGTTGGGAGGATTATTAATTTGAGGGAGTGCTTTCCGTTTTGTGGGTGTTTTCCTTTTTCGTCGTGGACCCCCTTTTTCGATTTCGTACGTGCGCCTTCCGCACATTGCTCCGCTCGAGGGAGTGTGTTGGAATATTACGAGGCTGTGCGAGCGTTTGCAATGCGCGCCCGCCACCATTTCGTATGTTACATTTTATCTTATCATTTTAGTTGGACGTTGGGCTCCATTTTAGGTACAGTATTATAGTATTTAGGTAGATCTTTTGTACTGTAATCTACATCCGTTTGCCCTAGCAAACGTATTCCCCCGTCGTCGTCGTCGACGTGCGTCGTCTATTTTAACAAGAAACCTAGATATCATGATTTCAAAGCTTTCTCTGCGGCCCGATTTGTTGATTTCCCTTTCCTGCTAATGCCATTAAGGTTTTCGTGGATTTGAGGGGGTTGTCACACAATCTCACGTGACATTGGAGGATCGTGCATGAGGCCTACCTTAGGACCTCAGATAATCCCTTGAGGGGTCGGATACTGGGTCACCGGCTGGGATTGGGTTCTGTGGCAGGAGGTCAGATACGGTTTGGCAGGAGGTCACCCGTGGGGCCCAAAAAATAGGGTTGGAGGTCAGAGTTGTTTGGTCACCAGTCAGGGGCTGGGGCGGTTGAAGGTCGGATACCATGTGTCATCGTGATGGCCACCTGAAACCAAGCACTGCCATTGTCGGCACAAGTTGGCGCCCCCAACTTTTTGCCTTTTATGTACATTGCTTAGTGTCAAAGCCACCTGCGGCCAGATTCAGAACTGTGGCTTTGAGCCGTACATTCAAGTGTAGATAGTAGTGGAATACATCGGGTCTGTGTCTTATCTACCTGTCCAGGCATGGCAACATGTTCATCAGTGGAAGTTTCAAACTCACTGGGGTGCAACGCTAAGCCTCGGACCAGGCTTTCTTTGAGAATGTGTTCTCAAAGCTCCTTCTGCACAAGGAGGTGATAGTACGAGCAGTGAAAAAGCTGTTGAAGCGGAGGAAGAAGGATGAGGATGAAGGGATTGTAGATTAGTTATCAGACTGACAGATCAATCACCAATTAGGAGCCTGGCAGCGTCGATTTGTGTCGCGAATTTTTGTTTGATTTTTCACAATTTTTGACATGAATTTATTGAGGTCAGATACCCTGTTCACCAGTTGGGCGAATTTTTTGAGGGTCGGATACGAAATTCACCAGAAATCGGGTCCAAAAAGGCGAAATTTTGGTCACCAGAAAACCGCCCAAAATGGCCATTCTGGTATCCGACCCCTCAAGGGACTATCCGAGGTCCTCCTACCTTAGACGCTAGAAGGACGTCGAGGTTTTTTACGCAGTCACGTGCATCCAAAAATAGGGGCCGTGGACGTCGCGTCCCATCATCTTCAGCGACGAACTTGCTTATAAACTCACTTACAAACATTTTGTTAGATTCGAGCTGCTCATCCGCTTGGTCAGAGCATAAATACTGCACCGCACCACCGTTCTTCTTCACTAACATCTAAGACTGTAACGGCACGCAGCACAATGACCATCACCTCGGACACCAGTGCCCCTCTAGTCGTCGTGAGCGGCTCTACCGGCCAGCAAGGCGGCAGTGTCGTTCGCGCTCTCCAGGAATCAGACAAGGCCTATCGGATCCGTGGTCTCACCCGTGATGTCTCCAAGCCTGCTGCGAAGGCACTCGCCGAGCAGGGAGTCGAGATGCTCTCTGTCAATCTTGCGATCGAGAACAAGGCTCAGGTGCTCGCAGCCTACGAGGGCGCCGCTATTGTGTTTGTGAGCTCTCAAAAACACTTCATGACGCGACACTGAATGATTGGATGCACTCACCAGGCTATAACTAACTTTTGGGAACACCTCGATAAGGAAAGGGTCTGTGACGGGGCGGCGGCTTGGATTTAGTTGGACGCAGCTGACTCTGTGAAATGTTGTCGTGCCAATTTACAGGAGATAGCAGAAGGCAAGATGTCCATCGACGCAGCGCTCGAGGCCAAGGTCCCACTCTTCATCTTCTCCTCGCTCGGTAGCATTGCAGAACATTCCGGCGGCAAGTACAAGAACGTGCACCACTGTACGTGCTATTCCATCTTCAGTACATTGTGCGACTCCGAATGGCATTCACCCATCTTCGCAGTCGAGAGCAAGGCGCAGATTGCTCATTACGGTCGCTCAAAGGCGTCTCCCAGCTTCACATTCGTGGCGGTCCAGGCTGGATTCTACTACTCCAACCTCACCGGCAACCAGATCGTCAGGCCGCAGGGCGACGGTACCTGGGCTGCTGCTCTTCCCTGTAAACCCGATGCCTTGGTGCCAGGCTTCGATGTAGACGAATATGGTCTCTGGGTTCGGGCTGTTATCGAGCATGGGGAGCTTCGAGACGGCCGCGAACTTTTGACATGCTGCAGCCAGGAGATGGCAATTGGCGACATGGTCGACGAGATCGCGAAGCGTTCGTCTATTTGCGTTCTAGCTCATTTCACCGCTGCGTCTTAGCTAAATCTCATTTTTCCCTGCAGAGACTGGTCTGAACATTGTCTTCAAGACTGTCACCAACGATGAGTTTCGTAAGACCTTGCCTGAAGGGACCCCAGAGCATGTCAAGGACGACTTGGTCGAAATCTGGAACGCAGTGTCAGAGTTTGGCTGTACGTGCTATCTGGTTTGAGTGCGTTGTGTTGATGACCCACATCTGCACCCTACAAGTAAATTACAACCGTGAGGACGTCACTCGCCTCCTGCCTTACCTTAGCCGCAAGACAACGACATTTGCTGACTGGGTCAGGAAGAGGGACATGCCAGAGTACGGGAAGAGGGCATTGATGTCCTAGGTGCTGGGCTCTGATTGATTGTAAACGATAAAAGTATACGCCTAATCTGCTATGACTACTCTACTTTTGTTCGAAAGATGAGCGCGGTTGGGTGTGAGACTCTCGTCTCGTTCAATGAGATGTACATGATGCATGAAAGGAGAGTATTGCCTGGAAACTGTTGAATTATTTCAAGCGACGCGTCCTCTTGTCCCATGGACGCGAGCTGGTGAACGGTATGGGATACTACAAATTAGAGCTGGACGAAGATGAGGACTCGAGAAAGATATGGTCTGCTTTCACATTCTTGAACTTTACGTGAAAAGAAGAAAGAAAGGAAAAATTGCACCTGCCCTCTCCACCCTGCCGGCGCGCCAAACAGCCCCTATCCGCCCGAGCGTGGTTCTCTGAGCTTACCTAATTGTGCTTGGCAGGCCATAAACGGGTGTTCCTTGATGGGCAGTGCGCCGTAACCCTGAGGAAGCCCTTCTGGCAAGTGTATCTTCTCTCAACCGCCTTTTATTCGCCGCCGCTGTCAACCAGCCTTCCTTCGTCTCTTCGCTCTCCTCGCATTCTCGCTCTCTCCAGCTCCTTAGCTGCCCCACATTCGTTTGCATTCGCCATTCGTTACACCCCCTCGACCTACGTTGTCCGTTGCTGCGCACCTGCCCGTAGCAAAATACCAGTCTAGAAGAAACTCTTTTTTGCTGTTTACGACACTACTTAGACATTAAGTTATCATGGCTAGACAAGGTGTGTGGTGCGGTGCCCTTGTGAAGAGAGCAAGAGCTGACAGGGAGCGACGATAGGTCCCCGTCTGCACCGGTTGCCACATCGCACCGACTACATCCTGATACCAGCTCCTCTCGGTGAGTCTCTAATCTTATTCTCGAGCGCAATTCTTCACTGATCAATATGCATACATAGACCTCTCCCTCCCAGAGATGACCGAAAAGTCGCCGCTCCCCGCGATTATCGTCACCCCGTCCTCGCCCTCCTCCTCACGCGACTTCTCCATCGCCTTCCTCGCCGCGCCGCCCAAGCCCACCCTGCGCGAGCGCGTCCAGGCATACAAGCACTTCAACTCGCCCAACCTCAGCTTGTCCCTCCCCTCCATCCCACAGCCATTCACCCCGAGCATGCGCACGCGCTCGATCCTCATCATCCTGCTCATCATCTTCGTGCTCGTGTGCCACCTCGTGACGCACCGCCTCGCTGCCCGGCGCCCGCACCTTGAGTTTTCTGTCCAGACGGGCGCGACGGGTGGGCAGGTCGGGGAGCCGGCGATGTCGTGGTTCGACTTCCGGTCTTTGTTCGGCGCCGCCGCGGAGGCGCGTGCGCACCCGCCGCTGGAGACGTTCCATACTGAGCTCGTCGTGGATAAGTTACCGGGAGCTCGGTGATGGTGTGGCTTTCAAGCGGGGAAATGCGCTGCAGGGTAGGGTATTCGGGGATGTGTGGCGATTGGGCGATGCGGTGCATGGTGATCCTTGTTGTCGTGTTCGAGCGGTTGATGTTGTCTTGTTCTTCGTTGATTGCTTTCGGCTTTCTCGTCTTTGCGGTCTTTGTTATTGCATTTGCATTTACTTACTTCTTCAGCTTTTAAGGAGCTTTAACAGTTAAAGTTAACGTAACCGTTAAGTGGGTTATGGTCGGTTCTGCGTTGTTCTTCCAGCACCGACTCTCCACTCGTCTTGTAAGTACGCACTCACGTAAACTGCTTGCATTACACATCGCATATTGCACCATAGATGGTGAACTGTTTTTGACAAATTATGTTTGATACCTTGCAAAGCTTTGAATCGTTTTACTTGCATCGCTCCGGGGTTCCATAAACCAACGACTATCTG
The DNA here is from genome assembly GCA_013376435.1 of Cyclocybe cylindracea. Classification (NCBI taxonomy): domain Eukaryota; kingdom Fungi; phylum Basidiomycota; class Agaricomycetes; order Agaricales; family Hemipholiotaceae; genus Cyclocybe; species Cyclocybe cylindracea. Next base: position 771,748 of record MPNV01001486.1, on the reverse strand, counting down.
AACAACCAGGAGGATACAGTCCGGACCGCGGTTTACCCATGGCCCTTCAAGTGTTTTCTCGAATTGAAGTCATCTTACGCTTCAAGCTTCAGCCTTTCTCTGTCCTCTCTCTATTTTATCGTTCAAACTATCCTTCTTGAGAGACACTTCCTTACTGTTCTTCATGATCGTCTTCTTCGCTATCACGATGGAAAGCCACCTTCACGGCTTTCGGTGAATACGGATTGCATGCGGAGAAGTATGCCATTATGCCACCTGGAGTTCTTTTCCCCTTGTTCAAGCCACTTGATCACAGCCGGCAGATTAGCATGATCGAGAACCGCAGAGTGGCCTGGATTCATTGGGCTTGTGGTACCCCGCCTCGAAATCCTCATAAAAAGCGACCTGCTCCGAAGCTAGCTTCATTCCAATCCTCCATCAACCCCAAAGCGCCGTGCAATCAATCGCCCAAAGTGAAATGGTCGACATCGTCCTCAACGACCACGCTATCGAACAGGGTTCTCCGGATCCATACCTCCCCCAGGATGTGCTAGACGTCGTCATCGACATCCTCGGCAACGAATGGCTCAGCTGCTCCCAGGACGAATACGCGCGAGACGCGCTCTGCAAGTGTATGCTGGTATCGCACGCATTCTTCGTTCGCGCCCGCCGCCACATCTTTGAACGGCTCTATCGAAGCTATGAACGGCGGGAACCCGTCACAACGCGCGACGTCGAGTTCTTCTTCGGGGACCCTCTGCCCCCGTCACCGAATGAACTCAGTGTGCTACCTCCCAAGACACTTCTGCGCGAGATGAACATCGTATTCGATAATTCCTGGACCAAGTCCTACGAGAAGAGGATCCGGAAACGGCTGGCGCACTTGCACACCTTTCTGACTATGGAGGGCATGGCGTCGACGCAGCTAAGGATGTTCTTCTTCCAGGCTGTGGGCCAGTACCATCTCCGTGCTGACATCCTGGAATTCATCCCCGTGATATGCTCGTCGACGTCCATCACGACGATTCGCTTCTCTCACATGGATGATTTCCCGATTGAGGCTCTCTCGCACTGCATTAACCTTTGTTGGCTCTCTCTCATCGACGTCTGGCCCAAGACTGACTCAGACGCGGGCATGGTATGGAACGAAGAAGGGTTTTGCAATCTCACGTCCCTCCAGATTGACTCAAGGGAGTATTGTGCGGCCGTCCTCCCGCAGGCGGCGTTTAAGAATGAGAAAGCGTTCACGCGCATCGAGGAGGTTGACTTCCTCGTGAATGGAGGTGTGAGCGAAGAGCCTATCCTCCAGGAGTTTGAGATTATCCATCGAGCAAGGAACACATTGGAACGTCTGTCCATCGATGTTATCCAGTTTGGAGGTAAGTCCATGTTCTTCACACAGCCTACAGCCCTCGACGCTCATATCTTCATTTCTTATAGCTGACGAAACCGATGAGGAACTTGCTCAAAGAGGCACGTTCGAGCTCTTATCTTTCCCGAGGCTGAAGCTGCTAGACTTCAAATGCTCGCTAAAGACGCACGAGCCCTTCGCAAAGCGGTTCTCCTCCCTCTTCACCGGACTGCGCTCCCCGAGCACAATCCACACCATGAACCTCACCTTCTTCTTTGAAGGACCGCCTTACGATGCAGATAAAGACCATCCGATCCCGCTCACGGAAGACTGGGCCGCTCTCGACGATATCCTGGTCGATCGGAGCGTCTTCCCTCGGTTGACGTTCTTAGAGTTCCGGTTCATTATCCCGGTCATTCATCGCCCGCTCGAGGGGATGGACTACAGGCAGCTGGCGGTCCATCAGAGTAGGATGCGTACGCTGGCTGCGATGGAAAGGTTTGCAAAATCTGCGTTCCCAAAGGTTGCGAGGTGCCCGTTGATCAGGGATCAACGAGAGTACGAGGTTTGCTGATTGGCAGGCTGTGGTATTTCTCCATGTCTCTCTCGATATATCCTTTTGTATCAATATTTTCCTGCCCGAATACCATTCCAATGAAATGGCCAGTAGATGAATGAAGAACTGCAGAATTTATTGTTTCCGCTATGTAGTGGAACATAAACGCATTGCTGGCGCCCTTTGCCGCCGAGAGCGACCTCTCGATCAATATGTACCTTCGCATTTTTGACCGCTGCAGCAAAGTTCTTGGACAACAGCTTCCCCTGGAATGAGAGCTCTAGGTCTTCAAAAGCAGGGACAAGCATGGTCGGTCCGCTGCTGCTATATGCTACATCAACTTGCATGCATTTAACTGCGTTACCCCGTTAACTATCCGAACAGGCTGAGCGGTCCCCATATCGTGCACGACATTCCCAACTTTCTCAATCTTCGAGCCGATATCCATCAGAGGCGGGACAAGCACACATTTTTCTTCATTCCCTTCAACGGATCCCTCGTGTTGTACTTCATTGGGCCACTTGCTGACCCATATTCGACCCAGTATCATTTCGGAAAGCCCAGGTTTCCAGAACACGTTGACCCTTACTTCTCTTCATCCGATTCGCTTTGGCAATATTCACCTTGCGCGTGAAGAGCATGAATGAAAATTTTCACCCCATGCAATGCAAGGTAGACTTGAAGGGCAGTGGTACTATGGAAGAACGGGGAGATGCCTTGGAGGAGGGAGGTCATGGGGACGATGCGTCAGAGTCGGCAGAGTTTGAAGAGTTAGAGGATGGCCCAAAGCTGCTGGTCAAGATTTATGAAGGTCAGTCCCCTATCTCCTCTAATGAGTTGGTGTCTGATTTCCCCTCCCTAGATAATGGCTGGGAGCTCCCCCCTGATCTCGCTGCGGCTTTTATCCCGACGGATGAGAGGATCGAGGCTGCAAAGAATGCTTGGTTCGAAGCCAACCCGCAAATTCGTCAGCGATCAGAGGCAACTACTGGTGTCGTTAGTGGGATCCATTTCGAGTAGAGACTGTCATGTTCATGGGGCTGTTCAGGTAAAGCTTCAATAATTCCATTCAGGCTGAACCCCGGTGTAAACAACATCTAGTCAGGCTCAGCAGAAACGAGCCACTCGGACGGCATCGAATGAGAAAGTAGTCACTCGATTCCATCCCCTGAGCTCGACTGTCCTATATTGTCGTCTGCCCCAAGATGACCTGGACGATTCTCGACAAGGGCCGCGTGCCTTTTGTACCCTGCTTCATATAAAAGGTGCCCGCCACCCTCACTTCTCGTTGCTTCCCCCCGAAACTTATCAGGAAAATGTACGGTTCGTCTTTGGGATCTTTATCTTTCAGAACACATCTTTACACATCCTTCAATCAGCATCTTTGATTTTCGGGGATGCTTTACCAGCGCCTGCGCCATCGGCCAATGAGATGCGCGCCTCTCCGGAGAATGGTAAGTATGGCGCTTCATACATCTCGCCCTTCAGCCCCAAGCTTCAAGCTTTAGGCCTTGAGCTTGAGCTTTCTCTGTTTTACCCCTTCATTCTTACTTCTCGATGTTCATGCTTCAAGCCGACGTCTTCTCATGAAGGAACGCGGCGTTTCACACTTCAGTGAACCCGATTCCTGATGACAGCCAGCGGACTAACATGGTCGAGTCACAGAGTGGCCCTGGAGTGGCCTGCATTCATCCAGTTGGGCTTGTGGCATTCCGCCTCGGAATCCTCATAAAAGGCGATCCGCCCCGAGGTTAGCTTCATACTCCAGCTCCCTAGACCACCGCGCAGCCCCCGAAGTGAAATGGTTGACATCGTCCTCAACCACGGTATCAAACAGGGTTTTCCGTATCCATACCTCCCACGAGACGTCCTAGACACCGTCATCGACGTTCTCGGCGACGAGTGGCTCGGACCGCTCGGTTTCTCTGAGGACCAAGACGCGCAAGACGCGCGTGACGCGCTCTGCCAGTGCATGCTCGTTTCATACGCATTCTTCGTCCGCGCCCGCAAGCACATCTTCGAACGGCTCCATCGAAACTGCGAGCGGCGAGAGCCTGTCACAGCGCGCGATATCGCGTTCTTCAGCGACTCTCCGTCTGAGTGCCCATCACCGAATGGAACAGTACTTCAGAGTGTGCTACCACCTCCCAAGACATTTCTGCGTGACGTGAATATCGCGTTTGACAATGCCGAGCGCGACGAGGAGACGATCCAGAAACGGCTAGCGCACTTACACACCTTTCTGACTTTGGAGGGCCTGGCATCGACGCAGCTGAAGACGTTCTTCTTCCAGGCCGAGGGCGAATACCGTCTCCGTGCTGCTGTACTGGCGTTCATCCCCACAATATGCTCGTCGACGTCCATCACAACGCTTCTCTTCTCCAATCTCTATGACTTCCCGATGGACGCGCTCTCGCACTGCTCCAACCTGCGTAGCCTCTCGCTCATCGACGTCTACCCGAAGGGGAACTCGACCTACGAGCACACATGGAACAAGGAGGGCTTCTGCAATCTCACGTTCCTTGAGCTCGACTCTCAGGCAGTTTATGACGCCGTCTTTCCGCAGGTGGCTTTTGAGAATGAGAAAGCGTTCGCGCGCGTCGTGGACGCTATCTTCTTGGTAAATGGAAGCATGAGCGAAGGGCATATCCTCCAGGAGTTCGAGATCATTCGTCGATCGAGCAATACGTTGGAACGTTTGTGTATTGACGTTGTACGGTTTGGAGGTAAGCCTCCCGTTTGATCCATATCATTTGTGCGCTATCTGCATAGCTCATATCTTCACGTTTGTTGCAGCCGACGAAACCGACGAAGATCTGGCCCAAAGAGGCACGTTCGAGCTCTCGTCTTTCCCAAGGCTGATCCTCCTGGACCTCAAGTTCTTTCTGAAGACGCACGAGCCCTTCCCAAAGCGGTTCTTCTCCCTCTTCACAGAGCTACACTCCCCGAGCACAATCCACACCATGAACCTCACCTTCTCCTTCGATAACCCGCCTCACGATGCAGACAAGGACGACCCGATCCCGGTTACGGAGGACTGGTCCACTCTTGATGATATCTTGGTCAATCGGAGCATCTTCCCCCGACTGACGTTCTTGGGCTTTCTGTTCAAGATTTCAGTCATCTATCGCCCGATCGAGGGGTTGAACTGGAGGCGGTTCGCGATGCATCGGAGTAAGATGCAGACGTTTAGTGTGCTGCATAGGCTTGCGAAATCTGCGTTCCCGAAGGTTGCGGGGTGCCCATTGATTAAGGATGAACGAGAGTGCGAGCTCGGCTGAGCGGAACTTCTGCTAGGCCAATGCCTTAATAATATCTTTATCGATTAGCATATAGTGTTCTTAAGCCCGAAATTTAAAGCCTCCCTGATCATGACCCATTCCATATCTACTTCAAGCGGCGAAAATTATAAACGACATTCGAGCCTTGGGAGTCCCTGCTCTGGGGCATCCATCGAAGTTCATCAAGGCACCGTTGAATCAAAGGACTCCAAGTCTCAAGAATCCGCTTCGACTGTAAAGGGAGGCCATTTCGCTTACCCTGTGGCAGATTCAGAATGGCCTGCAGAGCGAAGTGAATTTGTGAATGCTTCCATTCAACTGATCAATAATCTGCTCTGTCGCATTCATATGGGTAGAGAAAGCTCACCAAAATGTCACTGCCATCCGTTATGGTGAGCTGCTCGAGGTCATCCAGAATTTTCTTCAGAGGCGTCGCGTTATATTCCTTGTCAGCGTCTATGCTCGCCGTGTCAAGAGGTAATTCTTGATGTAAACTTTGCCACCGAAGCTCCCAGAGAGTTGACGACTGCGACCCTTCGGACTCCTTCCATCCTTCGAGAGCCGCCCACTGTCTCCTTGCCTGCTTGTGCGTAGCGAATTGGATACACAGCTGCTCGAGGCGAGCAACCTCTTGAACAGAACCGGTTCCTTCTGAGGTACGCGGCTGATCGCACCTAGAAGAAACGAAGAGGTTGAGAGCTTCGACAGGGAAATCCTGGTCTCGAATATTCTTCGAAACAACGAAAGTGCAGGACTTGAGGCCGGGCAATAGGGTGGCACCCTCGTTAATATACACCATCTTCCTGATGTCTTTCGAGCTTAGAATGAAGATATCCAAATCTTCGACCGCTTTAGTAAGCGATAGGAGGGCAACTACGCCTTCAAGGAGCTGTTCGCATCCATGTAGGCGAAGGGTCGTGAGGGTCGAGGAAGCGGTAGGAGGAGGTAATGTCAATTGCGTTCCCAAAGCACCTATAACTTGTTGGTCCCAACAGCCTTTCTTGAAATCTATATCGATCACCCTGATATGGGGCACTGGTAAGCAAGCGAGGAGGAAATCGGTGGGTCCCGACTGAAATTGGACTTTCAGAGATGTCAAGGACGGTAGAGTGATTGAGCGCATTAATTGTGCGTCCGCCCAAATGACGTCGAGTGACTCGAGGAGTGGGGGGACGGCGGAAAGGACCTGGAGGCATAGTGTCGTGCTGCTGGTCTTGAACGATACAAGCTGATCTGTCGGCAAAGAAACCGATACACCATCCAACGATCCCGTCAAGCAGACGTGTTGCAACCGCGGTGCATCTCCAAACATGTCGATGTTGACTGGGTCCCGGGTTTTTGACAGGATATCGATGGACAGGCGCTCGAGGAGCGGGAGCCGCCCTTTGATGCCGTTCAAAAAAAGAAACGAGGTGTTCATCGTGCTTATAACGACCTCTCTCCACCTCTTAGCCTGCTGAACAATTACGCCCAAGGGAGTGGTATCGACGTCATCCGCAATTGGCAAAATAATTGTCAGCTTGAACCGGAGTGGTGCATTCTCAGACCGCAATAGGTATTCCAAGATCCCAAATCTTTGTCGCATTGTTCTAGTGAGACCCCATGTGCTGGCACTGGGAAGTCCTATGATCGGCAAGGTCGCCCAAAGTTGGGGCGACTCGAGCGCGCAAGCGCGCCATGAGCGGCACACCCGGGATAGAACGGCAGCCGGAACCAGAGCACCTTCCGTGGCACGCTCGAGGTCGTATATCGACCCCACCAAGGAAAATATGCTGATCCATATCTCTTGGGGGAGTTTGTGTCTTCGTATGGGTGACAGCACGGCCTGGTGGCGGCGAATGAAGGAGGCAAGGCCTTTTCTGCTGTTAGCATCTGCAGTGCCGACTTGCTCCAACAACGATCGAGCCTTTTCGATAGCTTCCTGGGCAAAGATGATTTCTTCTTTGGTAGGCGCGTCGTTCGTGCTTAGGAGATGAGGGACGGGTGATTCTGGGATCTGGGTCGTGGTCATCATCATTTGAGTAGATCTGTGGGTCTTGAGGTACTGAATCTTTACGGCCCAGAAGTCGGATAGGGCTAGTTGCTCACCTGGGGGTAAGAAACACAGAAGTCTAGATCGAGCTTGGAGGGTGTTTGCAAGACTGGAAGGACAAGAATAAGCTTGTGAAGTCGCTCATTGTTGGGCGCTTATCTGATCTTCGTGGGAACTGGCACATGACCGCGCTGATCAGGAGCGGTCAGGGGCTCCAGTTTGAAGGCTGAGAGCTGAGCACTGACGTACTTAAGTCCGTCGCATCAGCTTCCAGTTTGCGCGGGAGGAACGAAGGCCAATCCGACCGCTTCCGAACTCATACGGTAGGTTCAAGAAAGCAGACTAGGCGCTTGACGCGAGCCATTATATTTTCAATCCAACAAGATCAAATATCGAAGAAAGGGAGATCAACACAAGAAGAGGGCATTTTGTTAATGGGAACCGAGAACCAGCCAGCTAGGTGCGAGTTGAGTCGCAGTGAAGCAGTGTTTCGGAGGAACGGGGCAGACGGGAGGGGGGGGAAGAAAGGCGAGGAGGGAGGAAGGTAAGGTAAAGTAAGAGGGTACAGACAATTGTTAACGGCCTGGCGCTAGCGAGCCTAGCGCGTACAGGATATCCCCAAACGTCAGATGAAAGGTGGGAAGAGTGTAGGGTATCATAATCGTGAATAAAGGTAAGAATGGGCGGTCGCAGAACTGAAAGAATAAGGATAGGAGGGCACATTATAGTGAATGAAGGTAAGGTGTGTACGTGCATCTGTGTGCATATGAGCATCCGTGGAGTGAGTGATGTAATGTCGTCAGTTCATGAAAAGCAATGGTGGTGGTGGTAATACAAACACTGCAGAACGGAGGGACGGATAGGGTGTACAGGAATGCAAGGGGGAGTTTTTGGTTCTGCGAGTTGAAGTGCAGATGGCTGGAGTCGTGATTTTGTGATAGAGATACAATCAATACGATGTGGGGACGAGGCGGAAAACAATTTAGACACAGATAATCAGAAAAGAGAGAGTATACCGAAGAATAGCGTGATTTCAATGAGCTTAGATTTTGCTGTCGGTCTTTATTAATGCCGTTCGCATTTGGAATCAAACAACGTCCCAAAGCTCTTCTAGGGCACAGCAAAACTGGAAAAAGAACATCGTCATAAGTTTAGAAGATGAAGCACTTGTGACTCACCTTCCCACAAGCAACGCTAGCGCTGAGGGGATAGTCGCTGATGCTGATCTTTTCGTCGACATATGCGTCGGCAAAGTCGTCCTTCCCACGAGCCATGGCGCCGACGAAAACGGCGATGTTGTGGGTCGAGGGCAAGGTTGGGAGATATCGCGAAAGACGCTGCGTCGGAGCGTCACCCGACAGAGCTATTTCACCGAGTAATGAGCGGAATGACTCGGGAAAAAGGAAGAGAAGAGCATACTGAGCTTGATCGTGTTCGGCGGGAGATGGTCAATGATAGGGTTCTTGATGACCTTGAGGAGCTTTTCAGGGCCGTTCACGCCTCGAATCGAGAGCTTGTGCAGGAGCTGCACCATGAGGCCGCTGAATCGCTTGAACGTGCGTGGAATGCGAACATGAGGGTTAACCTCGATGAGCACGCCGCGCGCGGTGTGAATGTAGACTTGCAGAAGACCGGCTTTGTTCAGCGGGGAGTCCAGCAGGGTGAGAAGACACTGGGAAAATTTTTCTCAACGACGAGCCCTCGTCATAAAATCGATCATCAAAGGCGGAGAGGCTAGAGAAACCAAGAGAAAAAGAAGAAAAAGAAGAAAACTCACCTGATGAGTGATATCGGGCCTTGCATCTGCGATATCCCTGCCCGTCTTCGCCAAAATGCCTTGGTGATCGTCGCAGTTTAACAAGGTGTATTTGGCCTCTCCGCCGCCATCCTTGCCTCTTCCCTTGCCAGATAACCCACCTGAGACCTTGTACGCTTCCAAGCAGGCCTGCTCGAGGATGACATAGAGCCGGCGAGACGAGGCGGCTGCAGGGCCGCGAGGAACGTGCGCCTGCATGGGGAGCATGGAGGGGTTCGCGACCGGTTGGATGGGTGCATGGGGGTTGGCAGAGCCGGCTGTTGAAGCCATTTTTCGTGCTTTTGACGAGGGAAGCGGGCGAGTGGGTCGCTCGGTGGGGTGAGTGGTGGTGGTAAGAGGCGAAGAGTGATCGACTTGGTTGTGCGTATTTTTCAGGATCGTGATCGGCGTCCCCGACACATGGCCTGCCCTCCCCTTCGCACCGTCGTCGACCTCCATACCCGGCTCGGCTGCGTCGCCGTTCTCCTTCTCCTCGTCCTCCTCCCTATCTGACTCGCCGTGGGTGGGACTGTGTTGTCGTCTCCTTTGCGCGGGCCGCTCGACGGGCGAGGACTTTGGGCGAGGTATGATATCGTCCCCACTTCCGAATGTCGTGGGCGAAGGCGCTACGATGCCGTCACGATTCAAGGAGCCCGAGTGTCTTCTGCGCCTCGCTGGTACTGTTGTACGTTCCATGCTCGCTGGGGTGGGTTAAAAGGCTGAACTTTGAAGGAATGTGAATTAAAACACGTCGAAAATCAGGCGCAAAAATATAAAAAGCCAAACTGAGTGGTGAGTAGTCGGTGAATGTCGTGTGCGAATCCAGTTACACGGCCATGCAGGTTTTATCAGCGGGAGTGGTACCATTTAAGGGCTGTGTGAACGACCTTCCATATTGGGACGGTGAGACCCTAAATTTCTACGTCACCCACTTGCCATGGTCCGGCTGTCTCCTTCTGACTTCTTCATATGATCTATCCCACAAGCTGACTATCTCAGTGAGCGCAAGAACACTTGTAGAGGGCTCGGGCTCATTGTTGAACTTGAACGCTGAACATCGAAGTGCAACAGAATCTGGAAGTTGCATCAGCAGCCGAATCAACTTGCCTCTAGGCTGCCAGTAAAATTTGGGATATAATAGGAAACGTACAAGGTAAAATGTCCCTATTTCCGCGAAGCTTCTATCCTTAGCGGAAGTGAGAGTTTCTGAGGCGGTCCGATGGCAATTGGGATAGCACGGCGAAAATGAGGCTCTATCGTGGCGCTAAGCGGCCACCAGCGTAGGCTGTTGCCTCCAGTGATTACGCGCAGAGAAATCTCGTTTCGTATCTTTTTTCCATGATTGCGGTCCACTATAACCGAATACATGGCATTACTTCCTGCTCAATCTTCGCATCTAGGTCTAGGCAGCACCCTGACAAAAGATATGCATCTAGATCTCCGAGCGCAGCTTTCAACTGACCTCCACCCAATTTCCCTATCGCGCATTTCGTGATGAAGAGGTTGACGTACATAAACACGTATTTACAACATGTCCCAGACGCTTTTGTCTACCCACATGTGTCGATCATGATCTCCCGCCTCAGCCAAGTCTTTCCGTAGACGTACAGAATTCAAAAATAGGCACCCAACTGGCTTCTGTGTCAAGTAATAATAATGGCAATTTGATCAAGTGCATTCCATCTCGGATCGATGCGTTTTATGGTTCTTCAGAGATCGGCTTTAGGACCAGGGTTGCCTGTGTGGATAATCGTTCAAGCGTCAGGGCTCCAACCCGTTTATTGCATAGAAGAAGTTTCAACTCTCAACTGATCAACGTCCTGAAATTGTATCATGGGACTGATGATGTGCGCCACACAATTGATGCAGTCGTTCCGCAGCTCTCATTGGCTAGATGTTGAATGTACCTCTGTGGCAATATGGCCGAGTGGTCTAAGGCGCTAGAATCAGGCTTTAGAGTCATCTAGTCCGAAAGGGCGCGAGTTCGAATCTCGCTGTTGTCAGTTCTTTTTCTTTTCTTAAGTACAGTAATTCACCAATGGTTTGTACGCCGAGAATAGTACATCAGGTATTGCTCCCTTCAGAGAGCTCCCACCACCTTGTTATTTTTACATACAATACCACAGACCTAGTGCCCACCTGTATCTACAGTTCTAAGCTTACAGAATAGGAATTGCAGCGCAGGGAGGGCAAACATCGGTGTACAAACCAGTAGGAAAGCGCAATTTAAACTCCGATCAAAGTCACCAACTTTTATGCGGTCGATTTTGAGCTCAAAACACGTATTTTTTTGCAAAGTAAAATATAAATGAGAAGTAACGAAGCAGTTGTAAGTAGCCACCTATTTGTTTTTGTGAAGAAAGTTGTGGACACAGAGGGGAAGGCCGTGCCAAAGGGTACAAAGGACCGATCGTAAGGTGCGCAGCCTCCTTGCACCTTTCATTACCACTACCAACCACTTCAAATTCTTCCCTACTCTTGCTACTTGGAATTTCTGTTCACAGTTCGTACAGGCGAGTGAATAACGCAACCGGCCACTTGCAAGTGTTCGTTCCCAGAAAATGGAGGACAATGTGATAGACGTCGACGGCATATCCACCTCAATTCGGGCTGAAGAGGATAGCCCAATTCAACGTATGCCTGCAGAAATTTTACAGGAGATATTTCTGGATGCCCATTATACACCATATTCTCCGAATATTAGGGCAGGTGAAGTGGACCTCAAGGTACCCTGGACGATTGCTCAAGTATGTGCAACGTGGAGGAATTTCTCCCTTTGCGTGCCAGAGCTCTGGCGGCGCCTACCGAAGATCATTGTGGACGTTCCAAGTCATCCAGCCAACACCAAGGTCGAAGCTCTTGAGACCCAGCTTGCACGTTCAGGCACCCTTCCAATCATCTTTTCTCTCCAAGTGAAGACCCCACCTAATTATCGGGGCGGTCCACCCCACAACCGTCTTATCGACATGATCGTAAATCATGCGGAAAAGTGGCAAGAGGTGACAATCGCTGGAGATATTCGAACTGCCCTTCTAGCCCTAAGTCAAGCGAAAGGGAGGGTTCCTTTACTCAAAACCCTAGCCATTGTCAATTCAAGCGACATATATATCTCCAACCAAGTAATTTTCGATGTATTCGAAGATGCGCCACTCCTCTGCCACGCAACATTCGAGGGACGGTTCTTTGGGCGTGTCTTGCTGCCCTCCAGGCAGCTAGTTTCGCTCAAGTGTACATGTGCAGTGATGTCCGCATCAACGCAGCAGATACTGACCGCCGCTTCATTACTGCAGCATCTGGAGATCACTGGAACAATGACTAGCTATGGCCTCGCAATGCCAACCACGACGCTCCCGGTTCTCACAGTGCTCAAAATCCTAAACGGCTCCCCGACCTGCCTTGAACGCTTGACGGCCCCTGACCTGAAAGTTCTGGACATCCAGACGCAGTCCCACGACAGGTCACCCCTCCTTCCTTCCCTGATTAATTTCATCGAGAGGCATTCGTGCCTCATATCGCTTCGTTTGTGCATCCCCACGGTGGAACCGGGCACTCTCTCTCATTTGCTCCAACTGACGCCTTTGTTGGAAAACCTGGAAGTCACCCTTCCCCCGAAACAAGACATCGAAGCGCTCCTATACGGAATTGACAACAACCCGCTTGTCCCTTCTTTGAAGTTGTGCACTTTCTACCTTTTAAGTCGCGCGGCAATATATACGGTCGACGCCATCTCGGTACCGGCTCTCAATCTCCTTGGTGCAACTCGATGCGGACAGACTCGGCCTTTGCACGTTAACCGATTGGAAAGCCTCGACGTCAACCTCATACAACACCCATCTTATCAACTAGCTCCTCTGTTACGACTGCTTGAGGGATGGGATATCTCAGGCACTAGCGCTGCTTTGTATCGGTTGAAGACAGACCTGTCACGTCTAATCCCCGGTCTCCTGATTGGATCCAGACTCGAAGCTGCCCCTCAGGATGATGAAGAACTAAAGAGGACATTTGACGCTCTCGGGAACTTGGGGGTGACAGCACCGGATCTACATGTGAGAACTTGATGCCTCCACCTCATTCAGGCGCTCGTGCTGAATGTTTTAATGACACAGGTCTCATCGATCCATTCTATTCTCAAATACTTGTCTACGGCTGATGAATTTGCTTATTCCAAACGCGCGAGAGCTATTTTGGAGAAATGGAGGCCATCTCTCGAGGATAATATCTCCGATCGACGCTGGATGATCCAAGGATCAAGTGCAGTTTACATCCCCATAGATGATGGTAGGCCAATCAGTCGAAATGAAATGTGCATTAGATGCTGATCAGGACATCTGTAGCACGTCGTTCGTGTGCAGGCTTCCGTGATGCAATGCTTTTTGTGAAGGATATCAGGTGAAATGCATAAATAATGGGAATACAGTAATCGTTCAAGAGATTTGTCAGTGGGGTGAGCTGTCAACCGATGTTACACAGATGGGCCACAATCTCCTAATTTAGCTTTCTTCCTCTCTCCCATTCACAAGATATTCCGAAATTTAAATCGCCATTTTCTGCAATTAATACAGAGTAGTGGAGTCATTACTGATCAGACCGACAATTATTGTTGTTACTTGGACTCGATGATAGTCACTCCTTAGTGAACACTCAGAGTAGCCGCCTGCGTAAGTAGCCATGAAATAACGCTGTACGCACGAAGTCTGCTCTTTAAAGGATATCGTCGGTTACGCAATGTGAGGGTAAAACAGCCCGTATCACGAATCTGTCACCTATAATTCAACATGACAGTGATAATCGTGGCCGACCGCTGCGTGGATTTGGGGCTTGCTGAAATGCCTCCCAGCGTCGTTTAATGCCGGTCTCCGAGGTCAAGCGGTTCTTGCTTTGCACGGCGCGACGGCGAATCCGAGCACAACCGTTAATCAAGGTTTCCTAAGAGCCTGGGATGATCCACCACGACGCTAATAGAGTGCCTTCAATGCCTGGGCAATCAAACTTTCGAGCATTTTTATGTCAGGAATTACGAAAATCAATATGGCTGCTCTGCGATGTCGGTCAAATGAGAGGGATTTGGACTTCAAGCTTCAATGTTCAGCGTAACGTTCGTCGGTCTTCCTGTTGCGCATGTTTGGCCTTATGCTGACTAATCCATTTCGGGCAAGTTGAATTTGGCTAACTTGGTTTTCGTTGCGAACAAAAAACCATCATGGCTGGCCAGCTCTCGAGTCGACAGCAACTAGATCTGTACGCGTTTACTACCGTAATTGTGCCAGCAATGCTTAACGTTGATTAAACCAGGCACAAATCGATGCTTGATTACCTTTACAATGCAGGATTTATGAGAACTTACAACGAGCTTCGTGCGGAAGCACCTGAGGTGGTGGGTTGATTCTGTCGTTTTCAATGGTGCAGTGTAGATTGGTATCAGGGCGAATTTGTACCAGATCCTACATCCCCGAGTAGCGGCCTTCTGGTGAAGAAATGGACTAGCATCATCCGGATGCAACGCAAGGTGAGTGACGATTTCGGGCGGTGTATCACGCATGGCTAAGGTCCTCGTTCGCTAGGTAATGGATCTCGAGGCACGACTGGCACAAGCACACGAAGACCTGGCGAATGCAGGCCCTGCGTCGTCAGAAGGCTCTAAACGCGTCAACAAAGAATGGATACCCTCAGCAACACCCAAACTGACATTACCGGGCCATCGAGACAAAATAAACGCGATCAGCTTCCACCCTCAGTACTCCGTACTCGCCTCTGCTTCGGTCGATGCCACAGTGAAGATTTGGGATTGGGAAACTGGGGAATGCGAGCGAACGTTAAAGGGCCACACAAAGGCTGTAACGGATTGTCAGTTCGATTCAACGGGGAAAGTGTTAGGTGTGCCCAATACAGTTAGATTTTAATTCCTGTTCTGACGGCGGTATTCTAGCTACTTGCTCTGACGACCTGTTCATCAAACTTTGGAATGTGCCCGACGATTACAAGAACTTTGCAACATTACGCGGTCACGAACACTCGATCTCGAGCGTGTTCTTCCTTCCAGGAGACAATCAACTGATATCGGCGAGCAGAGATAACACAGTTCGAGTTTGGGATGTACAGACCAGGTGTGTCGTGGCCAGTTGAACACCTGGATGTTGCTCAACCCCTTCCTAACAGTCATTGCGTGAAGGTGCTTAAACCTCACACGGAGTGGATACGTTCTGCGTTGCCCAGTGCGGATGGACGGCTGATTCTGACGTGCTCGGATGATCACGTACGCTTCCGATCTCAAATAACCTGCTGTTTCCCCCAACTCACAATCATTAGACCGCCCGAATTACGGACCTCGAATCGGGTGCCATGAAGACAGAAATGCGAGGGCACGATAATCGAATCGAATGTGCGGTGTTCGTACCCCAAGCCTCGATTCCAGCCGTCCGAGAATTGGTCGCCGTGGTAATTGGCATCTCCTTTATCACCTGATGCACTCTACTCACTATTTCCCCCCTAAATCAAGCCCGCGACTGTACAGTCTTCGAAAGTCGACCAACTAGGGATCTCGTTCGTGTTGACCGGATCGAGAGACAAGACGATCAAGCTATGGGATGCACTTCGAGGGCAGTGTTTGTGGACTTTCGTACGTTCTTCGCCTCTTTTCTTGGTACATTCTGACCCTTATTTCCCTAGGTCGGACACGACGGTTGGGTTCAAGAGCTAACCTTCCATCCATGCGGAAAGTTCCTCCTATCAGCAGCTGATGACCACACGGTGCGGGTGTGGGATCTAAAGACAGGTAGATGCCTGAAAAAGAGTCAGTGCAGCATTCTGTTGCGTCGAACTGTATCTGACATCGTTATCTTCCAGTTGAGGCACACTCTCCATTTGTCCAGTGCGTCTCCTGGGGACCGACACCCGTCGTGGAAGGAAATGATGAGAGTGACCGTATCGTGAATGTGGTGGCAACTGGTGGTACTGATAAGGTGCGTAACGGTTCCAGTCAACGCGCGAAGAGAGTCTCACAATTTTCTACCTCAGCTCATCAAGATTTGGCGACCTTAGAGTCTAGACACCCTTTTTCCCCCTCTCCCTGATTTCCTCTCCAGTATCGTATTCAGTATACCGACTGTGTCTCGACTATCGTCAAGGCGGACACACCCATAATTGCGATTAAACCACTAGAAGAGCGCAGGGCGAGGCTATGCTCCTTGACTCCCCTAATCACATTGGCGTCATTTTCACGCTTCCTCAACCCACCATGACACCACTGGGTTCCCTATATCGGAACACTCTCCGCCAGGCACTCATCACGTTGTTCGTCCACACATTCGTTAAATCATTCGCCGTGTTAGCGACCCCGCATCCCGAGGGGATCCGTAGCCTTTGTTAGAGGTGGAACGCCGGAAGAGGGCAGGGTAATACCAAAAACCCTTTTGAATGGTTTCAGGCTCGGGCGTCGCCCAAAGTTCGTTCTTTGTGACGACTTGACCATCCCGACCCATCCCGTCATCTCTTTGTTGTTTGGTACTCGTCCGAAAGAGGAAGGTGAACAAGGGCGCCGATTTTCTTTCCAGTTGTGAGGGGGGAAAGGCTGAAAAAGCCCCATTGGGGCCGAAATTATTCCTTTCGGGGGGCCCACTGGAGCTGGAAGGAGACGACGACTCTTTCTCCCACCAGAAGAGAAGGCAGCAAGAGTCGGTCATTTATGCCTCTGGTCGGGCCGGACAGGGACCTATCTCGGGGGCCCCGGAGCCCAAACTCATTTTCTTTGGATTCTTTTTGCCAAAAACAAGTTGGGATTTTTGCCCAGCCCATATTTGGTGGCGGATGAGATTGCGTGCCGTCATGGGTAATCCCACTCCCGGTGGTCCCTTCGGTGCTGAGAAATCGCGCTCGCCCTCTGTTTCTTCTCTTTCGGACGAGTGACAACAAAAGAGATCGACGGATGTCGGATGTCAAGTCCGTCCAAGACGACTTTGGTCGACGCCCGAGCTGACCATTCAAGTTGTATACCTGGCTTTCGGCGTCACCTCTACAACCTCACGGATCTCGATGCGGTCGCTCTACACGTCGCTCGGTGTACGACGATCCCAACCTCCGCCCCGCATTATTGGCCCAAGCCTGAATACGAGAACATCCATCGGTTTGATGTCAAGGCGCGTTGGACTGTTAGAAGGAACGGGTGCGTTGGCCTTTCCTGGTATTCTATATAGCTTTGGAGATGCCTCTTGAACCCTTAATCGCAAGGCTTTGGTGGCGAACGATCGACTGGAAGGTTATGCTCTGGGCAGCCATAAGCTTCTCGGCGCTTAATTTAGATCGAACAACCTCAGCCAGGCAAACACGGTAAACTTCTTGCCTGACCTTAAATTACGAACGGTGAGTTTGTGTATGACTTCGTGAGACCTTGTCTGTGGCTCATCCTGGTTATAGACTTCAATCTGGGAAACACGGTCTTCCGTTTGCTTTCATCCGCTGAGTTACCGTCGCCAGCTAGTTTCGAAGCGCGTAAGCGCCTTTCGTCTCGTATGTGCCTCAATCCTGACAGCATTGCGTAGCTCGCGGTCCCGACGTTGGATCCTATCCAAATGGTTGGCTGGTCCATCGTCACCCTTGGCGCAATTTTTTCCTTACGGAAGGACTAGTTCCTGGTCTGTCGTGCTCTTCGTATTTGTGGGTGCGTGTTCAT
>MPNV01001486.1:589987-753165 GCA_013376435.1 Cyclocybe cylindracea | reverse complement strand
ATCCAACCTTACATTATCCATACCCTAGGATACCATCGCTCCACCCCTTTTTCGGCTGCTCCGACCCTCCATCGCCCGCCTTCGCTCTGTTATTTATCTGTACTACGACGCATAATTTACATAGTTTACGGATGCTCAATGGGAATGCTTGCACTTCAAAACTTTTGCGCCACCCGCTTTTCAAGACTTTCGCCGCTCGCGCATAAGTACATAGTTAATGATATGCCCTGGAATTCATCTCTAAAAAATATTCGTCTCTATGAAAATTTTTATCTTATCGTCATTGGTCAGATTTATGCAGGGAGGCTTCATTCCGGACCTCATTCTATACCTTTCCTGTGAGCATCTTACCTTCATTGAGCTACGAAACGAGTTAACCGATCTTATAGACTTTTACACGAAATTCGAACTTCCTTTCCGTCTGGCTATTTTCTGGATGTCGATGAACGTTTGTAACATCTTCGGGAGTTTCCTTGCAGTTGGGGTTCTTCGGATGCGAGGCCTTCATGGCAAGTCTGGGTGGAGGTGGCTATTCCTGGTCGAGTATGTCTACTCGTACTTCGTCCTGCTTGCTGGCGCTGAAGCTTCGTGTTGACAGAGGTTGTATCACTTTGGTCATCGGCATTGCGACGTTCTTCAGGATGCCGCCTTCGCCTACCCAGACGAAGACTTGGTATCGCCCCAAAGGCTGGTTTACGGAGCGTGAAGAAGTCATCGCGACGTCCAGAATTCTTCGTGATGACCCTACCAAGGTTCTTTGTCTTACTTTTATCTTCTACTAGTTCCCAAATTTGACATATCCTTCAGGGCGACATGCATAACCGAGAGGCGCTGACACTCAAGCGACTTTGGCAGGCTCTCATGGACTTCGATCTTTGGCCGCTATATGCAATGTAAGTTAAAATCCTAGCATCTAATTTGGATGTAAGGTGCTGACCAAGAACGACGCCTATAGCGGCCTGCTCTTCGGGATTCCCACCAGCCCTCCGTCGACATACCTGACCCTTTCTCTTCGTAATTTGGGGTAAGTCTATCAACATCTTGCTTCGTCCGAGTCTCTCCCAAAATTATCCTAACCCGTCCGTTCCACAGCTTCAGCACCGTCCAAACGAACTTGTTGATCATCCCTTCCATCGTTGGCAACATCCTGAACATGTTCATTGTCACCATTCTCTCTGAGAGCATTAACGAGCGTGCCTTCGTCTCGATGTCGGAGAACGTCTGGGCATTGCCCTTCCTCATTGCTCTGCGTACACTCCCGGAAAAGGTCAACTCGTGGCTTTACTATGTGCGTTTTTTGTCCCTCGTTACTCGAATGTTTTTTGACTTTGGGCATCTTTAGGGCTTGTCGTCTGGTTTGCTCATGTTCCCGTACACCCATCCGATCCAAGTTGGCTGGTGCTCTCGGAACGCTGGCGCTGTCGCCAGTCGCACTGTGAATGCTTCTCTCTATAACATGTGGGCCCCCTCCTCGTGTAGAGCAAATCTTCATACCTAACTATAATGTTTCCTGTATAGGTTTGTCCAGACATCCTCCATCATTTCCGCGAACATCTACCGGAAGGACGACGCTCCGCGATGTAAGCACCTATCTTCCTCGTCATCACTCCATCTAGTTAATCGTAACATTGAATCTGCCCATCCCAGATCTTCGAGGAAACAGCTATTTGATCGGTATCGCGGTCTTCAACATCCTAGTGTTGTATCCCGGGACCAAATCGTACTACATCTGGCGGAACAGGCAGAAAACCAAGAAATGGGACGCTATGACTTCTGAGGTTCGTCTTCAAGCCTCTTTGAGCCGTCGTATCACCTGGAATGCTGAGCATGCTTCGAACAGGAAAAGAGCGAATATCTTGCGACCACGAAGGACTCTGGAAACAGGCGTCTGGACTTCAGATTTGCCCACTAAAGGTTTCATAACCGAAAGGATTATTTCACGATTTATTCACAAAATATGATACAAGCATAATTAGATTGTACTCGACGACATTTCATGAACGCGTTTCTTTCGTTCTTCCCTTGATTGATGTAGATTGCGGTCCTGACCTAACGATGTCACTGTTCAGTAATAAAACTTCGGATGTCGGATGTCGGTCTTGCATCTGAACGCAACTGCTGGGCGTTCCTTGACCTTAGGGAATATGGCGCTTGCAAAGTCGTCAAGGAAATCCTGAGTTTCCCCCGAATAATTGTACATCCCATCGTCCCCTCTGAGGAAATCATCGGATCGTTGAAAGACATGTATGGTGAAGTCGGCGTCGAAATATTGGATGCGGCGGTAAATGTTACGATCAGAGAGAAGCTCATCGAGGGTCGTCCAGTCGCCTTCGAGGGGTATTGGATGCCAAGGGTACTGAGACACGCTGAAATCGAACTGAATGTAGAACGTTAAGGTGCTGATCTTATTGGGCAAAGCTCGTTCAAGGAACATGGATCTGAATCGCTTGGTAAATGGGTCATTGCGCTTGACGATTGTAGCAACGGTGAGGGAGCGGAGATTGGGCAAATCTGAGATGTTGACCGTTCCTCTTGTATCCAACTCTTCGTCCGTTTCGTTCCCTATTTAGAAGAATTTTGAGTACGGAGCTAGCCCAAGGGGGAAAGTAAATGGCTTACGCTGTAGAGGGTAGGTGTTGATAGATAGAGTCTGTAGAATATTCTTGGATCGATGGAGTATTTCGAATACTGCAAGCGGGCCATTCATAGTAGGGAACAGGCAGAACCTCAAGTCCCTGACTTTCGTGAATGCTCGTTTATTTTCAAAAGCTTCAGGTGGGAAGATAGGGACAGACAACCCCTTGCAGTCCATATGAAAGGTCTCGAGCTTACAGAAGGCATCTGTGCACCACGACGTCGACCTCTTCGGGAAGACATTGAGAAGCAGGAGCTTGGTGAGGTTGACACAGTGAGATACGGCGTCCATTGGGAAGTCGACCATGGCACAGAACGTCAACGAAGTGATCGAAGTCGACGAGCAGACCATCTGAATAAATCTCCGGCTTGTGCTGGGAAGATAGTCGTACTTGTCCACCTCGAACCAGAAGGATTCAAGGCGCGGTGCCACCTTCTCCAGGAGAGATTCAAAACGACTGAGACGCAGATTTATGCTGTCCTCCTGTTCTTCGAACTCTTCTTGACTGAGTTCTGAGCCTTGGGACATAAAAGTGAAGGTGACTCGGATTTTTCGAACAAATGATATTGGAAGTGCCATGCCAGGCGGTGCATTGTTAAAGAGTTCAAGGTCAGAAGGAGTGATCTTTCCGATATCTGTGGCAACGCGCCGGAAAAGATGCTTGCGCGCGCGAATGCAAAATTCACGCGAAGCGTGCATGCAATTTATGAGGGCGTCGCGGGCTGGTTTGTTCTTGACTGAGTTCCGCCATTCTGCTCCGAGTATGTCGATAATGAAGTCCGTGAGCTCCGGAGGAAGACCGCAGTTTAGCGTCGACAGTAAGGCCATGGAGTTGGCGTATGAGAGACTAAAAGGACAGTAGTTACTTGGTCGAACGCCGGGGTTTTGGTTCAGGTTGAAGATGCTCTGGTGGCCACGAAAAGCCACAATACTTGCTGTGGGATGATGGGTCGGCAAATGCCGTGGGCCACACTGGACCAAGCCTCCCTCGTTGACCGTGAGTCCGTTTCGAGTCCGTTTCCTCTTTTTTTCTTCTTTTTTTCCTTTGCTGACGAAGAATTTCTAACTGACCTTCTCCGAATCTAGAATCTAGATGGACGTTCTTGCCCTTTCTAACGGTGCAATACACGACAGCGTTCAAACGCAGACGCCGGCTATGTGCATATCTCCTGCTTGCGAACCCTCTTCAAAATCCAAAGAAACTCAAGCCAAGATACACGAAACACGTTCATTACTTTCTCACCTCGCAGAACAAGAGCGCACTCTCAACATCCACATGAACCGGGTTCACAACCCAACCAGCAAGCTTCCTCCGGAAGTCGTGTCTCGCATATTCGCGTTTTGCCCATCTGTCAAGTGCATCGCTCCTGCAGATGGCGCCTCGATTCCCAAGATGGCTCAGACCCTCGTACTCGGGGGCGTCTGTCGTCGATGGCGTTCCATTGCGTGGACAACACCTTCTCTTTGGACCGGAATTCGTGTTTTCATCGAACACCAAAGCCCTCAACTAGAAGAAGAGATGGTCGGACAATGGCTTGCACGCTCGGGGTGTTTACCCCTCTCTATCCATGTCCTCCCCCAGCGGTTCATGGTTCTGAATAGTCACGAGTCTGTCCCGCCACTGATCGACATTCTCAACCGATACTCCAGCCGTTGGGAAACTCTTGACCTCCAAATTCCACTTCGCTTCGTATCTTGGTTTAGGGGAGACTCAGGGCCTGTTTCCATTCTCAAGAACCTCTTCATTCGAGATTACTTAGATATCTTTCCGTTCCGCAATTCCACCAGCACCTTCATCCTTGTCAACAACTGTCCAACTCCTGCAATCGTTCAAGTCTATGGAATACCTTTCCGGTCCCTTTCGATCAGTTGGAATGGCGTAACCCATGTCAGACTCGGTGAAATTTATGGCGGAGAGTTGTTCCATTTGCTCCAAGTGGCTCCTTTCATGACGATCTGCAATATTACAGAGGTCAAGGAAGGTGACGGTGGCTTCGGTTCTCCCCAGGACCTTACACACCATCGCCTTCAAGATCTAAATGCTGACTATCAAAGCAGCGCTGTTGCAGAGCCAATTCTCTCGAGATCAACCCTGCCTTCCCTCACTGATTTTCTTTACAGGGACTTAAGCTTCGGCGTCTTACGCTCCCTCATGAGCCGCTCCTCCCCTCCCATCCGTTATCTTCACATTGCGGACGTTAACGCGACAGAGGAGGAATTCATCGAAATTTTCTATTCCATTCCTACTCTCGAAGAGCTCGCCATCTATCATCTCTGGCTGGGAGAAGATTTCTTGAAGCTCCTTGCTTCCACGGCCATCGTCTCGCGTGACAACGGGGACGTCGCCAAATTCCTACCGAAACTCGTAGAACTGACGGCATGGTTTGAAGCATTATACAGCTGGCGCACATTAGCAACCATATTCCCGTCAGGGCCTGTTCCGAGTGGTCACTGGCGAAGTCCCCTGAAAACGGTGCAGATCCACTGTATGTGCACAGATGATGAGGAATTCATGGATGAGGAGGTCGTTTCCCAGCTGCTGGCTGTCCGCAATGCCGGAATCGCGCTCAAAGTTACAAATGCAGAAACCGGCTGGGACTTCATCCACGAGTCTTGGAAATATCTTAAAAGCCAGAAGGCAAGTGATACGGAACACGCTGAAGACGAAGACATGGAAGGCGCTGAGGATGGCTCAGATGATGAGAGCGAAGACGAGTGAGCTGTCAACCCTCCGTGATGTTCACAGGTGAGTCAATTGGTTTCCTTTGGTGCGATCAAGTAGATGACAGAACTCTTTCGCGGAAAGGGATGGGCTTTCATCGACATCGTTCATTTCCTTAAGTACCTTGCCACAAGGAGAAGATTATACGTGGGATTCCCCTGTCATCGTTTTTTCAAGCGGCATTGACAAAGCCTGTCCTTTTGTATTGAATCTATGCTCAATCTCGTCCTCATTTGCTGAAGCACTCTTCCCGACCCCATATAAGCATTTGAAGTGTCCGTGGCAATATTTGCACTGTGGGTCGCCTTGAATGCCGCAGCGAAGACATGCGCAGGAGCGCTGCCCCAAATAAGACGAATGCAAGATGGGTGCTCGAAATTGGCGTCCGGCGCCGTAGATGGCCGTTGCTTCCACTTCTCAAAGCTGTATCAAGTGTCCTTTGAGATTCGTTTTCCATCTCGCCGCGTTTGGGCCAGATGTCTTTTCATGTAGAGGCATTCATTGGCGTTTATTCTGGTGAGGGAAAAAACGACCCCCCGCATGACGATTTCCTCCCGTCGATGACCGCCAGCAGAAGAGGGTCCTTCGGCATGAACCCACAGCCCGCTCTATTTTACGTGGCGAACGTCGACAACCCGAGATGCACCGCTCGTGCATGCTCGGGTCGTTCGGGTGCTCGCCTAACTTGGAAAGGATATCCAGAAATAGGCGCTAAGCTGCGGAACAGTCCGGCATGCACCGGGATGATGACACTTACCCTACAACGCCGTTCAAGCCAAACGCGCCTCTACGCCGCGGCGTCATGTCGGAAGGATTCGAGTGCGTTACACACCGGTGCTCCCATGGTACCTCCTTTACTTCCCGGAAATATCCTTCCTGCGTAGAAGCAGGCCGGCGTATAAAAGCCAGGCGGTTTGGCGTCGAGTTCCCCATCGCATTCGCCTCTTCTCCTCTCTCAAAGCAATAACCAGAACTTCAAACCAACTTTTACTTCGCTAATCACCATGAAGGAAAGTTTCTTCATGACGTAAAATCTTCGTTGCTGATTCTGATACTTTCAGGTACTCGCTATCCTCTATCAAGGCGGTGAAGCTGCTGTCAACGAGCCCCGTTTATTGGGTACTGTCGAGAACAAGGTAAGTAGCATTTTTAAGGTCCTGATAATCTTTGTACTTATTCCTGTTAGCTCGGAATTCAGGATTGGCTTGAATCTCAGGGGCATGAATTCATTGGTGAGTTTATCATATCATTCTTTCGGCAAAGGGAATGCTGATTTCAACCTCTTCCAGTATGTCGCAAAAAAGTATATTTCCTATAAGATAATTCTTACGTGTGCATAGGTTTCCAGCAGCAAAGAGGGTCCTGATAGTGACTTCCAGAAGCACATTGTCGATGTACGTCTCTTGTCGCACCCAAAGAGTTGTTCGTCAAATTTGACCTGTTTTTAACTAGGCCGAAGTTCTCATCACCACCCCTTTCCACCCTGGGTGAGAGATACAACACACACAAGTCTTAACGGCTTTCTAATCACCGTGATAGATACTTGACTCGGGACCTTATGGAAAAGGTGAATTCATCGTTGTTTTCCACTCCAATCTAACTGACGACCGTCGAATCCCAGGCGAAGAACCTCAAAATTTGCGTCACTGCCGGTGTTGGCTCAGACCACATCGACCTTGACGCCGCCGTAGACCATAACATCGAAGTCCTCGAGGTATTTCCTTCACCCCTTCACAACAGTCTCCCACATCTGATCCAAATAAGGTCTCCGGGTCCAACGTCGTCTCAGTCGCCGAGCACGTCATGATGAGCATCCTCTTGCTCGTCAGGAACTTCGTCCCCGCCCACGAGATGATCGAACGCGGCGACTGGCAAGTCTCTGAGATCGCGAGGAACGCGTTCGACCTGGAGGGCAAGGTCGTAGGCACGCTCGGTGCAGGCCGCATTGGCTACCGCGTCCTCCAGCGCTTGGTGCCATTCAACTGCAAGGAGCTCCTGTACTATGACTACTCGCCCCTTCCCGCTGCTGCTGCTGAGTCTGTCAAGGCTCGCCGCGTCGAGGACCTCAAGAAATTCGTCTCTCAGGTTTGTGCTAACGACATTTCACACTACCGTCCTTTCCTTAAATGAAACTCTTTCTATCCAGTGCGACCTCGTCACCATTAACGCCCCCCTCCATGACGGCACCCGCGGTCTCATCAACGCCGAGCTGCTGAAGCACTTCAAGAAGGGTGCCTGGATCGTTAACACCGCCCGCGGGGCCATCTGCGACAAAGACGCCATCGCCGCCGCGCTCGCCAGCGGCCAGATCACTGGATACGCTGGCGACGTCTGGAACGTGCAGCCTGCACCGAAGGACCACATCTGGCGCACAATGAAGAACCCCCTCGGTGGTGGAAACGGCATGGTGCCGCATTACTCTGGAACGACTCTGGATGCCCAGGCGAGATATGCCAACGGCACGAAGACGATCCTCGAGAATTACTTCAAGAACAAGCCCCAGGAGCCGCAAAATATCATCGTTGGCAAAGGCAAATACGAGACCAAGGCTTATGGTCAACGCTGAGAGGTTTTGGCAGTCGTAGGTTGGCCTTCGAACTAGCATAGTTGCTCCTAATGCATTTTCTGTCGTGAATACCAATAGTCCCCAAAGCAATTATATGACCCTGATTTGCTAAATTCTGATGTCCTTTACCATCCATATGTGCGACCATAAAGACCAGTGTGGCGCACGGAGCCATTTATGGATTAATCACCGATCATCGACCATTTCAAGGTCTCAAGAGTGAAGGCTGCGAAGCAAGAACAAGCAACATGCAAGGATTGCCCTCGTTCTTTATGGCCCTCGAAGTCTACCATCCAACCTTCAGCCAGGCAGTGTGCATCAGTATTCCCATTATCATTGTCTAATATGTGACAGGTGCAAAGCATTGTAACTAAGAGCACAGAGCTACAGGCCCTTCTCAACTAGCACAGCATGCAAATGTGTTATATATACTATCTACTTTTGAGGTGGAGGCAAGATCTTGTCAACCGAAGGTGGCAGAACAAAGTTCTTCTCCGAAAGAGGCGTTGCCGTCCCACTACCTGTCCCACTCGCCGTTCCATTGCCATTGGTCGTACCGTTCCCATTCGCCTGGGGCTTACCACCGCGAGCAGGAGGGGCGACTCCCTTAGCCTTCTGCAAGCCCCTGAAGAATTTGGTGCCGCCAGCATAGAAGAACAGCAAGCTGCCCATGATGACGATGTGGCCGTACCATCTGAGCGCTTTCCATGTGGCGATCGAGTCCTTGGCAGAGAGTATGATGAAGGGCGACGCAGCGTAGTTGAGGATCATAGCGGAAAGGATTACTCCGCCGAGGTCGTAGAGACGTTTCGCAAGCGAAGGAGGGTCATGAGGATTTGTGGGCAGGAGGAGAGGCCTAATGTTTTGACGAGCAAGACGGGCGGAAGCAGTGATGAAGCCTCCCATGAGGAAGGTGAGGTAGTATCCGCTCGCAATGCCGTGCTGGGAAGAGAAAGATATTCAAGATAAGGTGGAGAAGATGCGACAATAGGCAGAACATACCCAGAAAGCGCTCGTGAAGAACGTAATCATGCTGCTACTGAAACCAGGCTTCTTACCCTTTGGTGTGACACGCTTGTACACACACTCGCGGAGCCAGATATTCGTCTTCATGTTCCACGAGTCGAGGAGAACCTTGAAGTTCGGTGGGAACTCAATCTGCCAAACCTTTACGTTTGCAGCGCCATCCCACATCGGCTTGCCGTGTATTCCGATGTCGGTGAACCCGAGGCCAGTCAAGATACTCGCGCCCTGTCGAATCGGGTCAGTCAATGAGCGACAGGCGCAAGACAGATGATGTACCTCGGTCAATGTCCAGATAGCGTAGTACTTGCAACGTTCGATTGGACCACCGAGTTGGAAGAGGACAATGCTGCACCAAAGGAAGGTTAGTTAGCGACCAATCCGTTGGTCGACATTAGACAACTCACCGTTCAAACAGGCTCTTCTTCATGAACTCTGGGTTCGACGCCACTGAGAAGTTGTAGGTCGGTCCATACAACACAAACAGTCCAAGGTAGACAAGTCCGAGGAACATCTTGGTATATGCGGCGCGCTTTCTGCCCGGAGGGAGTCGCTTCCCTTTCTTGACGGACGCCTTGACGTGAGCATGTTGGAACATAGTCTCATTGATGAGTTCCATGTATTCCGAGAAGTCAAGGTACGGGCCGACAAGGATACCAGGGAAATAGAATCTGATATCAGTCATTAATACGCGGGTCCGATCTTTCGCAATGCATTAGCAACTTACGAATATCCAAGGAATTCAAGCAGAGACGGATAGGTGGTGATGCGTTTGGAGAGTTGCCACTTGTCCAGCTCCTGAATTGTTTCTTGTTGAGTGCAATTCGGGGGGAATAGAGGATTTTTTAACGCACCTCCGTCTTGCGACGCCCATCGTACACATTCCAGGCGAAAGTCGTCAACTTCATGGTCAAAACCATCTGAGGACCAGTCACTTCCATCGTCTCGTAGCTGAACCCATAAATGGCACGGATGACGTGGCTAGTTAAATTATGGTTAGAAAGCGGCAGGATGGAGCTGCAAACGAAGTTCCTACTTGACTGTCAAATGCCCCATAACGATACTAAGACTTGATCAGTTGCCAGAAATACCAATGCTGCACCATCAACGTACGCAAAGACAATCCAGGGCATGCTGGCACTCTTGTTGTATTTCGCAACGAAGTACGTAGCCAGAATACTGCCCAGCAGTTGGAAGAACGCCGAGTATATCTTCAACACGGGGAAGAAGAACAGAATGGCGACCCCGATGCTGAAGAGATGGCGCAGAGCTGGCTTGCTTGTCGGTACGCGAACGAATAGAACTCCAAGTGGGTATGCGACCAGGAGACATGAGATGAGCTGTTCAACGCGTCAACAGTAAACACGACACGAATAATGTGGTCGACGCACCTTGATTTGGTCAACGCTGGCACCAACAGCGTTAGCCAGCGGAAGGAAGAGCGCGTCCATGTTCGACACTCAGCACGGTTGGGAGATCCCTCTAGTGGTGCTCGTCGTCGTCGTTGACGCTGTCGGCGGGAGGGACGTGGCAGATGGTAAGCAAGAGAAGTCCAAAATTATTTCTGTTGGGGCATCTCCCGCCTTCCTTTTTGGGACACCTCCCCAACCTGCCAGACGCGGCGCAACCTCGAACAGGCGCCGGAGATTTCATGCAGCACATTTCATGCAGCACGAAATTATCAATTCCTGCTCTGCCCGTCTGACCTCAGGTTTATTCAGAGCGTCTGAGCAGAAAACGTATATGTCTGTTTACTCTACAATATTTGAATCTCTGGAGTCGCCATTTTCAGGAGATTTCCCATGAGCCTGAGGGTTTGGACAGGGATCCTGCAGGAGTAAGAAATGCTACAGTCCTTGATTTAACAATTCCTGGCATAACAGTCGGCAGTATACAAATGTAATTTAGCTAACTCCAGACTGGCCCCTCCTTTGCTCATGCTACATCATGTCCAATTTGAACCGTAGCAATGTGCATGGATTCCATTCCGGTCGCATAGAACGAACAGAGGCACCGTGTCAGAATTCTCGCATACGAATCCAAAGGCCTCCCTGATACGAAATGATTAAGGTTTTTTCGTTCGATGTGAGGATACTCGTCCATAACATCCCCTGAGGTAAAGCCATCTTTATGTTCAACGGCCCCAATCGCGAGTCGGACTACCCACCTGGAAAACCTGTCCGGACCCCAGTAGTGACCTTGGACACCACGGAAGAGAGATTCTTGCACTCTCGGAGGAAGGACAGCGCCACGGGCTGCAGTTGCATTCTCATGACCTACTTGCAATATATACCCTTCAGCGAGAAGGACAATGGGCCGTGCGAAGAGGGCGAGAGCGACGAGCTGCGGTCTACCGTTGAACAAATACACACCTTCACAAACGGTATACCAAAGCAGATGGAAAGGCCCATCGCGATAAATGGTAGAGGAGGTGAGCGGGATCTTGGGCTCCGCCATTTATTTTATGCTCAAGATGCCACTGCCAATTGTCTAGTGACCAGGAAATTCAAGCCAAACGTAAGGTGGTTGACCATCGATCATGAACCGTCCTGTCATTTCAGAGGAGCGCAGGCCGTGGGCCGGTTCTGCAAATAATCTGTCATTTGCACAACCGCTGGAATGCGATGAGAAAGTAGGAACCAAAAGACAGTTTAGCAGGAACTTGCCTCAACCCATACCAACAGCGCCTCGTCGAGGATCGTAAGCAGGCCTTGGAACCTAGGTTGTACTCGGCGAAAATTTGTTCGAGTGCGGCTTTCACGCGATTGGATGTTTTCAATGCATGTCATAATGAGGAGAAAAAAGTGCATATGCGACAATAGACGTGAGTAGGCAACGACGCATAATGCATAATATCCCACAGGCCCACGATGACCCAACCGTACCACACGACAGAGTTCGCCAGACTCTCGCCTTCTTTGTTCCCCACACACGTCGTGATTTTGTATTGAGGAAAAGATCTACACCTTGAAGCCCTTCGACTTTCGGCGTCCACGTCCTTGCTCGAATTTGCGTCCCTTCGAGATCGTATAGGGCTTCTTGTGCTTGTGGGGGCCTGCAATAGAGATGAGACTGGGGCAAAATGACTAGAGCCGTAACCAACGTACCCATGCCGAAGTGCTTGTAAGCCTCACGAGCCGTCTTCACTCCCCGGAGCAGCACAGTGTTCGATCCAGTGGGTGCACGGAGGGCAAGCTGGTCGAGGGTGAGGACCTCACCGCCAGCAGCAAGGATGCGCTCCTTCGCAGCCTGAGTGAAGCGCAGAGCGGCGATGCTTAGTTTCGGGACGGTCGTCAGCCGGATATCGTCCGTCACAGTGCCGACTTGGATGATGACTTTAGAGGACAGGTCGGGGGTGTTGGCGGTTTCTTTTACGATGCGGGAGAGAGAGAGGGGAGGGCGGTTGTTTTTAGAAAGGAAAAGACGGTGCAGGATGACCTAGATAAGAAGGTCAAATCAGGGTTCCTTCCCAACAAGTTCCTAGGCTGAAAAGCACCTTGTTGAAGCTGGCATCCGTGCGGCGGGCAAGGAAGCGGTAGAGCTGGTCAAAAGTGCTTTAAGCGCTCCAGATCATCCACCCAGAAAAGTGACAAGTCGTGTACCTTCACGAGGAGAAGCAGATATGGATCCTCGCTCTTGGGGGCGGTGCGGCCGCCTTTCTTGACATGGTGGCGGGTTATGTCGATACCCTACAGTCATAAGGACGGCAGTCAGAACGGTTTCGGGACCGCCAGCGACGACGAGCTCACCATCTTGGTTGTTGGCGGAGTACAGTATTTGGGCTTGTTGTGTGCCAGGAGAGAGGCTTGATGAACTGTACAGGCGAGAGTTTGAGTTAAAACTCCGTTTGAATTTATTTCGGCACGATTTTGCGTTTTATCAAGTCCGCCGCTGTGTAGGGCAGCACAAAGTTTAGATATAGCAATTAAGATTTATGTGGCATCCTTCTACACTGTATTTCGTCTTGAAGCACGTAGGATATAGTGAAAAATTAAGCAGACTATGGTTACTGCTGGGAATGGAGGCTCGGGCGCAGGTCTTTCAGAGGAGAAAGGAGCCAAACAAAGCCCAACAACTCCTCTTGTTGAACCATCATGGTGAGTCAGCTGGTCGTCTCATTTTCACCGTTGTTGCTCACCGTCCGTCGCGTCCAGTACGACTCTTCTGCCGCTGTTGACCCCTACTCCGATGCGTACAATGCACCGCCAGCGCCGGCCCCTGCTGAGCGCGACCCACCGGCGCCACGTGGGCGCTCTCGCTCCAGGAGTCCAGTGAGGGCCAACGGCAACAGCAACGGCGACTCGAGGTACAGGAGCCCCCCACCGTACCGTAGCAGGAGGTCGCCGCCTCCTCGCAGGTCTGCCCATGCACCTCTTGTTAGTCGTTCTCAAATACATCAGGGTCGAGCAAAAATGAAACTGATGACTTCAAGCAGCAACCCAATCCCTCTCAAGTGCTTGGTGTCTTTGGGCTGAGCATTCGCACTCAGGAGCGCGACCTCGAAGACGAGTTCAGCCGCTTCGGCCGTGTTGAGAAGGTCACTATCGTGTACGACCAAAGGGTGAGTCAATCTCCTGGGCTGTGCAACACTGCCTGAAACCTGAAGCTGACCACGTGTTGTTCAAGCAGTCAGACCGCTCTCGCGGCTTTGGCTTCATCAAGATGGGCTCCGTGGAAGAGGCAACGAAATGTGTTCAAGAATTGAATGGCATTGTACGCAATTGGCCTTTTCATTACATTGATCATCAATTCTTACCTTTATCTTCAGGAGCTCAATGGGCGCCGCATCCGTGTTGACTACTCTGTCACCGACCGCCCCCATGCCCCCACTCCAGGAGAGTACATGGGTCACCGCCGTTCCGGTCGTGAAGAGCGCGACCGCGATTATCGTCCAAGGAGGGACGACCGCGACTATAGGGATCGTGATAGGGACCGCGACTACCGCCGTAGCGATCGTGACCGTGATAGGGGGGATCGCGGCAGGGATCGTGACGGCTATGGCCGCGACAAGGATTGGCGCGACCGCAGCCCTCCGCCGAAGAGTCGCGGATACTCGCCTGACCATAGGCGTCGCAGGAGCTACTCTAGAACCCCGCCGCCCAGGGGTAGCAGCCCTGCACCTCGTTCCAATGGCAACGGAAGAGATTACGACATGGGACCCGCTTCCCAAGAAGCGGCGCGCTGGTAAATCTTCAAGATTACCTCACGTTGTCAAGCCAACCTCTTCTGCCTCCTCTGACCGCTCAAACCTCTGTCGGTCTGGATTGGTATGGATATGCTGCATATTTTGACATTCCCATCTTCTCTTGTCATTTCTCTACCGTCTCGTTTCTTTCTCGCTCTTCTTTTTGTCGTGATTTTTCGCTTCTCTCTGACCATTTTTTGATACACCCATTTCCTTCTCTTCGAGGTGGCCGTCGTTCGCTGGGTCGTCGTCGTTGCATGTCAATGCGGGGTCTGCAAGTTCCAGTGGACAGAATGCGAAAGAAGGACTGAAAAGTTTATTAATCAAAGTTATAATTCGGGGCAAGAAAGAAAAGAAAATGAAGCCTGTCGCTGTCGTCTGCGCTCTCCAATTCTCCCCTGCTTTCTCGTCGTCTACAACCCTCTTCCATCCTCGTTGTCAAGTTTCTCCAATCCGTCGTCGCTAGTAATATGTTTGCAAGTTTACAAGATTTTATCTGCTGCAATTGTCAAGCGCAAGAATGAAAGAAAGAAAGCCATGGTTTTCGTATTCAAGTTGGCATTGGCGCTGGTCCTTGGGCGGTCTCCGTTGCGCGTTGGGGCTTCAGGAAAGCTTATCGTGGCCCCAGGCAAGAGATCGAGAAAGGTGGCCTCCATCGCCTCATGTACCGCAAGAAAGTACACTGCCTAACCTGTCTCGTCCGTCTCGGCATTCCTGCGGGCGAAAAGGGACCCCAAGTCTGCGGATGCCGTCATGTCTCCATTCATTCATTAGACTTCAATTTCCCCCGTTTCTTGCAAGAGCATTCAAGGCCGCAGCAAGAAGCCATCTTTTCCTTTTACTTGGAACATAGAAGGTTCTTGTTACGTTATGGTCGTGCTGGGTGCTGATTGGGTTCTGTCGCAGATGCCAGGGTTATCATTATCAAATTGGCGCCCGCGCAAGAACCCGAGTAGGGGCGGGGCCTCTTCAAGACTCGACCCAGGACGCGCAACGAATCGTTGTTCCGGACGTGAGCGGGCATGAACGTCACCATCGTCTGTGGATCCTCCCTGATAGTGGCTACCACTGGCATCTCGTTCCTGGTTGTGGTGCGCTCCTTGTTCTTCGTGTTTCAACGTCAACTGGCAAGGTGTCCGAATGAGGACATGTGCCGTACTCGTTGCTGGTCTGTGTTCTTGTTGGTTCCTAGCGTCTTTGCCTCGAGGTGTGGTCTGTGTGCTCGCTCATCGCCCACTTCTTATCATGTGCTAAGTTTCTTCACATCTTGTGTGAAAAGCCTATATTGATGAACGATGTACAGTGCTGCCCCGTTGAACGAGTTACAAAGAGAACAACCATGATAAGACTATGACTGGAATCTTTGATCTCCAGTCCTTCATTCTTACTGTTTGTATTCGGTCTATCGAAGGTGAAGATTCTTGGAGAGAATATGTGCGTGAATACAAGTACTGGCTCTAGAATACCTATGTACATATCATAAATGAAGCAAACGCGAATAAATCAGTCCGTGAAAATGTCATCGTCAATCGACCTTGCTAGCTTTGATCTCCCACATTCCCTTCAGTCCCTTCGTCAGCCCCTCAAATACGACCCTCCGTCCCAAAAAGTCGAGCTGCACAACCCCTCTCGAAAACAACGCTTCATCTCCACCACACCTCTCCGTAAACGCGCCACTGACGCTCGCCCGCCTAGCGTCACCTAACACCTCGTTCCAAAAGTGCCTTGGGTGCACCTGGGTGTGTAGCTGCGCATGGAGCTGCTCGAGGACGTCGCACACGGTGATCCCGTTTGGAGTCGTTGCACGGATGTCGACGTACCATGGCAGCTTGGGGTGGTACAACCGCATGAAGGGGGTCGGGGGCCGCACGGCGAGCTGGCAGAAGTCGATTGGGTTGGCGGGGTGAGCAGCGGGGGAGGAGAGGAATGTGATAGATGCGGGGGAGAAGGTCGGGGCGCACAAGTCAAAGTGGATGGGTGGGATAGAAGGCTGCCAGAGGAGAAGGGGGTCCAGGGTTCGTCGGATGGGATCGGTCCATTCTGGAGTATGTTAGTATATGGATTGACATGGAGAGAGGATAACATACCTCTGACGTCTGATCGACCCTTTCCTATGCGGGGAAGGTACGTAGCAAGAGAGATGCCTCTAGGAGTATAATCCGCCCTCCAGTCCCTCGGGCGTCTCGCCAAATTCCGCTCGTCGAAAAGGTCATCCTGGGCATACGCAGGAAACGGGTATGGGCGATCATGCTCGTCGTAAAGGCCCAACGCACTGTTGGGCCCGTTCCACCTATCCCATCCACCATGACCCCACCACGCTGAGTGGTGATGCATACACCGATCGGAGTCTACGGAGCGCGAGCGTCTCCGGCTCTTCTTCCGCTTTCTGCGCTCGCCTCTTCCCTCACCGGCGGCGGCGCCAAACCAACCTGGAGAGATCGGCTGCCCCGACATACTCTCGAATGGAGTGTCTGGTGGACCCAGCTCGCGAAACGGTGCGGGCGGAGCACTCCAGGGCCCATCTGCGAGAGGTCCTACCCATCCTGGTGCGGGCCCTGACTCGGGAGTGCCCCATGGTGTGGCGAATGTTGCAGCTCCGGCAGGAGGCCACATAGGCATCATCGTAGGCTGCATTGCAGCGGGGCTCACAGTGAGGCCTGCGCCCGGATTTGGTGCCCAAGCAGATGTCGTTTGGACGGGAACCAAGGCGGGGACCGGGGCGAGGATGTATGGCCAGGGTGACCCTGGCACAGCGGGTGCTGGTGCTGTCGGCGGCGTAAACGAGGAAAGTGCAGCTTGGTACTGAGGGAATGGGGTCCCAACGCCAGGAATCCAATTTGGACGGCTACAGAGGGAAAAAGGACAAGTAAGCACTACGAGAGAATGTGGCTAGTTACGCCGAACTCACTTAGCTTCACCTCCACCCATCCCTCCTCCTACTGGACCAGACATCGCGTCGAAGAATCCGGGTCGTACATCGTTTCCAGAATCAGGAGATGACATCGTTGTTCTCTTATGCTCGTCGGCGAAAGTAGCTGGCTGTTTTAAGTGGCTTGTGGGCGCCTAACAGAAAAACAGTAAATTTATGAATTTATCAGATTCTGCTTTGCCGATGGACGATCTTGCGGTGATTGGATAGCCTCTTGTTCGAGAGGAAGAAGGCGTTGAAAAAGGTAATGGAAGACGCTAGATGAGGGGAGGAATGGGAGGTAAATTTTAGCATACTCGGCTGTTATACCTTCGGGGCACAATAGCGTGTCGTTACTCACCCTTGTCCATGACTGTTCCCAAGCACCGCTCTTAGCTGTCGGCGACAATGTGCTCAATTGAGACACTAGAACACCAGTTGAGCAGATCATCAAGCTTAGCCTGGTTAGGGCCGGCGGTCCGGTACTTATGGTCAACGTGGTCACGTGGTATCATTCTCAAGTCGATTTTCACTGTCAGTTTCAACAGTTCTGTAGCTTTCGTTCAGCGTTCGATTCGTCTTTGACCGACCTGAGTGGCCTGGAAACGTCGCTAAGTGTCTGAAATATGCCCCGTATAAGAAAAAGTGAGCATTATTACGCTTTCCAGGCAAGAACCCACTGATAGATTGCCTTCTCTTTCTCCTCGTATATCTACTCTATCGACTGGTTCGGCGCTCCATTCCTGACAATCAGAGACGAGCAATAGGGTGAAGGTCAATGATAGGGCGAAGCTGAAGAAGAAGGTCCGCGATGGGAAGAAGAAGAAGGCCAAGCTGGCAAAAAAGAATGTTCAGTGGAAGAGCAGTGCGTGTTTGGCCATTCTTCATCTCTACAACATACCTTGACTGACGAAAGAGATTGTTTGCGTTCTTCATAGAAAAGGCAAAAGATCCGGGTATTCCTAATGAGTTCCCGTATAAAGATCAGATCTTGGCCGAGGTAGCTGAACAACGAAGACTGGTGAGTCCTTCCCCATCGTTTCATGTGGAGATTCCGTGAAGATGTGTTTTCAAGGCGGCAGACGAGAAACAGAAGAAGAAGGAAGAGAAGCAAAAGGCTCTAGCTCGAGCGAGAGCGATTGCCCGTGGAGAGGAGGACGAGGAAGATGGATCGGAAAAGGGCAACGACGAAGACGGGGACAACGCTGGCTCTGATGATGAAGAAGACAATGAATCTGGAGAGCCAAAGGGAAAGAAAGATTTGAATGTCGGCGCCGAGAGCATTGCGAGTCTCAGCGCAAAAATCATGAAAGTTGGGTTGAAACCTAGACCGAGGCTAGTGATCGAAGAAGTGGAAGAGAGCGATCAGGAGGAGGAGCCCGTGCTGGTGAATCGTGATCTCCCTAACCTGAAGGCGGTTTTGGAGAAGGCGGATGTTGTCCTCGAGGTGCTCGATTCACGCGACCCGCTTGCATACCGGAGTAAACACGTGGAAGAGCTGGCGCAAGAGAATGGCAAAAAGCTGCTGTTCGTGGTCAATAAGATCGGTGGGTGGCTTAAGAATTTGGAGACGTGATGGGCTCATTTCTTTCCCCTATAGACTTATGTCCAAGAGAGGCCTTGTCTGCCTGGACAGGGCACCTGAGGGCACATCAACCGACGCTACTCTTCCGGTCGGCATCTTCATTCCTTTCCGAACCGCCAACGCCATCTCAACATGCGCAAAAGAAGGGCAAAGGAAAGGCCAAGGTGCCCGTAGATGATGCCGTCGGCACTGATTCCATATTGTCCTGCCTTGCTCATTGGGCCAAAGAGAAGAACGGAGACGCTCCTCTCAATGTGGCTATTGTCGGCGTAGCTAATGTGAGCGTTCTTCCCTTCGTTCTGAATCAGTTTTTATTCTAGTTGACTAGGTCGGCAAAAGTTCTCTCATCAATTCTCTCCTCAAAAGGGCAGCACTGCCCATCTACGCCCCCTCTTCCTCATCTAGAGGCCCTACGACCACCGAACTACCCCAAGAGGTCTCCTTGGAATTCGAAGACCAAAAAATAACCCTCATTGATACACCTGGCCTCTCGTTCATTTCCGAGGTTGACGGCGATGCTTCATTACTGGCGCAAAGCCGTGCCCGCGACATTTTGCTCAGAAGTAAAGGTAGATTAGACCGCTTAAAGGACCCCGGCCCTCCAAGTATGTATCTTGGCCTATTCGTCGGGGCAGGTGCTGATCCGTTTCATTGGCGATGCAGTCGAGCATATCGTGTCTAGGGCTAACACTGAGGATCTTATGCTTTTGTATAGCCTTCCTGCGTTTGCGAAGGGCGATTCCACTGCGTTCTTGTCAGGCGTCGCACGAGCAAACCAACTTGTGAAAAAGGTGTGTGTGCGTTCTATTTTTTTTTGTTTGTCCTTTGTACATGCTTCCCAAGGCTGTTTGTGCATTTCGCTTTTCTTTGTCTTCGACCTCGTTTCTGTTTACGTTTTACACTTCACGAGTGCACACTGACTGATAATCATTTTGGCTTTCGAACAACAGAGAGGGGCTCTTGATTTGGCCGGCGCAGCCCGAATTGTTCTCCGAGACTGGAGTGTAGGCAAGCTCGCGCGCTTCTCTACACCGCCCGCGCCCACTGGGACAGGCACCGACTCATTGTCTGCCACCGAGGCTACATCCTCAGAGGGATCGTCCTCGGAATCACAAACCTTGTCAGCCGCGGATTCTACAACTACAATAAGGACCCATTTTGCACAGTTATATGCCAAGGGCGACACCGTCCTGGCAGCGCTTCCTACAAGGAAAGAGCTCCGGAAAAAAGGCGGCCTCGTCAGGTTCTCGCCAGGCGCGGTCGACGCGAGGCGGGCGGCTGTGGAGGAGGATTGGGCTGGTCTGGAGGATAGTGAGGATGAGCAGAGTGATGCCGATGAGCATGCGCTTGATGATGTTCAGGGTATGGATGTCGATCAGGAGGAAGAAGAAGAGGACGACAAGGACGAGGAGGAAAGGGATGAGGAAAGGGAAAGCGACGGGCAGAGTGAGGACGGCGAATCAGAGGAGACGGCGGTCATCCAGGCTCCGTTATCCAGCAAGCAAAAGCGGAAGCGCGTCCTAGAGAAGTCTGCACCTGAACGGCCCACCAAAAAGGTTACTTTCGAACGGCCCTCGAAGCGAAGCAAGCCTGCGCAGCAGAAGCCCCTTGAACCTATACAAAGTTCGATTTCATCGAAGTCTAACAAGTCTACGGCCTCCTCTTCTGCACCCACAAAGGCTGTACATAGGGCCAAGTCCCCGTCGAAAGCCCCTTCGTCCGCAGCTACTGCGAAGAAGGCTCCCTCGGACCCCAAGACGAAGATAGCGAATGTGAAACCGAAAAGGAAAGCCTCAGCCGCTACTGCTGCCTCCAAAGGTGCGGCCGAGCCGGAGGATTACGACTTCGGAAAGTTCTTCTGAGATATCTGTTTCTCTCCGTTTTATTACTTCCTACCTCGTTTCATTCGTGCTAAATATATGTATTTTCGATGGCGTGAAGGCACCTGTCTCTCGAATTGGAAGCCAAGGTCTCCCTAGAATTATTGTGTATTCGAGCACTCAGACTTCGTCTGCCCAAGCGGCTGCATGGGTCACCGCCTTTCAACATGTGGCTGCGTTTCAATACATCTCGAGGCGAGCTCAATCACATTTGCGCCTGAGGCCCTGTTCCGGTCATACATCGAGGAGTGACATCGCAGATTGGTTGGGGACCAGAAAGAAAGTTGTTCATTTGGGTTGTTGACTCGAATCATTGCCGGACTTTTCAATGATTGAATGCGACCAGGAATTAGTCTAAAAAAAGCTACCAATCGTGTAAGCGCTCGAATGAGGTTTGTTCGCCGAATTCGGAGCATTGTGATTCGTGGGCGCCTCGAGGCATTGCTTTTTTCGTCCTCTTTGACTGCACTTCACCAGGCGGGCAAAATACAAGCAATACCTGCTACCATGCTGCCCTCTTCGGGACCTTCTTCGCGTTGTATCGAGGCACATTCACTCTCGGAGGAATCGCAGGGCGATTTGGAAGGTCTGGATTCGAGTTTGAGGTAAGTTCCTGAGACCAGGTGCCAGCTGTCATGAAGACGAGGTTGTGTGCTTGTTTCGAAACTGACCTTACTCTTTTCTCTCTTCACCTCGGCATCATGCATTTATCATCACCAACGCAACAACGTTAGAACTTTGTGTGTCGCAAATCGCCGCTCACAGGGCAGCAAAATACGTCTAAAGGCCCAACGCAACCGCAACGCAAGCGACCACGACTGCCGCCTGTTGTCATGTTGATCGACCCCTCTAGCCGCCTTTCATGGATAGCTCAGCCTCGGGTGAAGAAGTTTTGGTGGAAACGGCCGCCTTTCTTCGTACTTCACAGTTGCGGTTCCCTGAGGTATCGCTGAGGGCAGTCAACGGCGGACTTGGGCCTTCACTCCGTCCAATTTTACTTCCTACATGTCAAGCCCCGAGGACCGACGTGCCGAATGGAAGGCCATGGCGCTCTAGCAAGTGAGTCAAGCGTTTTCGCTAGGAAGCTTTTGGATGCTTATTCTTTCAGCACTGGACTTGCAGCGGCCGGGCGCAGCCAGTTAGTTTCGGGGCTCATGCCCGGCACCGGGCCATTTAGAGAAAGCGATCTAGATCCATTTAGATGGACCACTGTCAGGAGCTATAACACCCACTCACAACCAGGCGCAAGAACGAATGCCCCATTGTTGATTTTTCAGGACAAGCTAGGTGTGTAAACGGGCAGGTATTGTGGCTATAGTTGTGGCGATGCCTTTTTGTCCTGACGATCGCACCCACACCACACCAGCACTTGAATCGCCGAATCTCAAGGTCGCAAAACTTTCTCGTGGGACAAGTTTGAATAAAGGATCGTGGGCGTTTGGAGCCCGACTCATCATTGTCGCCTATAAATTCGGCCTGCAAGTGGATCCGCGTCCTGCTTCTCAGACCCTCCTCTGACCTCATGTCAGTCGTCCCAGTTGCTTTTGAGTTCGCCTAACTGATCGATATTTCTCCAGTATGCCTCGCTATCAACCAGTACCACGACCGGAACCATCCCAGTTGAACAAACTCTCAACAGGCTCAAGACCCAAGCGATCATATCCCAGCATACCTTCTCCGTTACTCAAACCTACAACACCAGTGCGTCACGATCTGAAACATTAACAGTGCTCAGAAAGCTCAATCGCGTCTCATAGATTCATCCCCACCCTCGACACTCTCCTTTCGACTCCCTGCCTATTGAACTGCAAGTCGAGATCTTTAGCCATTGTCTTCCCCCATTCCCCCATTTTGATGTCAACGAAGCACCTCTCCTCATTGCTCGGGTTTGCGGCGCGTGGAGATCACTCGTGTTATCGACTCCAAAGCTCTGGTCCTCCTTCGAGATAGAGGTCACGTCGTCCGGCACGTCCATCTCCTTACGCGATTTTCACATCCTGAGCACAGTGAAGCTATGGTTGGCCAGGTCGAAGAATTATCCTCTTACAGTTAGGGTGATACACATACCTGTGGCCCGCATAGTCGATCCACGCTCGGCACAGCTGCTGGCCGTCCTCATCCCGGAGGCACGTCGGTGGAGGCACATCGAATTCATTATTCCCGCCACCAACGTGGTGCCGCTTCGAAACCTCCTACCTTCCGAGTTTCCGATACTACAGTCCCTAACTCTACAGATGAAGGGTTTATGGAACTCGGAGCCGACTTGGGACCTTTTGGCCCAAAGCCTGCCTTGGAACCAACTCACCTCCATCGACTTGCAAGTCGAGAACAACCACTTGCCGACCCTCGACCAATGTCTCGACATTTTATCCCAAGCGGAGAACCTGAAGAATTGCACGATGAACCTTTCCTGCGCAATAAATCAAGAAAGGGTCCGTTGGGAGAGCGTCTCCCTTCTCCGTCTAGAAACACTACACCTCGTACTTCAAAGTGGTAACTCCAGTACACCAATGCAACCCAACGTCAATGCGGCTGCCTCCCTAGTCGAGTTCCTCAACCTCGTGTCGGCACCCAACCTACAGACGCTCAGATTGGTTTGGCTCTTGCCGTCAAGCGGGCAGCAGACATGGTCAAGATCCCAACCGGAGTTCCTTTCGTTCCTTCGGAGGACATCACAGACGCTCCGCGTGTTCAGCCTCGCATACGTCCCATTGTCTGACGTGGAATTGATAGAATGCTTGAAGGTGGTGCCACAGGTCCGTGAACTGGGCCTGCGGTTCTCTTTGAGCGATCAAGAGCACGATCCTGTCACCGATGCCCTTTTCCGGGCGTGCACACACGCAGCGTCAGGCCCCTCATCGTCATTGTCGTCATCGGAGGGACGTAAGAGGTTATCCCAGTCCCAGCATCATACTTCTGAGGAGACACCCCCCCTTCTTCCTCAACTGAACCAGGTGAATATCCAATGCAACGGAGAACGTTACACGAACCCCGCGCTCCTCGCTATGATACAGTCAAGATGGAGAAGATTCGGACCATCTGGAAGCACTGCGTCGACATCGGGTGTCATGAGCCTCACCCGCTTCCATCTGCTTTCCAGGAAGCCCGTTGCGGCCGAGGTATCAAAACGCGTGAAGGCGTGGTCGAATGAGGGGTTAGATGTGTCCATAGATAGCTTGGTCATTCGGTAGGTTGAAAGTTGCGGGCGCTGTAGCTACTTTTGATTTGATCGCCTATCCTCGGCGGTTATGACGTTTCCTCATTTCAGACGGACCTTAGGTGGACATTCGCACAATCATGTACTTACATTTTGATCCTATTCAGCACCCTCATATTTTGGACTATGAATAGTCACATATAAACTATATGTCATTGACGTGTAATTATGTAGATGTGGAAAGAAAATTGAAATAACTTGAACAGTTCAAGACCGATTCTGAACGCGCCAATCGGGCCGGTCATGTACGATATCTGTGACACGTGACACGTTTCATTCTCCACGCGCTTTAGATTATTTTTGAAGTACAACATTCACTTATCCACGACACCACTATGCCCCGAGAGCACAGGAAAAGGGGCAAGAAGCACAAGAAACAACCTCAAGAAAATGAAAACCACTACCAGGAACAGCAACAGGATCTCGAGCCTGAACCTCTGCAACAAGAACCTAGCGAACCTTCCTGGATCGTCTCCTCTTCCAGAACCCAGCAGGAGGAAACCAACCGCGAAGCACCTTTCGGATACGTCGATATCGATGTGAAGGCATATTTTAGGACGGTGGATATTCAGATACGGGAATGGCAAGATAGCCAAGACGAAGTGGCTGAGGAGGATGTCGATCCTAATGAACGTATGTTCCTCCCTCGTTGAATCGAGAATCTAACTTTTTTTTTTCTAGAAAAGCGTTTATTTTTTGTCGCTGCGTTGAATGAGATGCTGGGCAAAGAAAAACAGCTCGCAACGGATCCAGAGTGCTCCATTATTCTGGAGCGAATGACTTATTCTATGGATGACTTTGTCCGAAGGGTTTTCTTCGACACGTTGGCGGGTTCGTAAGTTATCTGGCTATTGTTCTTGTCTATACTTCTTCTCATCTCTTTGCTTAGCTATGAACAACTCGCGCGACATAGATTTGCGTCTCATGTCTGTCAAACTCTACTAACAGTTGCTCGGGACACCATTGCGAGAGAGGTAGAAGCATTTCTCTGGTTCTAAATCCCCGCCCTCACACCTTCAATAGACCAGAGGCATCATGCCCGCTGTTGACGAGTCCCCGGACAAAGGCGAACTTCGTTCCCTAACACATCTCGTGTTAGACTTCTGTGATGTTTGTAGTTTTTATTTTCCTCCTGTTTTTGTTGACATTGGCGGTTTAGGAACTCCTTCCGAATTTCTCATCCCTTATCTTAGATCCCTTCGCATCTCATGTTGTCAGGAGCTTGCTCTTGCTGCTATCACCAAATCTCGCCGCCTTGGAGAGTACACAATCGACCATACGCTCGAAGAAAAGTTCGGCATGGAAGGAGAAGCAAGGCCAGATGAAGTCTGTGTTTAGTGACAATAAGGGCAAAGGAAAACTCGTGGAGGCTATTTCTAAGAAATGTCCTCCGGAGTTCACAAGGATGGCCAGACGCCTCGTAGAAGCCGTCACTGCAGAACTTGATGATAATGAGATCCGTGCGATGGCCACGAACCAAGTCGCTTGTCCTGGGTTGAAGGTTTGAAACTAGCTTTTTTCTTCCATAATGATTGGCACACTGAAGAAGAGTCCTAGCTGTTATTAGAGGTCGAAGCTGATCAAGGCATGTCCAGCGAACC
Source organism: Cyclocybe cylindracea (assembly GCA_013376435.1). NCBI lineage: Eukaryota > Fungi > Basidiomycota > Agaricomycetes > Agaricales > Hemipholiotaceae > Cyclocybe > Cyclocybe cylindracea. Next base: position 727,843 of record MPNV01001486.1, on the reverse strand, counting down.
CGGCTCTTTGATGGACCGGGTGACTGTGGGTATCGTCTCATCATGTCGTGCGTTTTTCGCTCCTGCATGCCTTTACTGTGTGTCTGACGATGTGTTCTCAAGGCAGTGGTAATTCCTCCAACGTCGAGGAATCCGATTACCTCGGCACACTTCTGCGCGATGCGAATTCGTCCCATGTTCTAGAAACAATTGTTTCTCGTTGTCCGGATGATGTTTTCAACGTTTTGTGGAGAGTCTATTTCAAGGGAAAGCTTCCTCGACTTGCAAATCACCCGGTAGGCAACTTCGTGCTGGCAAAAGCTGTTGAAAGGGTGTCAGAGGAACAGTTGTCCGAAGTCTTCCAAGAGCTGGAAGGCGTATGGGGGAAATTGATCCGTTAGTCTACTTCCTTATAGCTTCGTGACTATTCATTGACACTCTCCTTTCAGGAACGGCGAGGACGGGTGCATTGCGGTCTGTGGTTGACAGAACTGCCTCTTTCCCTGCGTTAGGACGATCGTTGTCGGGGGTTGGTTCTTCCGACAAGGCTAATCGTATGCAAGCTAACCAGCATTCTAGGCGGTTTCCTCGGCCTTTGATGTCAGCGCCTCAGAAAATAAGCAATTGCTCGCCCCATGCATTCTCACCCTCCTCGCCCTCCCAGTGAGCGCCGGTTCCCATCGACGATTTGCGTCCGACTGATTCTCATCTCCAGGACTATCGAGCCGCAATTGCGAGCAAAACATCCGATGAACCTAACCTTCCACCATCCTCTCATCATGGAAAGCGGCACACACAAACTGCCTCGAACATTCTCGAACCAAAAGTGCAAGGTAGCATATTGCTGCAATCTCTGCTCAGACTGCCGGAACCACACAATCAACTCATCATCGACAGGTAATGAGAGAACAATAAATGTGATCATGGCCTTGTCAACTCATGAAATTGACAGCATCCTTTCGCTACCAGTCGAAGAGCGTATCAAGATCGCCCATAACGCCGCCGGTTCTCGTATCTACGACGCCCTGCTTGATTCGCCTACAATTCCAGCCAAGAAAAAGCGACAATTTATCGTGGACTTCATCGGCAACTACCACCTGCTCGTAGACGATAAGCTCGGAAGTCGAGTCGGAGATCGGTGTTGGACATTTTCTGATACTTATCTCAAAGTTGGTGCTTTTTCTTGAAAAACAATTGCCCTCTCTTATTATACATCCGATAAATATAGGAAAAGATTGCTAGGTCTCTCATTTCGAAGGAACGAGATCTCGCGGCATCTTTCTTTGGCAGATTTTTCACGCGAAGCCTGAATTTGTTCCTGCTTCAAAAACGCCCTGACGAATGGCGGAACATACAGTCGGAAAGGAAGCGAGCCTCTGAACCAGATCTTTCTGAACCACGGCCTACGCAAAGTGAAGCTTCCCCAGCACCCCTTGACGAAATACCCCCACGGTTAGATAACGACAAGAAGCGGAAACGCAAGTCACGGCCTGAGGACGAGATTGATGCGCTTTTCAGCACTGCCCTGGGCAAGAAATCGAAGAAGGCGGCCCTTGCTGATGCACCGTCCACTCGTGCCGCCATCACAAAGCCATCGGAATCGAAGCACGAGCCCACGGATAACAACCTAGAGCAAGTTATCGGTGCCATCCGATCTGCGCCGAAATCTGACTTCCGCCCGAAGAAGAGACGGTAGCACTAAGCAGCCCAAAGTAGAAGAGTGTAGAAGTATCTGGAGCATTGCTTGGATCATACGCTGCTTGTTCGGTGTGATGGATTATTCATAGACTTGCTTTGCAGCGCGACGGACGTGCTCAAGTCTTACATAGTTTCAAAATTTTCCCCAAGCGATCACAGGTCCTGGTACAGGATAATGCGAGAACGTCTCTTACCTCGGAGGCATGCCAGACTGAAGGGAGTTTTAGGCATCAAATATTTAAACAACACGATTGAATTAACTATTTAACAACGGCCGTACATTACACCCCGGCGCGAAATAGAGTAAAATACAGGATCCATCCTATGTAAAGATCGGAAGAGAAAAGAGAATGTCAGATGGTATAAAACCGTGTGTGGCTCTCGATTTAATCTAGAGACCAGCTTTAATGACGGCAGCAGCCCGTTGAGCGATGAGGTAAGTAGGGCCTTGAGTATGAGCGTTGGGGAGGTGAGGCTGTCAGAGACGAACGAAGCATTAGAAAAATGATTGCATGTGACGGAGAGAGAAACGTACCCAGACAGAGGCGTCGACAACACGGAGACCCTCAGCACCCTTGACCTTGAAGTTGGGGTCGACGACACCCCAGCCAGAGTTTGGAGCAGACATGGAGGCAGTTCCGACGGGATGGAAGACTGTGGTCGAGAACTGGCGGACGTGGGTGTCGAGCTCCGCATCAGTCTCACCAGCAGTAGTACCATAAGGGCCAATGACATAGTCGTCCCAAGCAGAAGCAGTGACAAAGCGCTTCGCGGATCGGACGGCCTCGCGGAGGGCAAACTTGTCGAAGGCGGTGGTGACCATCTTGGGGTCGATGATGGGCTTGTCCCAGGGGTCGTCAGACGCAAGCTTGACGAATCCACGAGATGAGGGCGAGATGAGGGCGGCGATGATGGTAAGGAAGCTGCCAGTTGCGGGCATGGCGACACCAGGATTCAGCCAAAAGTTCTATTTAATGGGTAAAACAGGAGTTTAGAAAACACGGTCAGGACAAGACGTTTGCAAGGAGACGTACGCAGAAGATCAACTCGAAATGAGAGGCAGTGGGACCAGTAGCTGGGTCGGTGACAGTCGAGAAGATAGTGGCGTTGTTGGGGATACGAAGGAAGCCGAGGTTGTTGGTGACAGTGTTGGCGATCACGCCAGTCTTGCTGGTGGTCCATTGGTTCAGCGCAGCATCCAGAGGAGCCCCACCCCTCAGAATGTTGTCGAGAGATTCCTGGCCGTTGACGTTGAAAATGGTGGGGAGCAGGACGTGGTCCGAAAGGTTCTTGCCGACGGAGGGATTGTTGATGATAGTGGGGATACGCAGAGCAGAGAGTTCAGCACGGGGACCAATTCCGGAGAGTAACAGGATCTGAGGAGTGTTGATAGATCCAGCGGAGAGGATAACTTCCTTAGTAGCCAAAACGAAGCCGGGGAAAAATTCTGAGGATAATCGTAAGTGGTTAGTTGTCTCTTACGTAACAGGTCAAGACGAAAGACGCACGATGGCGTGAGCTTTGGAACAAGACACCGCCGAACAACGGTTTGCCGTTCTTAAATCCGGTTTGCAAAACTTTTTGGACGGTGGCATTGATGAGGACATGGAGATTAGGGCGAGAGTTGGCACTGCGAAGGTAGGAGGTGGAAGAGCTGCTGCGAACACCATTGCCGATGGAGGCTTGTACCCAACTGATACCCAAAACATTGCCGTCGGTAATATCCTGGTTGAAGGGGAACTCTTCAGAGAATTCTTCAGTGGTGGCGATAACCTTGGCATCGATAGTCTGAGAATTGCCGGGCAGACTGACTGACACCTGGCCGCTGGTGCTGTGCAGCGAAGGGTCGTATTGGCCGGTAGTATCGTGGCCATCAGTGGGGGGAACAATCTTCTCGTGCTATTTTACCGACAATTTAGCGATCGTTCTGAGGATGGTATGTCGACAACTCACAAGTTGAATGTACTGCTTCATGTTGCTCCATTTCAAGCTATTGTCGCCGGTGATGGCAGCGAGCTTGTCATAATCTTCACTAGAGCCATAGTGATGGACCATGTAGTCTGTGACGCATCCGGTGAGAGGAGGAATATTTGGGAAAGTGACAACGTACTCGCAGTAGTGCAACCTCCCAAAATCCTTCCTCGAGGGTAGGGGAAAACACGGTTGTCGAGACCTTCCTGCGCAGCGACCGTATAATTCCAGTCATACGGGGTATTGGGCGTCAGGGTTGGGCCAAGGAAAGGAGCGATGGCTGGGAGGACGTTCTCATCGCTACAGAAACAAGTTGAGTGGACAAAATTCGAGAAGAAATGAACACGTTGCACACCTGACACCAGCCTCCAGAACGAGAACTTGCGTATTGGAGTTTGCGCTCAAAGCATGGGCCAAGACGTTGCCAGCATTTCCAGCTGTAAACAGGTTGATTAGAGCGTCGAAGCGACTAGGCGGACAAGACGCGTACCTCCAATAATAATGTAGTCATAAGTTATCCTAGGAAGCTGCCATGGCTTGGTGTAGATGGCGGCAAAAGAAGGAGACGCAAGTGCACAAAGAACGAAGGGAAGGAGTGTGGACGGACGCATTGCTGCGAATGGGGGGAAAAGAAGCGCCACTAGGGGCTTGCTTTATAGCGTATTGACCGGGGTACGGTACCGCGACGATCAGGTTGGGTTTGCCTGACTTGCCGGGATTGTGCAATAGTCGGGAATCGGGGGGGACGATGTGCCTTTTTTGAACCTGCATCGTTCCTAGAACACTACTGTGACTCTTCTAACCGCGTATGTATCTGCTTCCAGCGATGCGTCGGGATCGCGACACCCGCCTCTGCGAAAGCGATATCAGACGTCAATCAAATGACCAGAAAGGAAGTTCCCAACGCACGCAACGCTCTTACAATCTTTGTTTGTCGATTCTCGGCTGCGGACGACGACTGAAAACTCGGAATTCGGATATCTAGAGCGTATAGCATGCGCAGAAGCTGAATTCCTTGGACGATAGCCTCATGCGTATCAAAGAGTCCGCAAAGATTTTTCCTTTCCAAGGCAACTTTAAAACGAAACACATGAAGGAAAATGAGGTAGCTAACTATCACCATCACGCGTGTTTGGGCTTGGACGGTTGGTCATTGGTTGAGGCCGGAACCGGGAAGAGGCACGTTGAAAAAGTTGATAACCCCGAATTACTTTGAGGCGCTCATTTGTGATCGGGCGCCACTGGGCTTATGTGCAGGGTTTATACTGGTGAAAAAAAAAAGGACCTGGACATGAAGAACCATAAGCAATAGGGTTGATATTCAGAACTGCGTCCTCGGGCGCGTACTCACTTTTGCGTCCATCCATCTGTAAAATCGAAGAGCAGAAGAGCGCCTTGGAGATCTAACCCAGCGATATGAGCATCTCTACATCCATAGCCGACCGGTAAGTCCACGATCAAGTTATCTTTCCCCATCAGAAAATGAGCTAAAACCAGGCAACCTTTGTCAGGGTTCGGGTCTAGGCATTCGATTTATCAAGACTCTTCGGCGAGAGGACTGACGACAGAGGTTTACCGTTTCGACCGCCCAAGTTGAAGCCTTGAATCAACACCAACCGATGGAGAGGCTTGATACCTGTGTGCTAGACGTCGAGCGCAAGCTGAAAGCCCCGAATTCTGGCGGCCCCTGTTTGCTCCGTTTGGCGGTTGCATATGACCTCAAATAGAGAAAAAACATGGAATGGCCGGGTCGGTCGTGAAGTGAAACGCCCACGAGACAACCACTGCCAGAAGACTTTTGCCAGCTGACGAAAGCTCACGAGACCAGAGAGTATGCACGGCGTCCATCTAACCTTTCTCCATCGTATTAGATTTGAAAAGCGTTGCATTGTGGGCGGCATTGTCAAGAACAGCGAGCAGACATGCAAATGGTGGTTGTTGGGGAAAACGGAAACGAGCCACGCCTGTGGGAACACTCTTCATCTCTGGTGTGACACACGTGACAAGTGTTCCTCCATGTTCCCTCTAACGCGCTCAGCACTCTACTGTTGTCCCCGACGTGTCTTCACCGCGTCTTGGAGGTCTATTTGTACAAATAGTGGCCCATTATCGACCCCAAATTCATTGGGAAATGTCAGATCGAAAGCGCAAACAGTCCAAAAGCCTGTTCGGACCCACTGGCGAACGTATGCCCAAATCTCGGAACGAAACACCATAGGGGTGAGTCGGGGCTTTCAGACAATAAACAGGCTCGATGTGTTCAAACACACTTTAGGCCTTCACCCCGACTGCAGCTGCTTTGTTTATTTTGACTGGAATTGGATTAGCTGTCTATCTTCGAAATGAGAAACAGAGGTTAGAGGAAGAACGAGGTGCGTTCGGTGTATGATCTTAAACATAGGTTGATGCCAACCCCTCATAGAGAAGGAACGAGCCTTGAAATCATATGGTCGCCCCCAGATTGGTGGCCCATTCTCTCTGACAACCCACGATGGTGAACCCTTTACTCAGGAAGGTCTTCTCGGGAAATGGTCTCTCGTGTACTTTGGTTTTACGAACTGTCCCGATATCTGTCCTGCGGAACTGGATAAAATAACTGCTGTTATGAACAACATTCGTGCGTTTACTGTGAAACCCCTTCTTCCCGAATTTTCCTTATCATATTCGCAGAGAAAGAACATGGACACATATTCCTACCCATTTTCATCTCCGTTGACCCAGCCCGCGACTCCCCATCACGTATTGCTCAATATCTCAAAGATTTCCACCCGTCCTTTCTTGGTCTCGTGGGAGCTTACGACACTACCAAGGCAGTTTGTAAAGCTTACCGCGTCTATTTCTCCACGCCTCCCAACGCTGATCCGAACGGAGACTATCTCGTAGACCATTCGATCTTTGTTTATCTCATGGATCCGAGGGGTCAGTTCGTCGAGGCCTTTGGCCAGCAGGTCACGGCGGAAGAAGTAGAAGCAAAGATTAACGAATCCATTACACAGTGGCAGAAAGGCACTGGCAAGAAAGTGTAGGCCGAGGCGAAATTTGTCCTCGAGATTTGGTGAGAACTCTATTGCGTTGTAAAAAGTACTTAGTAATATCATAAACCCCCCCTTCATCGGAGCTCTTTTTTGTCGGATCCGACAATGTCACAATCCCCTCACTCGGTCAGCAGCGTGCAATTTTTCGTGGCAACAAGACCCAGACCGCCCTATGAACGTTTGTGGACAATTAGGACCCAAGATATGTCTTGAGTTGCCGAATCCAGCTTCCCCCGCCGCGCCAACTTTCCTTAAATCAGCACATGCCCAAATTTGACTGCGTACGGTATGTATCACGATTCAACGCCTCGCGTATCTCAAGAAAAATCTACGCGTCACAATCTAAGCGAGGAATTTCACCATCTCAGAACGCCATTCAACCCCGCCCAATGGTCAACGGTCTTCGTCGACCTGCAAGGGTTCACCGTTCAACGTTCAGGGGTCATTCAAGCTGCAAAGATGGGAAGGTATGATTGAAGAAATGGCGCTTAATTCCTCCTGTAAATTGTGCAGAAATTAAGTCAGACAGACTGGACAGTCGACATGTTCGCCAGCGCCAGAAATGTTTTTCCGCTGCGCCTTCACCTCAACCTACAACCGTCCACTGCCACCTCAATATCATCTTCCGCCGCAACGTTCATCCTGCGAGCTTCCGAGTCCTATAAGCGTTCATTTCTCAGACGCCAAATAAGCTCCGCCTGCCTCGCCAGATTTTTACCGTCGGCTTCCTCTCTCCCAGCTTGGTCCGAATGCCAGCCCAATCGAAAGCATTTCGACATGACATCATAATACCCCTGCACGTCCCGTGTCGGATCAGGAGGGTACCTCTCCTTCATCTCAACTTCTACGCGTACCACGGCAGCTTTCTTGTCTGATACCAGTGGAAAGAGACGCTCAGCCGTACGCTCCCTCGCGACGCGTCTGATCGCCTCTCTCTCCTCGATCCCAAGCGCGTAGTGGTACCAGAATTGGAGGCGTATCTCGACACGCTTCAGATGTTGAAGGCGGGAAAGGCTGTGGTCGAATTCGCGCCACTGCAAGTTGGTTGGATCTAGTATCTCGTGCTCTGGAAAGAGAGCGCTTTGAACGCCATGCAGGAAGTTCAAGCCGACTTGGAGGATCAAAGACTCGACTACAGAGTCGGGTGATAGGATCGGGAACATGTAGTGGGCCTCCTGAATTGATGTTCTTCCATCCAGAAAGAGACCTGGTTCTATGACTTCCACAGTGCGAAGGTTCGGGAGAGGGGGAAGACGGATGGGGCCCTTCACCGATGCGTCCAAGGTGACGTTCGCATTGATTCCTTGTTGGCGAAACACTAAAGGTGCGTGAGTTGCTAAGTCGGCCGTCGAGATCGATTTACAGAGAAGCAATTTGACTCACTGCCGGCAGTCCTCATAATACGCAGGTCCTCCAGAACGACGCAGGTTTCAATGAAGCTCATCAGAGTGTCGAAAGAATAGTACGGCACCACACCATGAAAGTAGAATCTCTTCACCCGAGCCGTGAATACCTTCAGCTGCTCTTTTGTCATCCAATCCAGGCTTTCAATGAGGCCTAGACAAGCCAATTCTAGAGACTCGGGCTGTCCCACATCCTGATTCGGGGCCAGTACGTCTGCTTCGTCCTCGAAAACACAACCGGGATCAAGTTTCAAGGTCTTCAACGAAGCCCACTGCTCTACGAGGTAACTGGCATGAACGATAAAGCTTTGTCCAATCTCGAGCGTTTGGAGGGTCGGATGTTGGTGTAGGCTCCAGAACGCAGATCGCCAGTCATCACTGCACCTGTACCAGTCGAACGCAGGAATAAACTCGGATCCGACTCCTGCGCAGCGTGTGCGTATCCCAAAAGCGGAGAGGCGGTGCAGCTTCTCAAGGATGATGGGCACGTTGACCTCGTAGGCAGGTGGTTTATGGGTCGTCGAGGGGAGCTGGATGATAAGAGTGACCTTCTTGACGTATTCTTGAAGCTTCATATGACTATCGAAGAGTTCTCTCAACCTTCTTAGTGGCAAGTACTCATATGTGCCGACCGGGGCGATGAGCTCTAGCTCAGAGAAAAGATTCCTGCGGGCTTGGTAACGGAACGACCTGGAGACTTCGGCGCAAATCTGCATGCGAGCTCGACGAATATCGTAACTAATGGCGTCATCGGCGAGCTCATTGACGATCAATTCAATTATGTCTAGAGGGAAGGCCGGAGCTGGACGTCTGAGGTCGGGACAGGTGGTGGATTTGGTAGGCTGCATAGTCTGCACGAGAGAGTCGGTTCTAAGAGTGTGGCAAAAGAGAGAGGGTGAATAAATATGTAAACTGGTATTTAAACTACAGGCCACAACGCTTTGACATGGAGGGCTGTGTGGCCAGGCGCTTGTGCCACACAACATCTCTAGATACCAAATTAGGAAGCTCTAGGCGGAAGCAGGTATCGCAGGCACTGATCGGCGCCCCCCCTCTAAATTTACTTCCGCCCGATACATTGGTTTGGTGTCCCTGAGAGGAAGAGAAGTAGAAGTCTCTAAAACGTGAAGAGGGCTAGTAGAAGCTTAGTCGTGCGGACACAATAGTTTCGGGGGCATGGAAGGAATTCATACAATCGACGGTGTCGTGAGGATGGTTCCAAGTCTATAAAAATATTGTCGTAAACAACAAGAACCGCGGGAAGTACAATTTACAACAAAGATGTCACGGTTTTGTTCGGCACAACGCGGCCTTTTCCGTCCTCTGCATTCTTGAGTGCAGTGGCCCCAATCTTCCCTTCGTACTTCTCTCTCTTCATCCACTCTCCAACCGTAAGAGATTTAGGATGAACGCTCCTGATCCATTCCATGTCCCTCTTAATCATATCATCTCTCCAAAGGCACCAAAATCCAGAGAAGCTCTGTCGAATAGTGGTTGAGCCATCGCCGGTCTTCTTCTCGTTTGCAATCGGCCTCTCGTGGCCCGTCATACAAGCAAACCACTGGTCGAGCGACAGGCGTCGATAAACCGCGGGCTTGCCTGTTACCTTGGTGAAGGTCTTAACCAGATAGTCCCACCCGACCCAATCGCTCGCGACGAGGAGTTCCTTGCCGGAGTTTTCCTCGCGGTTATTGAGGACGTGGCGGTTCCACCATGCCAAGTCGGAGAGAGCAACCATTGGGACGTGTCCGTCCCCGAGAGGAGTGGCGAATACGACCGTGCCATCCTCGCGGACGTTCAGCGGTCCACAGAGAGGCTGACGAGGACAAATCCAATAAGCAACAGGGTATCGGCATTGTGTGATATCAAGAAACTCACATATTTAAGCATCTCGAAGTAGACACACGATGTGAGGGAGGTCCAGGTCAGCCTATCCCCGAGGTACGATGGCTGACTCTTGAGGTAATCATTTACGATCCCTTTCGCATCATGGTGCTCCGACTTGTAAATTGGGTTAAAATCCCCCAACTGAGACAAAAACAAATAAGGATGGAGGAGGAGGATTGATTAACCGGGGAGGTCTAAAGACCGGCTGAAGAAGAGAAAACTTTACCTTGCTACCATAATCTAGATTACTCCACACGAAATGGCGCATGCTCGGTGTGCGTCTGGCGATCTCATAGAGCTTGACGGCAGACCAAATTTCCTTCTCCTCTCCAACGGTGTAAGTGTCCGTATTGACGAACGCGCCGTAACATCCATCGAACGCTTTCGCCATGGCGTTCACGTCGTAGAAGGATCCTGTTCGCATGTAATTCAGATTCCCTTCAGTAGACGCCGTCATCGATTTAAAGTACCTGTGAATAATTCAGCGCCCATGCTCTGCAGCTCCTTTGCGCGCCTATTTGCCGGATCACGGGTAACGGCGCGGACGGCGTAAGGCGAAGGGGTCCCATCCTCGTTGGGCGCCAGGAGCGCTGGGACGACCTCCATACCCTGGGCGCCTGTCGCCCCGATGACGAGAATGAGTTTCTTGCCTACGTTCGTCGAAATTCCGTTCTCCATGGGTGCTTGAGGCTTGAGCGATACAAATTCAGGCTTGAGGACCGCTTTTATAGCGGCATGCTCTTGGTGGGTTCGGTGACTGGCTTCGGGCTCGTCAGGACATGAATTCGTAGGCTTCAACGTCCAACGTCCGTTATGTCTTTACTCAGGTCTGGCAGAGCCTTGATGCATAGAATCGATTGTATCACTGCGTGGAGTTTACCTCTCTCTCTCGATGCCTCTAGCTGGGCATTGATCGCGATCTGAACCTGCTGGGAAACTCTTGAGGCAGACATCAATCGAGTCCAGCCACGAGGCGGTCAAGTAAGACTTTCGGATTTGCCACCTCCCAAAGTAGGTAAACATCAGCCGGTAAGACCACCCTTTGGGATCGGGTTTCTGCTCCTGGCGTCGAAGAATCAATGTAAAACCTGGTCTCGGACATCATGCGGAGCACTTTCTGGCCACACATCGGCCACCGGTGTGCAGCAATACCGAAGATCACTAAACCTGCGTCCGATCTGACTCCAACAGATGACTACGAGTAAGAATCAGCCCAAAATCGCTGGCCAAATTAAACATAGTTTACATACCCAATGCCAATGAGCGCTGTCCAGGGTTGACATGCATCGCGCGGTAACCCCTATGGCCTTTCAAAGGGCACAATTCGGGCAACTCGGTCGAAACACTACGGGAGGAGAAATTCAATCGCAGCCAGCTGGTGCCTCCAAGCACTGCTTAGTGTCGTTGGAAATTCCGTATTTCTGCAATGGGGCGCACTAAATTAGCTGACAGGGTGAGGCCTTGCCCGAGGATGGCTTGAAATGTAGCATACAGGAGGCGCGAATACAGCTGTTACCTGCCGTCGGGACGGCGACCATGCTCTGCGTGTAAGGCGCGATCGACAGTTTTGATCAGCCCGCCGGTATAGCACACTATCGCCGCGGAAAGTAAGGCCGCATACAAGAATCGTCGCGGATAAGCGGCGACGCCTTCATAATTTTGAGTGGTCTCAAGGATTACACTCGAAGAATAAGTATGTTAATGCCTGGCACGTTTGCCTTTCTATAACCAGACAAGAAATCAGCGACTAGCATTTCGCAAGTGCCCAGGGTAAATGTCATACCCGTTCCCCATCTCTGTCAAGTTCGCGTCTTTTCTGTTTCGGCGAAGCGACGTCCACATCCATGGAGGAATCCTCCTGCGCCTCCTGGTCTTTCCCATCGCCTTCTAACATGATGGGATCGATAGGCCATGCGTTGAGTTTGCCGTCTTCACCTCCTGTGATGAGCGTTTGACGCTGCTCTTCCTTTAGACCTTATCTCCATTAACATGAGCAGAACGACAAACAAACCTCTTCGTCCCAGAGCAGACCTCGTACAATTCCAACGTGTCCATGGGTCCAGAGTTTGTGTAAGCACCACGGCGCGTCTTGTACTGAGGGGTTCACATTTGACAACAACGCAATATCTCCTCTGGATTTCGGCTTGATAAGTAATGGCAGATGAGACCAAATGGCAGGCTTACTCGTTCGAGCCAGCAAACACACTAAGGTTCGGCGTGGATGTCGGCGTGCTGTATGCTTTGATGAGATAGTCGGTCACCCATGTCCGACCTTGGTGCAGGACAGGCGAACGGATGTCGAGGTTCATGAGAGGCTCGAGCTGTGAGCAAAATTAGCATAGGCAATTTGTCTTCATTGAGCGTGACATACTTCGTTTGTCCATGTACTAAATGTCTCCATATCGCTTCCGGCCCAGATAGCCGCCAATTTCGACTTCGAGGAGCCATGTATCCACCCAGCCTGTGCGATACTGCACCCCCAATTGCCGACTCGGAGAGGGGCCTCGTCCTCATCGTCTTCATCTGGATTCGAGGTACAGAGGAGGCCGTCTGTTGATCCAGAAAGGAGCAAGTATTTGTCGCTTTCCCGATCTCTCGTAGGCGCGAAGGACACAGTGGTGATGTCGTCAGAGTGGGTTGAGCTGTGTGATCGTAGAGGTGTAGCTGGTTGTCGAGGGTCCCTGGGGATATGTGAGTACGGTTGCTGCGTAGGAGGTGAAATGGCACACCAGTAGAGAATGAACGCGTCGTCTCCTTGTAGATCAGTCCCGGCAGCTACGGTTAAGCCGTCCTTGGAGATATCACAACACAGCAAAGGACGAGATTGCCCTAGATTCGTCACTGAAATAGAGGTCTTATGAGCTGGTGTTAGACCAACTGCGGGAAATATTCACATTAGGCACTGACTTTTGATACTGTGCGAATTGGAACGAACATCCCAGGCCTTGACGCTTCCATCTCTCCCAGCGGAGACGAGGCACTGGTTTACGATGCCGCCCAGTTTATTGGCCGTAAGAAGCGATGTGGTTGCAGTTTCATGTCCTGGCAAGGTCTGCAGGCCCTGAAGCGTCCCTTTGTCGAAGATATCGATAACGTTTGAAGGTGCAGATACAGATGCCGCGTAGTGCGAAGGCAATGAGGCGATGGAAAGAATGTAGGCTTCTGAGGACGATTTTTGTGATCGTCTTGGGGTTGTTTCTTCTTGCAAACCAGGGGATGCCAATAAGAGTCTGTGTCTTTCTTCCATTATAGAAGGAGTCTCGGAGGAGAGTCGTAGTGAGGATCAGGAGAAAAAAGTTATTGATGAATTACGTAAGCTATATTAACCATGCTCAACATCGGCGTCGATGAGCATCCAACGTTATGTAACTTGGTCTCAACTGCTACGTCTATGTTGCCATCATAGCGGCCTGAGGCCTTAACACTTCCATTATATTCTTTTGCTATTGTGCTCGCCAGAACGTCCTTCAAATCCCTGTAGAACTAATAGACGACCTATCTCAAGTTCCTCAGCCTCTGCACCATGAATGAATCTCTAATCAGTGCGACCTTTGACTTTTTAACTAACCACAACGCTGAGAGCATCTTTTTAAAGACCCCTTCAGTACCCTTTCCCATCCAACTGCTGTTCAAACTTCTCTGTTTGCTGGTGCCCTTTTCGCCAAGTTCGATCCTACAGGACGGTTTATTGCTGCAGCGCGTCTGAATGGTTCTGCAGAGATTTGGGACCTGGAGACACGCGCTCCTATTCGGTGGTACGATGGGCACGTAAAAACTATCACCAGCATAGAGTACGTGACTCAATCCAGAAGTCTTGAGGTCTTCAACTCACCCACCATAGCTGGTCACGCAATTCTCGATATATCTTGACCTCCTCTAAAGACTGGAATGTTCTAATATGGGACCTATCTTCAACATGCGACCCTCCACAGCGACACGCTGCCATTCGTTTCGATGCTCCCGTTATGGCCGCGTCTTTTCACCCTAAGAACAGGTATGTGTCGTCGGTTGTGTCTCTCCTCCCTCTCACCCACCATTGGCAGCCAGATAATTCTCGTCGTACTCGCAACAGGTGAAGCTTACGTCTGTGATCTACGAAAGCAGAACAAGTCGAGGGTGGAATTACTGGAGACCATCCCAGACGAAGGAGACGAGGAAGATGTCCCACCACGGTATGCCTCCCCTTCTGAGCTTCGTTCCTTGTTCTTGATGTCGGCAGAATCTAGTGCACCAATGACAACGGCACGTTTTGACCCCACTGGCAGAAACGTCTTCGTTGGAACAGCTTCTGGGTACATCCTCGTCTTCAACACGCGAACGAAAACGGTACGCTTTGTCGCCGCGTCCGCGTAAATGCTCATTTGTTGCTCGACAGATGATAGCTCGACATAAAATCTCCGGTGCAGGCGCGATGAAGGGCTTTGATTTTGCCAAGGCAGGACGGTAAGCACTTCTTATGCCCTTCTCGCTCAATATCTCACGAGAAGCTGTACAGACGCGTCGTGACGAACTCGTCTGACCGCACCCTCCGCCAGTTCATCCTCCCGAATTATGCCCCATATCAACCCATCTCCGAGACGGAGCAACCACCATTCCTCGACGTCGAGCTCGAGCCCACACACCGTTTCAGCGACCCTATTAACAAAACTGCGTGGCATGCGATGTGCTATAGCCCAGATGGAGAGTGGCTTGCTGGAGGTACGTTGTATTGCGGGATTGCTGGAGCTTGTATTAAGAAGTTTGAGCAGGTTCTGCAGACCCTGCTGGGCACAAAATATATGTCTGGGATCTGTCAAATGACGGTCAGTTAGCCACTGCGCTTGACGGAGGGCGTGAACCGTTGACATACCTCCATGTATGCGCTACCTCCTCGTCTCTTGCTTCAAAATTAACCTCTTTTTTGCAGTGGCATCCCACGAAATCCTCTCTAGCTTCGACGACGAACCACGGAAGCATTCTCATATGGCACAACCCGACGCCGGAACGATGGGGTGCCTTCGCTGGTGGCTTCGAGGAGGTCGACGAGAACGTCGAGTACGAGGAGCGCGAGGACGAGTTTGACATTGTCAGCTTTCCCTTTTCCCTCTCTTGGGGATGACAGCAGCCATTGAACCGCTTTCTTTTCTCTGTAGGAAGATGAAGCGGTCCTCTTTGAACGCAAGATGAAAGCCGAAGAAGAGGAAGTTGACATCGACACTGTTGTCTCCGGCTCACAGACCTCTGCTCTTTTCGGAGGCTCCGGACCAACACCTTCCGGACCAGGGACCCAGAGTGCTGGCGGAGCAGGAACACCCATTCATGTTGCAAGCTCGGGTATGGAGAACGGAAATGGTGCAGCGGATGACCTCGCTGGTATAGACCTTGACGCGGCATGGGCAGAGGAGGACCCAGATTGCGACGTGCTGAGCCAGTGGAAGGTGAAGGTCGTAATGGATAATGACGCTGCCGATTTCTACTGATTTGGTTGGTGCTATGGAAGTAAATTAACGTGTACATTAATCTCGTCTTGAACTTTGTTTTTTGTAGCTTGTCGGACTCATATTTGTAGAGTTGCGAAGATGCAGTTAAATTGAAGGGCACAGAAATTGTCTGGGGGTCATTGCAATTAAGTATACGGTTTACACTAAGGAGTATTTTCGCGGTCCAAGGCAGCATAGAAGCTTCTCAGCGTTGGCCGTAAGCCTTGGTCTCGTACTTGCCCTTGCCAACAATGACGTTTTGCGGCTCCTGGGCCTTGTTCTTGAAGTAATTCTCGAGGATCGTCTTCGTGCCGTTGGCATATCTCGCCTGGGCATCCAGAGTCGTTCCAGAGTAATGCGGCACCATGCCGTTTCCACCACCGAGGGGGTTCTTCATTGTGCGCCAGATGTGGTCCTTCGGTGCAGGCTGCACGTTCCAGACGTCGCCAGCGTATCCAGTGATCTGGCCGCTGGCGAGGGCGGCGGCGATGGCGTCTTTGTTGCAGATGGCCCCGCGGGCAGTGTTAACGATCCAGGCACCCTTCTTGAAGTGCTTCAGCAGCTCGGCGTTGATGAGACCGCGGGTGCCGTCATGGAGGGGGGCATTGATGGTGACGAGGTCGCACTGGACAGAAAGAGTTTCATTTAAGGAAAAGATGGTAGTGTGAAATGTCATTAGCGCGAACCTGAGAAACAAACTCTTTCAGATCCTCGACGCGGCGAGCCTTGACAGACTCAGCAGCACCTGCGGGAAGGGCCGCATAGTCATAAGGAGCTCTTGCAGTTGAATGGCACCAAGCGCTGGAGGACGCGGTAGCCAATGCGCCTGCACCGAGCGTGCCTACGACCTGCCCTCCAGGTCGAACGTTCCTCGCGATCTCGAGACTGCCAGTCGCCGCGTTCGAATCATCCGGGCGGGGACGAAGTTCCTGACGAGCAAGAGGATGCTCATCTGACTGCTCGGCGACAGAGAGACGGGACCCGGATGAGAGGTGGGAGCGTTGTGAAGGGGTAAAGGAAATAGCTCGAGGACTTCGATGTTATGGTCTACGGCGGCGTCAAGGTCGATGTGGTCTGAGCCAACACCGTCAGTGACGCAGATTTTGAGGTTCTTCGCCTGGGATTTGACGGTCGTCAGTTAAATTGGAGGGGAAATTAACGATGAATTTACCTTTTCCATGAGCTCTCGAGTCAAGTATCTATCATGGTGATTAGAAAGCTGTCGAGACTTGTGGGTGTTGTATCTCTCACCCAGGATGGAAAGGAGTGGTGATAAGCACCTCGGCCTAGAAAACAGGTAAATTTAACGAACAACCCCCTGGGTGCGACGAGACGTACATCGACAATGTGCTTCTGGAAGTCACTATCAGGACCCTCTTTGTTGCTGGAAACCTCTGAACATGTAAGAATCATCCTACGGGAAATACGCTTTGTGCAACATACTGGAAGAGGTTGAAATCAGCATTCCCCTTACCGAAAGCATGATATGATAAGCTCACCAATGAATTCATGACCTTGAGCCTCAAGCCAATCTTGAATTCCGAGCTAACCCGGGAATAAGTACCAAAATTTCTAGGACCAAGTAAAGTGATTTACCTTGTTCTCCACGGTACCCAGAAGACGGGGTTCGTTGGTAGCGGCTTCACCGCCTTGATAGAGGATAGCGAGGACCTAGCATACCGCCCAGTGTCAACAATCATTGAATCGGCATCCTGGAACGAGGCTTGCCTTCATTATTGTTTGTGAAGTGGGAGTTGTTTTGGAGGTTTGGATGTTGCTTTGAGAGGAGAATTCAAGAGGCGAATGAGATGGGGCACTCGAGACCAAACCGCCGGGCTTTTATAATTCGGTCTGCCTCTACGCAGGAAGGACATTCGCGGAAAGTAAAGGAGGCACCATGAGAGCACCGGTCTGTGAACCACTCGGATCCTCCCGATATGACAACGTCGGACGCAGTGAGAGCGGGCCAGCGGCGAAACGCATTTGGTTTGAACGGCGTTGTATGGGGTAAGTGGCGTCATCCCGGTGAATGCCGTCTTGTTCCGTAGCTGAAGCCTGAGAGACTATTTCTGGATATCCTGCCCAGGTTAGGCGAGCATGCCCCGAACGACCCGGGCGTAGACGAGCGGTGTTGGCAACGTTCGCCGCGGAAAGTAGAGCGGATTGTGGGTTCGTGCCGAAGGCCGTTCTTGTACTGGCGGTCATGGACGGGAGGAAATCGTCATGCGGAAGTTCAATTTTTTCCCTTACCAGAATAAACGCCTCTACAAAGGACAACTTTGACCCAAACGCGACGAGACGGAAGAAAGGAATTTCAGAAGACGCTTCACGCAGCTTTGAGAAGTTGCATGGACGGCTTCGCACGGGGGAGAGACGGTAAAATCTAGCACCCATTCCGCCGAGGTCTTACTCATTCCCGAGATGGTAGGCCTGTCCGAACATCTTGCCAATGGCCTTCAAGGCAGCCGGCAGGGCATAGTTGTGCTATGGACGTCCACCATGGGCTCGAAAAGTACGTTCTGACCAGGAGACCAGAGGCGAGAAGTGAAACGGGCATGAGGTTGAGTAATCGAAGGAACACATTTTACATCTTGACTTAAACGACGACACAAGGGAATCGACGTGTTTTATGCCGATGGTACATGAAATGTGTAGCGAAAGCGCCTCACCTTCTGAGTAGGGGTTATAGCATATAATTGCATTAGAGATAAAAAGGCTCACCTGTGTCATTCGTCCTCATCGTCATTTCCTGAAACATCCTCAACATCTTCTCCGCCTTCGCCTTCAGAGTGTTCCGCAACCCCCGCCTTCCGTCTTTCGTAATATTGCCAAGAGTCGTCGATGAAGTCAGTGCCAGTTTGTTCATTCGTGACCTCAAGTGCGATTCAACGATTGCGGACAGCCATCAGTAGCGAAACAGCCTCGTCGATGAAGTTCTCGTAATCAGCATCGTGCATACAGTGGATTTTCACTTTTCGCAGTGGTCTGCAGCGGCGGAGAGTTGGAACAGACCCTGATGAGGATATCGACGCAAACGTGCGCCAGCTGTACGATCCTTCGAACCACGCGGTTGATTCTTTGAGGTTTGGTAGGAATTGAGCTGTGTGTTTGCTACCAGGAGAGACAATAACCGTGGAGGCGAGCAGCTTCAAGAAAATTTCTCCCAGATCAAGCTGGAAGATGGCCAGCTGGCGTCCGGATAGGAAGTTACGAAGATCTTCGTCTCGTCCTCTCATCAGAAAAGCACACGAAAAACGAGCGGTGGAGCACTCGAAACGACACACCTGGACCACGCCAAGTCTGTGGAAGGAATGCATGACCGGGCACGAGCTAATTGGACGATGTGAGCACTTGATGTGATCGACGAGAGACCGCATCTGGGCGACATACCAGGTTTTCGTGATTATTGCCCGACTTGCGATAAGACATGGTTCAAATACCGGCGCTGATGGTTTGTGGGCTGTAGTGAGGGAAGAGGGAAGGCAGGGAGGGTTGTGGATGCAAGGGAGAAAGCGAAGGAAGGCGGGAAGACGCAGGGAAGGGAGATATCGAGCCCAATGACTGCGAGCGATAAGGGTTGCACAGCCACGTTGTTGTCGCGATCCCGTGAGAAGTGGCGGCACGTGATGTTTGGATAAAACGCGTTTTGGGCGTGTTCTGAACTGTTCATCTTTGGGTCAAGTCAGTACCTCCTCCCCATTTCTATCCACAGGCGTTAGGCCTCCCAGAAAGACATGTATCAAGCACATACGTACGCACGCCTGCCACAGGCGCCTCAAATGCCTCCTGCACAGCGCAGACACCCACTGACGAACGCCGTCAACCACCATGTCAACCACCAGGCGACGCCCCCCAAACCACCGCCAAAAGCCCCAGCGTCGCCACCTCTGCCCAGGCAGAACAGTAAAACAACGCCGCCGTCGCCACCCAAAATCATCACCGACAAGTCGGGCAGGCTCCAGTTCAACCGGGTTGGTTTCTTGGGCGAGGTGTGTTGGCAGAGCGGCTCGAATATCACGGCTGGCTGACGTTGTTGTAGGGTGGGTTTGCACGAGTATACGAAGTCAAGGACGCAAGAGGTGCCCGACTAGCATGCAAGGTCGTTACGAAGGATTCATTGAAAACTAAGAAGGCTAAAACCAAAGTGAGTGTCGATTCGATGTTCTCAAATTTGCCCCAATTTTCTCCACGGAAACGACATTCTTCTCGCCTGTTCTTCCTAGTCAATTTCACGAATTTGCCCGAGGGCGGCTCGGACGCCCGCTGGTTTTTCAAAGCGCTCAGCTGGCGGCTGGTTTGTCTCTCCAGCACAGTGCGTCGCGCTCAGAGGCGTTTCTCGGGCGATCTGAATTTTCAATCGCGCCCAAGCTGCTGCCAGCGACCTCCGCACCCCAAGCTATTCGCATCCCATGAACCGCTTGTGTCCCTCCATTACATTCCAATTTCTCTCTCTTCTAATAGAACAATCTTATTAACTGATGGCTTCACCCCACCCAGCTCTACGCAGAAATCAAAATCCACCGCTCGCTGGAGCACCCCAACATCGTCAACTTCCAAGACTGCTTCGAAGACAATGACAACGTCTACATGACGCTTGAATTATGCCCCTCGGGCTCGCTTATGGACATGCTCCGACGCCGGCGACGCTTCACCGAAGCGGAGTCGCGCTTCTTCATGGTCCAGCTCATTGGCGCGTGCCACTACATGCACACGCACCAGGTCATCCATCGCGACCTGAAGCTGGGCAACCTGTTCTTGGACCAGAACATGAACGTCAAGGTTGGCGACTTCGGCCTTGCAGCACTCATTGAGAACCCGGGCGAGAGGAAGAAGACGATCTGCGGGACGCCTAATTATATCGCCCCGGAGGTTCTGTTCGACACGGCGAATGGGCATAGTTTCGAGGTCGATACGTGGTCCATTGGTGTCATTCTTTACACCCTCGTCGTTGGTCGTCCTCCGTTCCAGACGAAAGATGTAAAGGCGATCTATAAGTACGTCACTTCCCCGCACCGTCGCTCAAATCAATGATGACTTACTTCCAAAAATGACAGACGCATTCGTGACAACGAATATGAATTCCCGGCCGACCGGGCCATCTCCTCCGCCGTGCAGAACCTTATCCAACAAATCCTCACTCCCAACCCGTCGCAGCGACCTACCCTTCATGAAATTGTAGATCACGCTTTCTTCGTCCAAGGTCCAGTGCCCTCCTACATCCCGACATCAGCACACGACGCCCCGCCCGATTTCCGTCACATCAGCCGGAGCGCGTCCGAGCACAACCTCAAGCGGTTGCGCAAGTACGCTTTGCTCGACATCGACTATTCTTCCTTACCACCTTCCTCTTCTGGCGGTGCTGCCGGTTCACAGCAGTCGAATGGAGTGGCGAACACGAAGAACGTCGCCACCTCCATCGCGCAGCAGGAGAAAGAGTTCCAGAAAGCCGTGCAGCCAGGCTCGCCCATCTCGGCCCTCTTATCCTCCGCACGCCAACCTTTGCTCGTCGGCAACCCCGGTGCCGGCGGGCCGGGTGGTGCTCGCGACAGCCCTCTGCTTCGCAAGCTCCAGGCGGTCAAGGAGAGCCCTCTTGGTCGGCGCACCGTCGTCCGTGGCCTCGATGGGATTGTCGAGGAGAGGGATAGGGATGGTGTGCGCAGGAGGCTGCCGATACCAGTGCCACCTGGTGGTGTGGGTATGTATGGTAGCGACGATGGGATGGAGCATGAGGACGTGGAGGAGGAGGAGATGAGGCTGAGGAAGAAGGAGCTGGAGGCGCAAAAGGCAAGGATCGTCGCCCAAATGGCGCCCGTCAGGGAGGAGGTTGAGGAAGAACAGGAAGATGAGCTGGAGCACGAGAGGGCGAGGACGAGGGCTAGGAGGGAAGAGGAGGAGATGCAAAGGCAACAAGAGAGGGAGAGGTATAAGGTCAAAAAGGAGCCGATGCGAGGGCGCCAGAGGGAGCGGTATGGAGAGAATGTCGCGCCACAGATGCAGCACGCGCAGAGCAAGTACGGTAGCCTGAGGACGAGAAGTCAAGGTCTCGCCGTCGATAAGGAGAACGTTCATAACGGCGGTTCGTACCTTCTTTTCTTATCTTCTAGTTCGCTCCTTATGTTCAATCTTCAGGATACGCCTACAACACCCCAACGCCTGCGCCCCTCTTCGCAACGCACCACCCACAATCTCTCGTACCGACTCCTGCTGCACAGTCCGTCACAGCCCAACCACCACCCGAACCCCAGGTTCAACCACAGCCAAAGCCAAATGGCTTCGACGCCGCCGCCCAGACCCTCTGCATGGCCTTTGACGCCAAAGCAACTGGGAGGGTCTTCCGTGACCCTATGGGCAACCACCCTCTGCCCGACGAGAAGGTGTTCATCGTATCATGGGTTGATTATTGCAACAAGTACGGCATGGGATATGCCCTCACAGACGGCAGTGTCGGCGTGCACTTTAATGATAGCACGACGTTGGTTTTGAGTCCTGATAAAGTGTGAGTTTTGTTTTGTTGTTGGGAGGAGGCTGTGGAGGTTAACTGGCATTTGTTCGATAGGCACTTTGACTATGTCACCTCGCGCCGCCAAGCATCCATCTACGTGCGGAAGTCGTTCACCGTCGAGATCTACCCGGAGGAGCTGAAGAGCAAGGTCTACCTCCTGAAGCACTTCGAGCGGTACATCATGGATCGGCTGTATGGCGAGTATGATTACACGTTCGAGGACACCGGACGCGAGAAGGGCATGGAGTTCGTCCAGAAGTACCTCAGGATGAAGCACGTCATCGTCTTCAAGTTGAGTCACGACGTGTTGCAGGTGCGTCCAAGTCAATATCCCAAGTAGCTGTAAGGCTAACCCAATTTTGTCGCGCCGCAGTTCAACTTTTACGACCACTCCAAGCTCATCCTCTCTTCCTCCGGGCTGGTGGTAACCCACATCGACAAGCACTACAAGATGACGCGCCACTCCCTCTCCGACATCATGGCTCAGGCCCTCTCCTACGCCGCCAACCCCGCAAGCGCCGCTACGGACCCCGATGGGGCCAAGTTCAATCAGCGCATGATGGATAAGCTCAAGTACTGCAAGGAGGTGCTCGTCAGCATCCGTAATGCCACGGGCAGTGCGGGGCCTGAGGAGCCGGAGATGGGGATCCCAGCTTCGAACACGGCGGGGACGATGGGCAGTCGTGCGTCGAAGAATTCCCTTCGATAAGAGGAGGGGGGAAGAGTAGAGGAGGCTTAGATGTAGGTCTGGGTTCTCCTCTCGTTGGAGCTCGATGAAGACCACATGAAGACGATCAACATGCCCAGGTTGTTGATCATGAAGACGAACTCGAAGATGATGCCCGGTGCCCCTTCCGTTCCGAACCCGAACTTAAAGCCTCAAAGTCTTTTTTGTTTATTCTCTATCCCACCATCGCACAGCTGTCGTAAGGACGGCTGATGGCTCTCCAGTCCAGTCAAGCGGTGCATAAAGCATGATATATGTATTCTCTTATACCCTTCTCTTTTTCTCCGTCTCCAAGTCCTATACAGCACAAGCACAAGAACTTTTCTGTCGCATCTCCATCCATCCAGTTTTTTTCGCTTTCCATCGCAATATTCGCTATTTAGTTCTGCCGCACGTCTCCCAGTCTCTCCCAGTAACTGGTTGCATAACTCGTTCGTAGATTTTTTTAGGTTTCCGATATCTCATCGCCGTTCAGTTGAATATATTAATATGCATNTTTTTTTTTTTTTTTTTTTTTGTATTGCGCTGACCTGGCGTCACCCTTTCGGGTGTCATAGTGGCCTTTTACTATCGGACTGCTACGTTACGCTCCTGGCGCCCTGCGCCTCCGCCCTGTACTCCCGTGGCTATCCCCAGCACCTCCCGAGGCGCACCCCGAGTGCTCGCTCCCCGGTCCAAAGGTCCGGCAGAGCACTGCTCTGCTGTTTTAGGGATCCACCACCTCTAGACGGCTGTAGGCGTAGCACGTCTTTCCACTTGTCGAGCTCGTTTTGTCTGACCTTGGTCTGTGTCTCGTGCGTGCCCGACCGCCTCTAGGGCTGGTAGGTGTAATGGTTCGGAGTGTTTCACTTGTATGTATCTCGGTGTACTGTGTTCTGCCGTGCAATCCATCCTTTGTTTTGAGCTTGAGTTGCTGGTCGAATCAGTGCGTTGCGGGCGAGTAATGAGGATTGGTTATTTGAGGAGAGGTAGGGTGGGTTCTTGGGGGTGTTTATTGCTCGTTGTCACTGTTGCTGTTGTCATCATCCACTTGTAGATTAGAAGTTAGCACGTCACCGTTGTAGTTGTTGAATCTTCCTGTGTGGCTAATGTACTGGAGAAGGAATATTAATATGCATACGAAATGAAGTCTACATTATTGATTCGCAAGCCCGAACGAAACAACTTGGCACGAGGAAGATGTCCGAGTCTAATTATGGGTACAGGATTGGTATAACTACAACGACGAAGTCGTCAAGGCGCTTTCTACTAAGAGTACAGTATGATTATTAGCCTATCTCTCGAAGCCTCCACACTCAAGCAACAGACGCCCGATACGCGCTCCGACTCCAGCTCCCTTGTCTATTCTCAGCCGGCATTCTCTCCGAAGTCCCTTCTCCGTCGATACCATTATATTCAAACTCTTCCACCTCCTCTCCGAGATGATGCAATGTCAAGTCCAAGAACGAAGCACTGAGCGGGCGGGTCTGCTCGAACCCTCTACTTTGATCTATCGTGGCCGTTGTAAATGCGGTCGTTTGATAGCGGCTGATTGCTGAAGGGAGGGGTACGGAGCGTAAATTCAGGACGAGTCGCGAGACCATGACAGAGGTCATGAGTTGGCTGAAGGAGGCACCGATTGCTTTCAGGTCGAGCGCCGACGAGAGCTAAGTGGCGGGCCGACGGTTAGGGCATGTATCTCGATGCCAAGGAACCGATGAGCGCTTACGAAGTAAATCAGGGTGTTCATTAGGTTAGCGAGAAAGATGACGAAGAAGTACAGAGTTCCATCTCGCAGTACGATCTGGACAATTCTGCGGAGGGCTCATAAGCTCCGGGAGAGAAAGGAAACGTCGGTGATTTACCGTAGTTTCTGGTCCGCGTATCCTCCATCGCGAAGGTAGCGTCGCCCGCGCCACAATGTCAAAACGAAGAGGCATGAATCCGTTACGAGGGGTGCAACCCATACTGACGCTTTCGAAGTGGATATAATGAGGAACCCTCCCGAAGGGATGTCGGAAGGCAATGACTCACGGAAGAGGGTGCTATTTCCCGTCAAGATGCACCCAGGTGCTCCACCATCAGGGAGACGAGGGACGGCTGATTTGGAATAGCCAATAATTAATTACTGCAGAAGACAATGGAAACATACTCACAAAATTCTTCGTGCAGGCCATAGGCAGAAATGCTTATCTGCGCCACAAGGAGAACCAACAAGAAAATTAAAACGGAGGATGATCTTCCGTATAGGGCGTAGACCCGAAGGATCATGGTGTATGTGGAAATAAATGACCGTATTTCCTCTTGATCTAATCTTATCAGGTGGCTGTGCAACTTGTCTACCGCACGCGTATTACAAAGTACTTACAGCTTTCTCTTATTCCCACCACGGGGGTCTGGTTTACCTCGCAATGTTCTTTTTAAACCTCCCGAAGTCTCTAATCTGCTCTTCGTTGCTGTTCCTGGCAGCCGCTGTGCCAGTCAGCGCGGGGATTGAGCTGACAATGGACAACTTCGCAGCGACCGTGGACAAGGGTCTGTGGTTTGTCGAGCACTTCTCTCCTTACTGCGGACACTGCAAGCACTTCAAGCCGACATGGGATCAGCTCGTGAAGGAGGCGGAGGAGGAGATACCCAGCGTGAAGCTTGCGACGGTGAACTGTGTTACGCAAGGAGGTACGCAGCTTGAATTTACATTTCCTTCTGCCATTTGACGAATTCGACCAGATCTATGTAACCAGAACAAAGTGACGGGGTACCCGCAGCTCATGATGTATGAAGACGGGAAGATGGTCGCCCAGTTCAAGGGCGCTCGTGAGATGGATGCTCTCAAGAAGTTCATCAGGGGACACGTCAAAGAGGAGCCAGCCCAGCCACCACCGCCACCGCCTCCTCCTACACCTCCTCCAGCGCCAAAGGCGCCCCAGGAACCGCACAAACCCGTTCTGAACACCGCCGGGGAGGTCGTCACCCTCACAGCCGAGACCTTCGGGAGCACGCTCGCGCAGGGGCCCGCATTCGTCAAGTTCTTCGCGCCATGGTGTGGGCATTGCAAGAAGCTGGCGCCGACGTGGAAGCAGCTCGCGCGGCACATGCAGGGTAAGCTCACCGTCGCCGAGGTCAACTGCGACGACTCCGGCTCGTTGTGCAAGAAACAGAACATCCAGGGCTACCCCACACTCGTTTGGTTCGGGCAGGGCGAGAATGAGGATGGGCGGTCGGAGTACACGAGTGGACGGAAGATTGACCAGCTGAAGGCGTTTGCGGAGAAGGCGAGTGCGGCGGGTGTGCATATTCTGGAGAAGGCGGATGACTTGGATGCACACGTTGCGCAAGACGATGTCGTGTACCTCCTGCTGCACTCGGCCTCTGGTTCTAACGTCCTGGTAAGTTGTTGTCTATTTGCAAAACTCATTTCTAAATCGTCATCCTAGAAAACCATCCGTGAAGCCTCTGCTCCCCTTCTCGGTTCGCCCGAAATCTTCGCCTCCTCGTCTGACATCCTTCGGACCCGCTTCTCCATCCCCTCAAGCATGCCATGGGCCCTCGTCGCCATTAAGGATCACGACATGAACCTACCCTCGTCCACCTACCTCGCCACTGGCCACGAGACAGGCACCGACGCGGACCTGCGTAAATGGCTGCTGACACACCGAGTTCCAACGGCAGTCGAGCTGACACAGGACTCATTCCAGGGCGTGATGAACGCCCCGCAGGCGCCTCTGGTCGTCATCGTGTCGGCTGCTGGCTTGGAGGGCTCGTCGGTTTCGGAGCAAACGAAGGCGAAGATCCTCCGCCGTATCAGGGATGTTGCGAAGAAATGGCGGGTTCGTACTGAAGGCGGACTCTCAAATGGACGTGAGGTCGTCTTTGCGTGGATGGACGGCACCCGGTGGGCCGAATGGCTCAAGAGCATGTACGGCTTCGATGGAACACAAGTCAACGAGAACGTCGGTGAGAAGCACGAAGTGGAGAATGTTCGCGTCGTCGTGGCTGATCACTCCGTCGGTCTTTTATTTCTGATGAATCTTCTTTCTCCTGACGTTCTCGATGTTGTAGAAGCTCATCTACTACGATGCCGACCGCGCAGGCAATGCTATCAAGTTCACCTCGTCTGCGAGCATCTTCGCGGCTATAGAGGATGCTGCTTCTGGCAAGAGCCAGTACAAGCACTCTGAAAACTTGATCGAGCGTACGGCTAGAGTATGCACATATATTCTCTTCCTCGACGTTGTGCTCACATCATCGCTTTCCTCACCAGTACCTCAACGGCAAGATGATTGCCATTGAATTCTTCGTTGTGAACAAGCCCCTGCAAGCCGTCTTCTACTTCCTCGTTGCCGTCGTCGTGCTCTTCTGGGTCTTGAACAGGATGATTGGCAACGATCTCCCTAACATGCAGGAAGAGTGGAGAGAGAATAAGGGCAAGAACGGTCGGTTGGACTGATTCTTCACGGCTGTGGGTACGAGGGGTATTGTATTAATTTATTCTACACGCTGAGGATGGGAGGTCATTTGTGTAGCATCTAGCCCTAATCTATTGCATCGGAAAAGCCTTACGCAGCAGGCACAGTAGAGGACATGAAATGCTGGTTGCCGATTTTCTTTGTCCTGGCTTACAGTCATCCACCAGCCAATGAGACACCACCTGCCAATGATACACCTTGGAACACCATGAAGGACTTGCCCGTTTGCTTTGAAAAAATAACCACATAATCTATAAGCCTTTCGCGCACTGTATTCAAAATTTTGTGGGTTTTTGAAAGTTTATGCCCGGTAATAAAATCATCAAAATAATCATTTTGATCAATTTTGTCACACCACTCACTGGTACAGCATCTTTGGCTGTTTCTGCTCACATTCACAGGATTTTATGGCATATAACTGGTATACATTAATTTAAATGGCTCTATTACACTGACTACAAGTGATTTTATGAGAATCCATTGAGTTCTGGGATCAATTTTAGACTTCAGTGTATCAAATGATGGTGGATGACTGTAAATAAGACTATTCACCAAAATGTTTAATTTTTCTTGTTCTGAGTAACACCGGCGATTTGATGCCTTTTGCTGCAACAAAGGGCACTTGAAATTCTTGGGTATTTTTTGACAGCGGGGTGGAATGCTGTACATGTTTTATACCAGTTCCAGGTTTTTTTTCCCCTTCAGAACCAGCCATGAGCGCTGAGCCAAGTCGGGCACATCTAATCTTATCTCCCCAAGCAACACCAAACACGGGAATCGCGTCTCTTTCGACGCGTCAGCCTTTCTTGTCCAGGCTCTGTATCCTGTAATTCCTACCAAAACTTTGGACGAAACACTTCCGAATCCACCTTCTAATTGCGCCATATAGACTGCTACCCGGAAATTCTCTGTCTGTGAAATCATCCGCTAAACGAGACCCATTATACACCCAACTGCACGCCCAACATGCCACTCGAGGCGACTATGATCATCATCGACAATTCCGAATACATGCGGAATGGCGACTACCAACCCACACGGTTTGAGGCTCAAGCAGACGCCGTGAATGTTCTTTTTCAGACGAAGATCGATGCAAATCCGGAGAACACAGTTGGGGTCATGAGTATGGCAGGAAAGGCGTGCGTTCTCTTGCCTTGTCGATTATTCACAAAACTTTTACCAACGGTTTCTTTACTTTCTTTCTGTAAAATAGTCCTGAAGTGCTCGTAACAAATACGAAGGATCTAGGGCAGATCATCGGTGGGGTGCACAAAGCCGCGTCCAAGATCGAGGGCGAGATCGACATCCCAACTGCGCTTGCCGTCGCTCAGCTCGCGCTGAAGCACCGCGAAAACAAGAACCTTCGCCAACGGATTGTAGTATTCGTTGCCTCACCTCCGGGCGAGACTGAGGGCGGTGACGAAAAGTCGATGATCAAACTCGCGAAGAAGCTCAAGAAGAACAACGTCGCGGTTGACATCGTCGCATTTGGCGATGGCATCGAGGAGGGTGAGGGTGAAGGGCAGCAGGTGCTCAAGTCATTTGTGGACAACATTAATAACAGCGACAATTCGTACGTTTATCTTGTTCGGGGTGTGACGGTACTATTGACAAGTTCCTCTTTTCATTGTTTTGCAGACACTTTCTGACTGTGCATCCCGGTTCCCATCTGCTATCAGATGCCCTCATTACTTCGCCCATCCTCTCTGCGGACAGGAGTGCCAGCATCCCCGAGGCATTCGGAGGCACTGGTGCAGGACCTGCCGCAGGAGGCTCGACAGCCAACGACTTCGAATTTGGTGTCGACCCCAGTCTAGATCCCGAACTAGCTATGGTACGCTTATATCTCTCTTTCAATAAAATGAATTCCACGTCTGATTGAACGCGTACAGGCCCTGCGTATGTCTATGCAGGAGGCGCAAGCTCGCGAGGCAGCAGAGGCAGCAGCATCGTCTTCCTCTACGCAAGCAGGAGCGTCCTCTACACCAGCACCTCCCTCAGGAGTCCCAGTTGCTCCTGCCACAGTACCATCGACAGCCGAGCCAATAGACGACGACGATGATGACGACGCCGAGCTGCAAGAAGCCCTCCGCCTATCGAAAGCACAGGAAGGAGATGACGAGGAAGACGAAGACGAGGATGGGGACGTCGAGATGGACGATGAGGACGAGGAAGACGAAGACGAAGAAGACGAGGATGCAGCTATTGCGAGGGCCATTGAGATGAGCATGCGACCGCAGGAGGAGCAAGATGATAAGGATGGGGCGAAGAAGAAATAAGAGCCTTTCTTTGTACTTGGATTTTTCTACATAATGTTGAAATAAGTTTCTTTAGCTTTCTCAGCACACACATAAAGGTTCCTGTCCTCCACGAGACCTAAATAGCATGAAGACGACAAGTTGCATTCGGCAGACATCGCTACTGTACAAATATCACAAGAACAATTTCATAGAAAGTGTCGGTCCATTGAGGCAGATTAGATGGGATCTTTGAAATATTGGATGTTCTGGAAGACCCTGCTCGCCTTCCTCAGCTTCTGCTCCAGACTCTCCTCCGCTTCAAGCTCCTCCATCTCTTTGCGCCTGTGATAATAGTACCTGTCAGAGCCAAGTTCAAACTCATCCTCACGCCCTTCGCGCTTGGGGTCCGCCTGCTTGAGCATCGCGCCGACAGACTCTTGCACGTCAAGGAGGTGGACGAGGCGCCGCTGGGTAGGCTCGGCACCATGCTTCTTCTCGAACTCGAGGATCAGCTCGCATACGTCCTCCGCGTCAACGCCGTCCGCGCTGAATTTATCTGGCTTTACGTAGAGGTATGACCCGGGCGCATAGTTCTGTTTCGCCTGCTCTTCCTTCTCTTCGCGTTCTTCCTGCTCCTTCTTTTCCTTGAGTGCTTTCACCTTCCCGACGCGTTTCTCCATAATCTTGAGCCACTTGTTAAATTCAGTCTTGATCTGGTCTTTGCGCTCCTGACTGACAATACCGCGGCCAACCATGGTGTCCAGGACCTCACGTACGACCCCAAGTTGGAATTCAATATCGTCGACGAAGTCGATCGGGAGAGGTCGGGGAGAATCAGGGATCCTGTTCGGCTGGATCTCGCTCTGAATATTGCTCTGGCGGTAGTTCGACACCTTCTTGACGAGGGAAGCTAAAGTAGCTATCTCCAAGGGAGTGTTACCGACGCCGTTCTCGATGTAGATGACTTCCGGTGGGCAGTGCGCAAGAATCTCTTTGGTTATAGTTGGGCATGAGCCTGCGACGGCACAGTGCAGCGGCGTCTGTCCATCTATGTCTGGGACGAGCAGAGTGTTGGTGCTGTATTCGAGTATCATCTGAACGAGTGCCTTGAATTTGTTCTTGATGGCAACATGGAGTGGCTGTAGGATTGGGGGATCAGCATTTGTCCAAGGTAAACAAATGTTGTCAAGAACTGACAGTATTGTGCCGTATTTTCGATTTCTGGAACAACAGAGTCTCGCTAACGTCGCGAGGAAGCTTCTGCAGGAGATGTGCGAACATATCGATGTCGTTCTTTGCACAAATAAAATGATAGATATTCCATCTGAAAATATGATCAGTAAAAAGATTGCAGAACGATAGGTTCAACACATACCCTCTGACTGAATCCTTTTCCAATGGAGAGACCTTCTTGGAAAGGAGGAAGTCGACGACGTCATTCATAACCTTCGGGGTACGGTTGTCAAAGAGTTTGGAAATGCGAACAAACAACAATAATGGGTTGAGACCAATGAATTTGATACTGAAGAGAAATCGATGGTGAGAATCAGACCTCGGGCGCAAGGCATGAAACCACGTACTTAGTCTGTAACGCCTGTGCGAACAGCTTCGGCTGAATCTTCCCGATTTGCTTCATGACGTCGACACTACCTCCAATGATTGCGGAAGTCAACGGAGACTCGCCCAAGGTGTTAATCGTCCATCCAAGCCACGAGGGAAGTCGCTTTTCCAGCTCGCCTCCTTCCTCTGTGCCTATCCGCTTGAACCAAATGGCTTTGGCGTCGGTGTGGTTTAGCGCATAGTGCCTATATGCAGCGAGAGGTCGATCAGAGGCAAGGTACAACACAACCTCCTTGGCTTTTTGCTCCGCAGCTCGCCAAACGAGAGGGGGTTCCTTTTCCTCTGCTTCTCCAGCGTTAGGGTCGTTCTTCCTTGCCAGATCAGCGCGTTTCTTGCCATGCACGTTCAGGCCAAGATAAATTCGGTTCTCATCGTTGGTCGACTCTTGGATTGGTTCGGTGTCACCAGACTCCTTCTGAGCTTCACCGACGTCAATACCCGGACCTGTGCGCCGAAGGTACTCGTCAAGGATCTCAGGTCGATCATGCTCGAGGATCGTCTGCAGAACGGCGGTGCCGAGTGTGAGTAGTTGAGGGAGGGAATCATAGAGCTTGGCAATTTGCACAAAAGCTTCGAGGTCGTTATCGACTACAGCTTTTTGGATAAGGGCTACATGCCCAGCACGCCTCCGCTCCTCTGGAGTACGGGGAGGCTTGCAGAACGGCACCCTAAGCTGCTGTAGAAGCTTCTTTGGGTGTACATCTGACTGGACTGCGGAAGGCCTGGCCGCGATATCGACGAATTTCACCTCCTGTCGTTCGACGGTCTCATCTGAGTCATCAGAGTTGCAACTATCGTTATCCGAATCGTCATCTGAGGCAGGAGGTTAGTTGATAGCGCAACAACTCTGGACGGAGGGTCATACCCATATCGACGTCGTTGTCCCACTTGATCTTCTCTGCATCATTATCTGGCCGATATTGAGCGGTCGCGATAGCGAGAACAAGTCTTGCTGTCGACCAGCGACGCCCAGCAATAGCTGCAAAAAGCGGTGTATATCCTGAAAAGGTTCCTTCAGTCAGAAATCAAACGAAAGATGCAGAAGATGTATGACCTTCTGAACTATGCTTCCTGTCTTTGAGTTTGACCGAAATGTTGAGCGGGTTGAGGGCTCCGGATACCGACTCCTGTCCGGGAACGGGAAGACACATCCTCTGAATCTTGTCGTTATCACCAGCGTAGCAGGCCTCGTAGAGCTCGTCGTATTGTGGTTGGAGATGCTGTGGGACATTTTGGTCTGACCATCCAGCAGAAACGAGGACATACAAACGTTCCTCCTCTTCTTTGGACTTCTTTGGCATGATATCTTCGAGCGTGTAAGGCTTCACTTCCATGATGGCAGCAGTCGGGATGTCAGGGTAGAGATCCGACCACTTCTTCGCGTGTTTCTGGTTCAACAGCTGCTGGATTTCGACGAGGAAATCCTTGATATCTTCCATCCGTTCGCGCAGGTCTCTATCCTGTTTGGCGGCCTTTTCTTTGTTCTTAAGCTCCCACTGTTCTCGGTCGGGATCCGTGAGCCCAGCGTCGTACTTCTTAATGAATCCAGCCCATCCGCCGGCCTCTGGTTCGGGGTCGGGCTCAGCGTCCTTCTTTTCAACGAAGATAAGCTCTTCGAACTTCTTCTTCCTGATGTTCTCGTGGAGAGAGCTGATGGCGAAGTCGACCCAATCCTTTAAAGACCTGCGCTCGTTGTCGTTTGCATAACGATACAAAGAGCGCTTAAGGGGGAAATTAACCGGAGCGCCGAGGGCGATAAGAAGATTCGCGATCTCGCTGTGATACTGCAAGGCAACTTCAACAGGCTGATACGCAAGGTCCAAGTAGTTTTTGACTTCTTGATAGCCAAACATGTTGCGTCTGACGTTAGGCGGCCTGGAGAGGGAAAAGAAAGCATATCAGAAGGCATGATTGGAAAGAACAGAATTGAACACTTACGCAGCCTCACTAGCGCGGGTGATGTCTGCTTCGTCGTATTCAAGCTTTGCACCATGAGCAAGCATGATCGCAACGGAGGCATATTCCATCTTCCTAATGGCACTTCCTATCGGGAAAACGACGTTCTGGTACTGGACAGAGGGAAAGTCGATGACCGTCTTCGCATGTGGATCGCACCGAAGTATCGTCTCTACGAGTCTCGTTCGTCCAGCCTGAAGAGCATAATGGAATATTGTTCGCATTTCATCGTTGGCTGTCGAGGATGTGGCTCCTGCTTTGAGGAGGCGCTCTGCAATTTTGCATGCTTCTTCGTCGTCACCTCTAAGAATAAGCATTGAGAGGGGGTGCAATGTTGGTAGGCTCCAGGTCATCGAGGGTTTGGTTGCGAGCTTTGCGTCCGCACCGCCGTCGAGGAGGGCATCAACGGTCGCCAACGAGCCATAAAGAACGGCATAGCAAAGGGCAGGGAAACCGAAGTCCCAGTCGTTGATGTTGATATCGATGATGTCCGGCTGATTTTCTTCGTCTTCTGCGATTGCGTCTGCGTTGGTCTGTGCCTCCACCTCTCCCTCTGCAGCACCCTTCTTCCTCGGGGACCTTCGAGGCTCTCCATCACTATCTTCGTCCTCGCCCTCGCCCTCATCCTCTTCGTCGTCTCCGTCCTCTGCGTCAACCATTTCGATGTCGTCGTCTGTGTGCGAGCTCCAGTCGTCTTCAGAAGAAGGGCGTTCGGGACCTTCCTTTGTGTCCATGGCCTCGTCCTTGCTCTCATTATCGTTAGTGTGCTTCTTTGCCTCCTCTGCGACGTTCTTCTCGTTCTGAGAAAAGAGCTTTTGGATGACACAGAGTTGACTGTAACGAGCAGCGAGGTGCAAGGGAGTCCGTCCGTCAGCAACTCTCGCAGTAATTCGAGCCCCCGCATCGATGAGGTCGCAGGCGATCTCCTCAGCCTTGGCGAAGATAGCAACATGAAGAGAGGTCCGACCAACGTGGTCACGTTGGTTGACATCCACACCTTCGGTACCCAGAAGCTTTTGGACAGCAGGCCGGTCGTGAGCGGCAATGGCGGCGAAGAACTTCTCGGTGGGTTTCATGTACACTTGCTCACTCCATTCGCCTACACTGGATTCTCCGAATGAACTGTGCATCGGAGGAGATTGATAAAAAATTGGAGCCACAAAAAAAAAAAAAGAAGACTGACTTGAGACGACCTGAGATGTATTTTTCATCTTCGTCGACCTGAAGTTTGCGCTCGTCTTCGTCGATCGGTTTAGGACAATTCTAAAATATTCAATATTCAGGAGTCAGTCATAGCAAAGTGAACTTCCAACGAACCTCGCAACAATCTTCGATGCATTCTTCAATCGTGCCAAAGAAGGCGGGGTGGCGATGGAGACGACGTCCTTTATTCTTTGGATTGAAGGTCGCTGGCGAAAGGTTTTAAATTCAAGAAATATTTCGGTCAAATATATGCTTACAGTTCATGCCAAGGTCCTAAGAATGTGCGCTCAATATGACGATTGCTGAAATCACGAGTACAAAGATACTTACGGTTTGATAAACGAGCTTTTCAATCCTTCGAGCATCCCAGCCAGGTCCATAAGGAATATGCAGCTGAACGACATCGTAATCATTCATCTCCAATCCAAGGTCAACCTCCGTCTTCAAATCTCCTTTATAATGGCGTTTGTTGCGACGGCTGTACGTGCTGACACCGCCTGGGCGTCCGCGGAGGGTCCTCCTTCCCTGCAAAAAGGTGGTGCGCATATCGTTGTCCTTTAGTTTCTCTAGAACAAGCAGCCTTGCAAGACCCTCCATCTTCGCGATAGACCGTTCGTAGATGGTGGGGTCTATCTCCGCACGGACCAAGGATGGGACGTACACCTCGAAAGCGCGATTAGAGTACTTGGATAGGCGGATTTCATACGAAGGGGAACGGCGCGTGACGTCGACGGTGTTGCACTGACGCATAATGGCGACGATTGAGCGAGGATTCGCCCAGACACGGTTTCCGTCGTAGGCACAGCATGGAGCATCGATGTCGAAACCAGCAAGGATCTCAGCAGGAGATTGGTAGAGTCGAAGGACAATTTGGACCGAGCGGTACGGGTATTGGGCTGAGAAAGAGTTAGCTGGCTATAATAAAAGTAATGAAGACGCATACAATGGATGGAGATGGTATGTTTGGTGCGGATACAGGTTACATCCCAAGGAACGGAGTCACGAACAGCTTCATAGATGGTCTTGATCTTGGCCTCGGCCTGCGGAGGATGGTAGGCCTTTCCGTCAGCTAGGATTGGAGAGCGTACTCACCTGTTCGGCGTTCAAACCCCATAAGAACAGGTCGACATCAGAGGTCGGGTACGCCTTGTTGTGGTAGTACTTCCGAATCGCCCTCTTCGACTTCTTGTGCTCCTCATCGAGAGGGGCCAAACACGCGAGCACAGATCCTCCAGCGGCGACAACGTTGTTCCAATCAAGCAGCTGAGAGAGGGAGCCTTCCGTGAAAATCGCCCAGTTCTTCTTGAAATCTTCGAGGTCAGACACCATGCAAGGCGCGCCTTCCTTCTTCCTGTTTTCTTCGGAGAGAGGCATGACATACTTCGCTGCGAGGTCTTCAGGGCCTTGGACGACGCGTGCTCTTGTGGTCCTGATCGTGTCGGGGGCCTTAAACACGTCGACCAGACCGACACGAGGATTGACGAGACGCGGGTTTTGCCCATCCTGCGCGAAGAGCTTCCTCAACTCGGCTTCCTCGTCGAGAGAAGGCTGCAAGGCGGCGTCGAGAGACGCGCCAGGGCCAGCGGGTAATGCGTTAATGCGTTCGATGAAAGCTTGGATCTCAGGAGTTGGTTGCATTTTGTTGGGGTTTCCATCCTGGATTGCTGTTGGTATTTAAGGATATGGGTGGCGGAACCCTGAACGTTCGGACGGCTGTCGCACAGCGATCGGTGGGGATTCGCTTTGACTGGGCGCTGATCGCTATCACAATGCCTGGCGGAGATTTGCTATATTCGTCCATCCCGCCCCGGCACCGCTGATTTGTCCCTGCCTTTCGTGATGAACTAGTCAAGGGCACGCCGACGTTGACTCAATCTGGGAAATCGCGCTCTTTATACCAGCGCGAATTATCAAGAAACGAGTTCGCCTCGCAGGAACTTTACATAATTCTGCGGGGAACGTGCCAAATAGTCTGTGAGCGATCGAGTCATGAGAGTACACCAAGAACTATCATATCCCATGTCTGACACCTCGATGGGCATTGATAGTGTTCACTGCATGACGCTTTTCATCGCGACAGAACTGATAACGATTTTATCGACAATGGCATGTTCCTTCTGCGGGTCTTGACCGGCTTCCTTGATTGCGACCTCGTCATGAAGTTTATGATACTAAGAGACCATTAGTGTGTTAGAAGGAGATTAGCATGTAAGAGACCTTTTTTATGGATGACCAGTCCGTTATATGCCACAGTTCTGATGCGGGTACGAT
Organism: Cyclocybe cylindracea; assembly: GCA_013376435.1. NCBI lineage: Eukaryota > Fungi > Basidiomycota > Agaricomycetes > Agaricales > Hemipholiotaceae > Cyclocybe > Cyclocybe cylindracea. The sequence continues at coordinate 691,447 of MPNV01001486.1, read as the reverse complement.
ATCACCGGTAACAACCGCTTTCATCTTGGACTCTACCGATGGCTCCAGTTCTAGAGAGACGACGCGTACGACGAAGATGTCTTTATTCTCTCCAGAAACACCGTATCGCCGTATAGCTTCAGTGATCTGGTTGACAACGTCAAAAGACGATTAGTAAGTCCGGAGACCACTAACGTTGTGTGTCGGGTTGAGATAGTAGAGAATCTCAGAATGGACTGTCCGTGTTCGAAGCCCATCCTGACGTTCTGCTAGGATGGCCTGGTAGATCGCGGTTTCTAGATGCAACTTGCTAGTTATCTACTGCATTTCAACGTCGAATATACGCCAGCACCAAGCAAGAATTGAACGCACTAAACGAGCATCGATGAAGGCAAAGTTGACTGCTTCGCGTTCTTGTTCCCCGACTTCTCCTTCTGCTGTTGAAGCTGCCACAATCCGCGACTTCAGTGCGGCTGCATTGGTGACGTTGCTGAAAAGGACTAGGTAGGCTATTGCCTTCAGATGAGGAAAACTGAATATTTCCATCATATAATGAGAGTATGGAAGATGTTTGAGCACTAGTTGAAACGTTGACTGGTGTGTAGTTGCCAACGACGAATCAGTCGTTGGATGCTCAAACATTACGTAATACACCAGAATATTTCCCGAAATTACCATCATCAGCCATCATGCATCATCGTGGATCGTTCTCTATTCACTTTCGCTGGTGCGCATATGTAGGTTTTCTCAGAAGATATCAACTAACCCTACCTCACAGATAAGACCGGCATCAGGCCACCTTCTCGAGCTAGGTTTCACCATTTTGATATGGAGGATGCCAGTAATCGAATCGCAGTTCTCACAGTGCGTCTTATCAAAAACCAAGGGATTCTCTACGATTTGTGGGTCCATTAAATCTGAAATCACTTGAAGTCGTCGTAATAGGCCTCATCATGGCCGTCGAGCCTCGTGTATGGTTATTCTGATGCGGTTGCCTATTGTTTTTTCTGGCAGCACCCTGAACAAGCATTGCGTCGCTTTGACTCCCTTGTGCTCATCACAGCGACGCTTATTCTCCCTTCTTGTTCTCGCCCTCGCCAAAGCGTGATCAGAATTTCCTTTCACAGCGTGTCATTTGGACAAATAACTAGCTTGTTGTTCTCCCATCGCGACCTTCCGCTCCGGCCACGCCACATCAGCTTGCTGTGTCTACCATTTTCGGGAGAGCCACGGGCTCTATATAAGCCTCTGAGGTGCTGTGTCAACATTTCCCTTTCCCTCTTCACCCCCACATCACCTCCTGCTCAGCAACCCCAGTCCCACCCTGATTATCCCCAATCCCCTCCTGGTTGGCACTTTTTATCTGCAGCTCTTACCTCGCCACTCACCCCATCCCCTATAGCACTGCAAGATGCCTATACCAGCGCCCATTAACACCAATCTGCGGGCCCCCCTCTCCTCTCTCAAGAGCCCTGTTACACCTCTCGGCTCCCAACGGACCTATTCCAAGGCTGAAGGACTCCTGTCTCCGCTGTCATCCACGTTCTCCAAAGCTGGTATCGACAGTGCTGGAGGCTTCGCAATCGCCTCCGTCGCCAACTGGGGCCTGACCCCAAAGCCGACGCCGACTACTCTGGCCTTTGAGGTGTCGGGCCGCCAAAATCTCGATAGCGAGACTCCTGTCCATGGCGAATATTTCTTCGAGTCAGACAAGCAGCTCCTGCTCACTCGTCGCCCGTTGGATGTCATTCCTCTTCCACCTGCGTCTCCTTTTGAGCGTGTGGCGGCAGCCCTCGATGCCCAAGACGGCCTCACTCCACTGGACTTTGGCCCTGGAGACGGGTGGTCCTCACCTGATTTATTCCCTCAAGCAAGAGAGAATGGCGAGATCTATTGGGTTTCGTCCTCTGGTTTCATGGATCTCTCCGATCTTGAATATGACTCTTCCGACAGCGATAAAGATTCTGACTTGTCGTCGTCTGTCCTATTTGCGCCAGTGCGCGAAACTCGACTTGATCTCGGGTCAACCGAAGCCAACCCTCCAACTCTGAGAAGCACCTTCGAATCCCAAATCCCAGCCACTCTCCTGAGTGTCCTTTCCAAATCCCAAATTCATTTTGACGTGTACACTGAGAAGCTCTCAGTGCTCATTTTCTCTGATGCGACAAAGGCTGTACCTGTTGATGCTGGTCAGACCGATGTGTGGCTCGCAAACAACTGCGTCTTCGACCTTTCTGTCACCGTCGCCCACTCTGTCAATGGTTACGAGCATCTCGAGGAGATGGAGCTCGTGCTCCAGTTTGTTTCCTGGCTCTTGGAATGGGTCAGGGCTAACCACAACCAAACAATTGAGCAGATTGACATTGCGATGCCAGAAGATTTCGTTCTTTCGACAAAGGCCCTCGACGCTGCTGTCATCAAGAGCGGATCCGCCAACTCCCTGCTCAATCTTCATACTCTTTCGTGCAGCGGTAACGTCAACATCTTGGCTGCCCTTGTAGCCTCTTTGGACGCCAAGAATGTACAGATCCTGAAGATCAACAGCGACATCAGCGTCGACGATGCAAGCCTTCTCCTGCGCAAGTACCCCGGGTCCAAGCTCTCCTTGCACACCTTGGAGCTCGCTTCTGTCAGCGATTGCGTCCCAACTCTCCTGCCCCTGTACGAGGGCAAGGACGTCTCTGCCACTGAGATCCTGCCACCTCTTACCCTTCCCACCTTGGATTCCTTGAAGGTGGTTGGGTCTGTCGATCTCATCCCCTTCTTTGACGCCCTTTCGTTGCCGAATCTATGCAAGCTAGAGCTCGACATCCAAGCTGATCTCGATGGACCCACGCAGGCGTTATTGTCGTTGCCCATTGTGTGGACTAACCTTGGATTCTTGGACGTCCAGTTCAATGGTCCATTGGAAAGTGCAGAAATGATCGGGTCTGTTTTCAAGCAGCAGGCTCCTGATGCATACGTGCAGGTCAATGGAGAGACCGTCGTCGACCTCTGACTGTCCTTATGCTCCATATCCAAGTTGTCCCACAGCCAAACATATCTACTTATTCTCCCTGATTTCATTTGTACAATATCCAAACTTCGTTGTTTCGAGCAGCAGAAGCAGTCCTCCAAGTTGTACATTACTTAGTCTTCCTCATGAATAGCGTCTGATTTGTCCCCACAGCGCCGAGAAGGCTGAAAATCCACACGTGATCGCGAATTCTTGCATAACAAATTGAAGTTGCACGTAAACTTCAGTATACGTCCATCGGACTCCATCCTCTCCAGTGGCCCGATTGTGTTATGAGATTTCGCATTCAAACCCATGCCCCATTACCCGATGTAAAAGCCTGGTTTGTCCCTGATGTCCAGAACGTGCCAGAATCTATCATTGACCTCAAAGAAACGCTGTGTCGGCGCGTCCAGTCACTGAAAGACGGACACTATCATGGAAAAGACCTTGTTCTTCTGCTGGAAGGATTTGAACTCTTGAACGACAGCCCGTTCGATGCAGTGAGAGATGGAGATCTTGTCACTGTCAAGCTGTCGCCTTCTATGCAAGATGAAGACGAGAATATGGACATTCAACTCCCAGGTGAGTGTGCGTTGTCGTTTGGATGTTGGATGACTTCTGAGCTTCTGACTTATTTAGTAGAGGTACCACAACACAGGAAACGCAAAAGGTCTCCTGAACGAACAGCGTCGACGTCGACCAGGCCCGTGCGGCCACCTGTTGTCCAGCCAGTGTCGAAGGCACTCGTCGAATCTTCATCTGACTCCTCTTCGGAGGAAGATAGCGGCACCGAATCAGATTCTTCCTCCACAACCTCCACTTCTTCCTCCTCATCCTCTTCTTCATCGACCTCATCGGATTCGTCTTCTACCACCCCCTCCTCGCCGCCCAAACCTCAGTCATCGAACGCCGTTGTCAAAAAGCCCGCATCGACAAAACCTGCGCTAACGGGCACTGCAAGCACAGCTCACGTCCCACCAGGACAAGGGAAGGCTACCACCCATTCACGGAACAAGCGGAGGAAGAAGAAGCGAGAGTTTGAGAAGCTTGCTCTTACACCGCCGAAAGGTCTTTCCGAGACAAACACCATACCTCTGGGAACCTCTACAGCACAGAAGGATGGTTCCTCTCCCTCTTCCTCTGCACAAGACCGAAGACACCGCGATGGACCTGCCTCGGACGTTGCCGGCGCGTTGAACAACGCTTTCCAGTCCAATGCATCAGGCCCTCAATATGAACAACAACCCCAGGGCAGTCGGCTTGCTGGTCACAGCGAAGCGACTCCCGCATCGGTATACATCACGCTTGACCAAGTGGCAATGGGCACTCTCCGAAACAAGAACAAGAAGAAGGGGTTCAAACTCTCGATGAATGCGCCGATCCCTCAGAAGATCGTTTTCAACGCTGAACCTGGGCCTAGTGGTCTTATCTCTCATAGCACGACTGAATGTGGAACTCCTACGAGCCATGCTCAAACCACCGATTATCTGAGCACTGGCGGCCCCACTGGTCCAATACTGCCATCCGCCAGCCAATCTCAAGCGCGCCTCGTTCCACCTTCAGAAATTCAGGAACTCGGCCTCCTTCCTCCCAACATGTTCGTGACTTCCGTCGACGTTGAAGCAGGCGTGTGGGACGACCCTTCTACCATTAGGAAATCGAAACGGAACAACAGGAAGAAAAAGTGCCAGGCCCAGAACGATTGGTACGGCTATGAGAGGGAAGAGGTCTTAGAGGAACTTCCCTACGGAGAACAAGAAAATGGAAGTGTCTGTGCCGTTGAGCAGGAAGCGCGTGAGAGCAGCAGCTTTGACTGGGATCGAGCCGATAAAGCCTGGGAGAAATGTGCGGTTGTGCAAAGCATCGAGCAGCTAACCGTTGGACGTCTAGTGGGCTGGAAGGCCAGTCTTTTCCCTCCTATGCTCTCTCCCTTTCTGAATTTTAAGATTAGGCGTTGGATATTAACCCGAAGACCTTTTCACCAGAACTGATGCTCTCGGTAGGCCGAGTGACTTCGGTTCTTCAAGATACAACACCGCAAGTCACGATAAGACAGCTCATTCGTCCAGCGGAGAGCGAAGCAGCGCTTGCGTTTGGGCTTGGTGGAGGCGAGGCGACGGAAGATGGCGTTGAAGACGATGGACCAGAGCTATCCTGTGCATGGGACGGGATCCTGCAAGCCGGATGGAGACTCATTGAATGACGACTTGTACATTCCATCAGTAAACAGCAATAAAAACTGGGAAACCTGGTTTTACGCGTCTCCAGACACTTTATAGGACGCAAGAGCGCTAGTATGCTTGGGTTCTTTCGATCAACAAGTCGTGTGAAATAATTATCTACTCGGTACACACCTCAAGTTCATGAGCTCGACCACCCTCTCTTCCTGAGGCTTGTTCCCCCTTGACCACGAACCACATTCAACCCCAATGCCTCCCTTTCTTCCTCCATCCAGTCTCTACCAAACATACCTCAATTTTTTATCACCGTTTTCCTCATTTCGCTCCAGGACCGGCCATGTTCACGTAAGGCGTAAGGACAATCGAATTTGGCACTGACTGTTTGCCGGCGAACTCGCTCCCCCGGCGGCACAACGCTCCGAATCCTCTTGCTACCCCGACACTGTTCGGAGCGGATCCTCGTCTTTGATTTTGTTGTGTGCTCTTGATTTGTTGCCTTCTACTTGCAGACCTTCTTGCACGTCCTGCACCAACTGTGACCCGTAGGCAGGATAATAACAGTGCGTCTTTATGTTGTTTTCTTTCAGGGTAAGATAAGGAACTGACGATTATGCGTTCTTAAGTGGTGCATTCATCAACCCCACAATCCTTTGCGATCACTTTATGGTCTGAAATAAGACAACTTTCTATCGACGAGGCATCTCAATACCTCGACGATCCTAACTGGTACCTCACGTCAAGTGACAAATTGCCTTCAAATCAGAGCGCATATACCAAGATTATACTGGAAGCCGCGCTCCTCATTCATCGGTATTCGATACAGCAACACTCGAATGATATTGTACGCGCTTCTGCGCTTGTGCTGCAGTCGATCGATCTCTCCAAGGAGCCAGAACATTCATTCTTCTTCCACCTCTTGGCGACTCGATCTATGGAACTGTTCGAAAGAACGACCGAAATACGGTTCCTCAATCAAGCCATAGACCTCCTAGAACAAGCCTCAGCGGTCGACGAGGATGGATCCCATTATCAAATGCTCACTTCCATCGAGTTCGCCTGTGCTTGCCTTCAATGCTACTACTCGGAGAATCGCCCTCCAGCTCTCGAGTTTGCCCTTGAAATTATCCATGGCGCCAACGAAAGCATCTCAGCCGGCGATTGGACCTCTAGCTTCGGGAGAACAAGGACTATGCTCATCGTCGCGGATATAATCCGTACCCGCTATGAAGACTTAGGACCCATACCCGATGATTTATCTCGGACCGTTCGAGTTGTTGCATCCATACTAAACTCCATCAATCCTCCTATAGATTTCCAATACACGCCATTTCAGATCCTCGTCGTAACCGTCTTATTTGTCCTCTCTCAAACCTCGCAACCGGACAAGTGGTTCGACACCCTGTTCGCCCTTCATTCCGTAGTAACTGAAGACCAGCCATTGACCTCTCCTACGACTGATGCCAACCGTGCTCTATCTCTCGCGCTCGATCATTGCATCCCATCGTCCAGTGCGAAGGCGGTGTGCTTGATTCATATGGCAGATACGTTCGACCGCCGAGGAACTATTATCGCTGTTCGTGGAGATTCGCACGTTGACGATTCTCGTGCATGGAGCGAAGAATGGGAATTGGGTATTTCGCTCCTTCGGTATAAGGTCTCCTCTTCAATTCCCTCGACGGCTATTCAAGACGAAGGCCATCCTTGCCATTTTCAGCTTTTCACACTCCAAGCGGAGGTCGTGCACCGACCAGCACTTGCACCTTCAAGATTAGGACGTCGTAAAGACCCAATTGGAACACATGTATGCGCATTCAAAGTTGCTCCCGTCCCCGGTGATAGAGTTCTACAAAATGGTTTGTGTGGGTTTGGATTTTAATTCTTATTATTGATTGAATGTAATAGATCTCCAAGGGCACCATCTCTTTTATCACCGCTTGAAGAGTTTTATAAAGCCACTGGCGATAGATGAACTCGATTATCTCATCGACAACCCTGAGGCGATCAAGGATCTTCTTGCCCAGTCTGACTTGTTCAAATCTTCAGACAATGAAATGACCTATTGGATGAAGTCGCCGGCCATCCACGCATACATAATTATGAAAAGGAATACAGGACGTCTTCGCCATCTCAAACAAGCTAGTCAACTCATGCTCTGCGTCAAACTGCATAGAGAGCCTGCTTATGCCCATTTATTACTCAGTCTTGCATCCGATCTGCGGACGTCTGAAGACCGTCTTGAATTCGTTGGGAACGCGTCAAGATTATTCAAAGAATTCCTCCGCGCTCAAGAACCTGGTAATCCGAGACACCTATTCGCAGTCATCGAGCTGACCTCGAGCTACATTGCCGAGTATCTGATAGACCGGGACCGTCGAACGACTCTCTTCGCTCTTGCCCTCGAACTTTTCAGGGAAGGTGCTTTGATCACAGGCTTCGATCCATGGATTGTGGAAGCCAGGAAGATCATGGTCCTTGGGCGTATTTTGCGTCACCGGTACAGGTTTTTCGAGGATTCGGACGAGTCCTTGAGAACGACGATAGTGCTCTTTGGCTCTCTTTGGGATTTGGTCCCTTCAGGAAGGCCGTTCCGCGCCTCCGCTCTAGAAATCTTGACGGTCTCAACTTTAATCTTCCTGGCTCAGATGGTACCCTCGGCTAGATGGCACGCGGCTCTGCGGCTCCTGATCCTCGCTTTAGATTTTCGCGTCTTTGGGACCGCGCCTGACGAGGATAGCCTCAGAGAGATCGAGGACGTCCAGGAAGCTAGTCAAGATCTTCTTCACCAAGGCATCTATCCTGGGAAGTTCTCCTTGCAATCAGAATCCATGTGTATCATCCACACCGCGGATGTGATTCGCGTCACCGCTGTTGACTGTTCACGCAACCCCGGCATGCTTCATCTTGCGTTGCACCTATACACTCAAGCTCTTCCTATTATCCCGAATGCTATGGACACTCGTCCAACCGAAAACGAGTACCAGTTGCATTTGTGTGCTCGTTTAGAGCATACATCATTAGAATCTGCGGTGCTTTCGTGTGTCAACAGGGCTACGTCTGGTGCGGGTATTTCCCATGAAGACGCGAACATAACGATCTTCCATTATGGCGTTGTTAAGATCACGTCAGAGATAAACCCGACTTCTTGCAGCCACTTATGTCTTCTGAGATATTACCCTACTCGAATTCGCCATCTGAACAACGACGACGATCACGGCGAGCCGGAACCTACCTCTTCCCCCATCTGTGCTGAAGGTGCATTGGAATTTGACGATCTCACACCATGGCTGGAGGATCTTCTATCTCGATCTCCCAACGCCTTTCTACCCGACATCCTAGAGAATATCCCTAGCACTGTCGTGCCAGGCATGCACAAAATGACCCTCGACCAAATCCAACAATTCTTCGATATGCCACTGGAGGCACGTACCGTTAAAGCCTTTATGGATGACGCCAGTTTCGAGATTCGAATCGCTGAAGGGCAGCAATCACGTATCTCTGAAGGTATCGTGCGTCAGATTGACGAGCGTATTTACTTCGACCCCAAGGACGTGCAGTTAGAAAAGAGGATGGACTTTCTCAAGTCGCAGACACCGTATTTCTCCCGTTTGGCACCGCTTCAAGCCTTGCTCTCGCGCGGTCCGGAGAGGTGCCTTGAGCTCATTGAAGCCTCTCGCTCCTTCTTCTGGGGACGATTGCTGAGGTTGCGAACCTCTTTTGACGGTCTGCCCGACGGCCTAGCCGCTCAGATCAAGGAGGTCGCGCGGGAGCTCGAAGAGTGCAGTTCTCAAACCGTAGTATCAGTGGCAAAAGAAGAAGCACAGAAGCAATTCGAACTGGAGAGCATCTTCGCGGCTCTCCTCGCACAGGCACGAGAAGTACCCGGATTTGCGGGACTCTTGAAACCAAAGACTGTTGAAGTACTCCTTCGCGCGGCTACCGAGGGCCCTGTGGTTGTCCTCCTGGGAATGGAGTCGATGTACGCAGCACTCGTGGTACGCCCCAAAGGGGCAGAGGCCATATTTTTGAAGGGCATTGTGAATGGCGTTATGGAAAATTTGGTCGTGGGTCTCAATGGGGCGACAAAAGCTGCGAGGGGCGGAGAGAGGGATGTCCATACTGACAGATATGGTCGACCGAGAAAGGTGGTTACCCCGCCTTACGAAGCGTTGCTCGCGAGTCTTTGGAATCTGATAGTGAAACCTATCTTCGTCTTCATGGGGTTGACTTCAGTAAGTGAAGCTTCACAGAGGTCCTTGCGGCGAGCGACTGATCTCTGGCATCCTGAGTAGAGCCCAAATCCGACAGCTGAACGTCAACGCCTCTGGTGGTGTCCAACAGGTCGCTTCGCTTTCCTTCCTATCCATGCCGCGGGCGTCAACTTTGGCACAGCGAATGTAGAGTGCACCTCGAAATACGTCGTCTCATCCTACACTCCCACCCTGTCAGCTCTTATATCCGCTCGCGCTCACAGTGCGTCTTTGCCTCCTCTGATCAAGGACCTCAAAATGTTGCTCCTCGCCCAGCCAACTACTAAAGGCCATCAAGACCTCCCCATGACCTTGCAAGAGTTGGAATTGGTGGAGAAGGTCTGCCCAAATGGGTCGCTCTTGCGAGTCGGAGAAGGGCGTTTATCGGAAGCCAACACGAATCGGACCGTCGGGGAGGCATTAAAGCACTTGGCAGAATCCTCCATCCTCCATTTGGCTTGCCATGGTCATCAAGACCGCGGTGATCCTCTAAGCAGTGGATTTGAGCTTCAAGACGGACGCTTAACGATTTCTAAGCTCATCAGTTGCCAGACTCCCCACGCTGTTCTGGCCTTTCTCAGTGCATGCGAGAGTGCATCGAATGATTTAGAAATTCCAGATGAAGCGTTAAATCTTGCGGTTGCAATGCTATATGCCGGTAAGTTTGGATGTTTCACTCTCTCCAGGATGTCCATGCTGAGTATCCTGGATTATCTAGGATTCCGAAGTGTCATCGGGACAATGTGGTTAGTTCCTGCTCCGAATGCAGAGCGATGGAGTTGTGTCAATGACCATTAATGCATTTGACTCTTCTAGGACGATGAATGATGAAGATGGTCCGCAAGTTGCTCGCATGATCTACGAAGAGATGTTCAAGGATCCTGACCAAAGGCTTGACCCCAACACCGTAGCCTATGCTTTGGATTCTGCGATCAAAAGTCTCCAAGCAAAAGGAACCCATCCCAGTCGATGGGCAACTTACATCCATGTGGGCATTTGACATCTTCCGTACTTCAGGGAAACAAGACTATTGGACGAAGGACTCAGTGATTTCCGGAGGTGTGACTTCATATATGACAATGATCTTTGCCAAGACACTCGATCCTCACTTTGAAAAGCGCCTGTGAGTATTTCGCCTTCAACGAACGCGCAGAAAGTGTTGTGATCCAAACAAGATCCAAAGCTCTCAACTCAGAGCAAGCAATCCTTCATTTCTCGCACGAAGACTTGGCGTGAATCACCTGTCACGAAGTGCACAGTCATCGTCGTCCCTTGACGTAAGGTTGCCGCCGGTTTGACCCGACATTATATTTGGCGGCAAAGGCTCGAGTCAACAAAAAAAGAGGACACGACCTCGATCGGCTCTCGGCACACCAATTCTTTCCTTCGATCTCCCCTCCTTCAGTCTGGGGTTGTATCACCACCCAGCGCGGGACAAGTCCCTCCAACTTCAAGCGGGTGTCAAACGACACCTATTGGGCTCCCATGTTCCCCCAGCTCCTCCACACTACCACTCGTGCTGTTGCAGTCGTCCAGAACCAGACTCATGCCTTCAGGAATGTTCTGCAGCTGCAATCTAGCGGCCCCTCCTCAGGATCAGGATCAGGCTGGGGAAATGGTCCAGGTCCAGGCAGCTCCAAATTCAACGCGGGCAGTCGTTTTCATGCCAGTTTAAATGTGCGTGCGATGTGTGTCGGGGTGTACTGACTACTGACAAGTGTTTATGTTTACAGAACGCGGGTCGTGCAGTAACACAAGCCAATGTGGTCACCTCGCACGACGGCACCGTGTCGCAGAGCGACGAGACGGAAGAGCTTGCACCGAGGAGACCACCGACGAGACGGCCACCCCAGAAGAGACAGCGAATTCGTAGTTCGAGCGTGTCCCTCAGCGTGGCCGGCCGCAATGAGCGGGGCGAGAAGATGGGGGTCCTCCAGACCGTGCAAATTCATGCTCGCGCACGACACGCATTTGCCCCAGGAGAGACACTAGCTGCTGCCAAGGAGCGTCTCCTCGCCGAATCTCTCCCTCGTGCCGAACCTCCAGCTCCCCTTCTCGTTCGACGCAACTCGACGTCGGCTCCTTTGAGCCCGTTGGTGAGCCCAGCGACTCCGTCAGTTCCCCTCCCGACCCCACCACCGGAAGAGCCAACAGGCCAATCAAAGAGAGCTGCGTCACCAATAATGCAGGAAAAGCGACCATCAACACCTGCTCAGCCCACTACCCAGACTGCCACTCCCCCTCCATCTCCGCAACCCAAAGATTATTACACCACCAGGCTCAACAAGCTTGCGGAGTTTCGAGATGGCAAGGTCATTGCCGAACTTATCCGGGAAATGGTATTCAGTTCGGATGCGACGCCGACTGTTGAACAGTTCAACGCGGGCTTGAATGCGCTCATTCGTTCTCGATTCCCCGGAGAACCTCTGAACGGCATCATCAAGCTCTACAATGCGATGCTCGACAAGTCGGTTGTCCCCAATGTTCGGACGTATGAACACTTGATCCAGGCCCTCACCATCCGCGATTGGGAAGTGCAGCGCGCTATCGTCAGCTTGCAAAATCGCTCGAAGCAAGGAACCTTGCCAGATCGCGATGAAGTCGCGACAGTCGAGACAGATCAAGCTAGGATCGAGCAACTCAAGACGGAGGACAACTTTGCATCGGCTATGTCGCTCTTCGAGGGCATTCTGGCCATTGGCGGCAGGAGCCAACTAGAGATGGCGACCTTCAACCGCCTCCTACGATCATGCGCCTTCCACTGCGACATCAATGCTGCCATTCACGTCTTCGCTCAGATCGAGGGTATGAGGAGGCAGCCAAATCATATTGCATACCAGAACATGATCCTCACCTTCTCGAACGCGGGCAAGATTCAAGAGGCAGAGGAGATCTTCAAATCATACGTGCAGGCTTCTGAGGCAGGACTTCTCGCGAGGGTTGGTTCCGGAGATGCCATCCGCCAGCAGCAGATTCAGGTTTGGAACGCCATGATCGAGGCGTTCTTCCGTGCCGGCATGTCGGACAAGGCGCTGGAACTCGTCGAGCAGATGATGCATTCCACTGCTCGCAATGCATTCGCTTCGAACGAAATTCCGGTGATCACCTCCTCAACCTTGAGTACCACCATTGCTGGATTTATCTTGAAGGACGACATTGACGACGCTCTGGCCTGGTTTAACCGTCTGTTGGAGGAGGAGGAAGCAGCCACCAGTCCTTATCACGGCTTGGATGGGAGGGCGATGCGACCTGATTCCGTGGCATGGCATATGATGCTGGAGGCATTGGCGCGACATGGCAGGATCGACGAACTCAATAGGCTTTACAAGATCTTGAAGTCGGTACATGAACGGGACCACATCACTATCCGTCCCATCGACCGCCTCGTCGTCCACCACGCCAACATGAACGTGATCTCGACACTTGAGGATGCGCCTGCCTTGGAGCTGCTTCATTTCCTCCTCGAGGACATCAATAGTGCCCCTTCGTTTCCCTATCGGGAGAAATGGCAGATGGTCTCCGATATCGCCGACCAGTTCGTATCCAGAGGACTGTTCGATATTCCGTGCAACTTGGTCAGCAACTTCATCATTCAGAAGCTAGAGGAGACGAGCACAGTGAAGGGTGCTTTGTCCCTCCAACGCCAGGTTGAGCTGCACCACAAGCTCATTTCGTTCCAGGAATGCGTCTATCAGACAGCTGAGCAGGGTAAGGGTGAACTCACTTTCGCCATTGCTCTGACTCTGTCCCGTCTGGCGAGTGTCCTGCTCTTGAAGCCCGACCTGAAGTTCGCCCAGTCGTTCATGCATGCCTACGGTCGCGCCAGATTCTTGAGCTTGGTTCCATACGATGAGCTGTCGACTGATGATTGGAAGGTCCTGCTCCGATATGCCGCCTATCTCGAGGTCAACGCACTCGAGGGCAACCCGGACAATCTTCCTTCCATCCCGGATTACGCGTTCAACGGCCTTTCCTCTTTGTTGGATGACCTTGCCAGCCACGGAGTCGCTTTCGACATCTTCGACGTGGACGTCAAGAAGCAGGTCTTGGATGTTTTGGAGACACGGTACGGTCAACAAGGCCGCGCGGAGATGATGTCAAAGCTTGGCCCTTCGTATCTCCAGGCGTCGCAAGAGTATGACCAGATCAGGTATTCTACCCTCGAGACTGAACTGACGCAGCCGCAAGATGCTCCTCTGCAAGCCGAGCCAGCCCAAAGCCCCGTTCAGCAGTTCTCTCACCTCAGTTTGAACAGAGCCCTCTCGCGCACCCTTGAAGATCTGTCTCGTTGCGCACACCAGGCAGCGGCAGAACGTCTCCAAACAGCGTACGACATCTTCCAGAAGAACCTAGAGAAGCGATTGGTGCCCGACGTCAATGCTATCTCACATCTCATCCAGTCCCTCGGGCGTTCCAATCAACTGGACAAGGTTCGCGAACTGTATACGGTCGCCCAGGAGGTATTCCCGCTACTGCCCCAGGATGAGCAGATCGGTGCATGGGCGCAGATCGAGGACAGCATGATCATCGCTCTGGCACACTCTGGACATCCCGAGGCAGCTCATGTTCACCGCATGCGGATCCTCGAGCAAGGGCAGGTCCCGTCGGCTGATGCATACGGCGTACTCATCCAGTTCGTCAAGGATACCACGGACGACACCAACGGAGGCATGACGCTTTTCCAGGAGGCTCTCGAGCGCGGCGTCCGACCCAACCTGTACCTGTACAACAACATAATCTCGAAGCTGTCCAAGGCACGCAAGGCTGACTACGCCTTGGAGCTGTTCCAGCAGATGAAGGGTTATGGTATTGTTCCATCATCGATCACATATGGGGCCGTCATTGGTGCTTGTGCAAGGGTAGGCGACGTCAAGTCGGCGGAAATCCTGTTCCAGGAGATGATTCACTCGAAGAACTTCAAGCCTCGCGTGCCACCCTACAACACGATGATGCAGCTGTATACGACGACAAAGCCAAACCGGACCAGTGCCCTTTATTACTATGATGAGATGAAGAAAGCTCGTATCCGTCCTTCTGCCCACACGTACAAGGTATTTGCTGAACGGTGTTCCTTTTCGCATTTTCTAATATACACATACTTATCATCAGTTGCTCTTGGACACTTATGGCGCCATTGAGCCCATCGACCTAAGGTCTATGGAGAAGGTCTTCGACGAGCTTCAAGATGACCGCTCGGTTCCTTTGACTGGTGCTCACTTCGCATCTCTCATCAACGCATACGGGTGTGCATCCAAGAACTTCGACAAGGCCATCTCCGTCTTCGACTCCATGTCCACCATCCCTCGTGCCCCTACTCCGGATGCTGTCGTCTATGAAGCTGTCATCAATGTCATCGTGGCCCACAAGCGTACAGAGCTCATCCCTGACTATGTCTCCAAGATGAGCGAGGCCAGCGTGCACATGACGGCGTACATTGCGAACTTCTTGATCAAGGGGTATGCCAATGTCGGTGATATGGACCAGGCAAGAGCGATCTTCGAGTCTCTACTTGACCCTCCGACGGGTATGGCGGCACCCAACAACCACGCGTCTCATAATCCTACGGAATCACCGGAAGTACCTGTCATGGAACCTGTCTATCGCGAGGTTAGTTCACCTCGTCTTTTTCTTTTCACTGTTCTCACCTGTTCGTTGTAGCCCTCGACTTGGGAAGTTATGGTTAGGGCGGAGCTCGGTGCAGGCAACCGTGACGCCGCAACTGATTTACTCGAACGATTGAAGGCTAGGCCAGTGTCTCATTCAATTTCTCTCTGCAATCTGTATTGACGCCACTGTCGTCTCGTAGACAATATCCCGAGGCCGTTTACAACCGCATCAGCGGGGTCATGACCGACCATTCAGTGCTAATCTAAGCAACACTCCCCATCGACCACGTTTTTGGTTCACAACGCACGGCTAACAGTACCCTCAGCTATCTATTAACCCGCCGCTGATCCTGGAGCCTCTTAGTCCCATTGTCGTCATCATCTCCATCGTTCAGTGTATCATATCAAGTCCAAGCCAGTCAGCCACGTCACATTCATTTGTACAACTAGATCATCCACGTTCATCATTATTCGTAACTGCATAGTGAAAAGTAGAATAATTATTTAGCTACAGATGGTTCTGCCTTCCTAGACCACCATCCCCCACCCCTCAATCGTCGCATATTGTTTTATCTCGCCCTCTGTTGTTTGTTCTCGATGGTTGGCTCCCGCTGCTTGGTGTAGAGAGGGACACTGCTGTGCTTAGGAGAGGACAATGTTTGTGGGATTTCTGTCAGGTTCACTGCGCAATCGGGCTGCTGTTACTTTGGTCGCGTTAGCAGTAATAGCAACCACAAACGGCCTGAAGGAAACCCTTCTCTAGTCTTCCCTATAATCAGTCTCTACCCGCCATTTTCTGCCTGCCATTTCACAACTGAGGGGCACGAGATGGATCAGATAGACTTGGTTTGCAAGCTCCCTGGCACGACTTTGCGCTAACAACTGCGACAGAAAGAGGGTGTTGACGTACTTGAGGTCAAGCAAGAAGATGGAGGAAAGGATGAGAAACCCGAGATCAAGGAAGAAAAGGATTGATCTGCTATCCCGGATGTGAAGAGGGTGGGGATGACTCCAGAACCCAAGGTTGAAATTGAACAAAGGACTCAAGGGGAGTCCCAACTAGAAGTGCCTAACCATTCGAGATGATGCTTGTTTGCACCGGATTCCTGCAGACGAGACGAAATTGAGAATCACTTCCTTCCTACAGAAAGTCGAAAAGAATGAAGACGGTGCTCTAGATGATATGATAGACGAGATCGTTGACGAGAGATCGGTATTGAGTGGAATCGAAGTCGGAAACTCGTCGACTCGGAGTTGCATGCAAATCAGATGGGGGACAATGTAGTTAAGAAATTCTCCTCGTGCTCCAACTCAACTGTAATTGGTAGTTAATTATCAACCCCATCCACCAAGGCCATTCCATCTCAAGGATGCGTCTCAGGAGCGTGTTGCCAGTGCACCTTTGATGGGCCTCCCCAGCGACATATTCGAATTCTGAAACTCAGCTTTCGACCCGGGTTCAACTCCAAGACCACAGAAAGAATCTCAAGAAATTGGAAGACATGAAAAACGCACGTCAGTTCTGATCATGCCATCTTGTTCATCAGCTTATACTGCCTTAACATCAATCCCCAACGTACAAAAAATGCAGGACATGGAATTCGACCTGGATACTAGCCTGATTGAATCATCGTCCTATGCCACACGTGATGCCTTGATCTCATCGCCCCATTTAGCAATCGTGGCGCTTGAGTCCGGCGTCTAACCCCTTAAAGGAGGCGGTTAATACTCGCCTTTGGAGAGCGCCGTCCTGAGAACTTCCACTTGCGTTGTCAAGTGCTGAGGAATTGATTCCGTGTGGGTGAGAAATGCACGAAGGCGATTGTATCGATAGGTCTTGATATTGATCTGCTGCCCCACAGCTGGGAACATTCAAGTTGTCAAGAGGACACACCATCTAATTTTAGGTTTGGCTTTCGGGGCACCGCCGCCGCCCGCCATGCCAGGCAAAAATCTCAAGTCAGCGCTATTCGTAGCGCCGGCTCTCAGGAGATCAGTCTCGAGGCAGTGATCTGTACAGCCAAGATAAGGCGGGAGATCGTCACACGGTCAGGGTCGTCGATTTCCAACTGAGCGCTCACAGCCTTGGGAGTTAAAACCCGTTTTTGCTCCTTACCACGATGAACGAGCAGGTATACCCTCCAAGTGCCGCTGAAGTGGCTCCTTCAAAGGTAAGGAGAGGCATATGCCTTCGAAAGTCGAGTACTCATTGATCATCCAGCTTTCACAAGTCTGGGATTACGCGAAGCTTGTTTCTGAACAAATATCTGCGGTTTATTCCCGTCGTGCGGTGAGTGCAAGATCGTCTCAATTCTCAGCGCTCTGAAGCGACGTTTGCACCAGCTATCAGGGAGAGGCGGCCTGATTAAGACGTTCGTCACACTTACCATTCATATGCATCCTCCGTAAACGTCATCTAACGCGCGGTTTGTGCCAGTTCTTATCCCCTGGACCGGAGGGTGTGGGGCCGCGACCACTACCTCACCGCAGCTATCAACCAGATCGAAAAGGGCGTCAACTCGTTCTGTATCGTCGGGCCTCCAGGAATCGGCAAGTCCGCAGTCGCTGCAGCCATTCTATACCACCAGCGAACGAGAGAACATTCTGGGATTCGGAGGCACTGGGCACGCTTGACGGGCGTCAAGACCTTCGACGTGTTCCTCGACGCTGTATACCGCGCGTTGTGTGTCAATGCAGATAATTCGAGGCGGTACACAGCTACCGTCTCGTCTCTCAAGGACCGTTTCCCGGCAATCATCAGGATGCTCCAGTTCCCTACTTCGAGTCGACTCCTCGTCTTGAATGATCTCGATGGCGTGGAGGGACCAGATGGAGCCCTAGTCCAAGCTGCGTTGAAGCAGCTTATTGCGATTCCAGACTTGACAGTGATTATTACGACGCAAAACTCGAACTATTTTCCCCAGGCTGCGTCCAGAGTCAATTTGCCACCCTTGCCCCCTCGAGATGCGAAAATGCTCTTCCTCGAGGTGTATCCCTATTCCGACATCATGCTCGACGATTTGGTCAAACAGCTCGACTATCACCCTCTTGCAATCACCGTCGTTGCGCGCCTATGCCAGCTTCGCGGCGCTAGACCTTCTTCTGTCCTTCGAGAGTGGCAGGAGCATGGGTTGATCAGCCTCCCGACCGGTACTTCGGAGCTTGATGGAGCAGTTACGCTAGCGGAAACGTTCGACGGGTCCATAAACAGGGTGTCCTCGCCAGAAGCGGCGAAACTATTCCGCATCCTTTGCGCGCTTCCTACTGGGATCGTGGCAAAGGACCTTAGCGACATCGCGCCGACGGTGCACAACGTCGAAGAAATGACCGGCCTTCTACGAAACATTTCACTCACATCCGTGGACGGCCAGCATCTTCGAGTCCTGTCGCCTATTCGGTCGCACGTCGTGAAGAACCACCACCTTGACCGAGAATCGCGGAACAACCTCTACTTCTACTTCTTCAACATCGCGAAAGAGGGTTTACAGCGCCCGGGCGATGCGAGCTTCCCGGCGACAATAAGGAAGCTCCTCCAGTACCAAGAGAACATCGAGACGATATTATTTGACGCATTGGATGAATGTGATGTGTCGGCGATCGAGGCGACGCTCCATTATTCCTCCCCGCGATGTGCGATTAGGCCACGGTTGGACCTCGTCCAGAAGGCAGTAAAAGCGGCGAAGGTCAACGAGTCCAACCGAACGCAGGAGGAGGCAATCCGAGACGGATCGATGATGCTGACCGCTCAGTGCATCCAGCGGTACGGCGAAATGAACATCGACGCAGGGACATTCGACGATTGGTTTGGCGACGCGATAAAGAGGTTCGAAATGCTCGAAGACTGGGCCTCCATCGAGCACTGCAAGATCTACATGGCACAGGGCATATGGATCAATGACGAGAAACAGGGCATCAAGGAGCTCGAGGCGGTGCGGGATCGTTTAATAGCATTGGGCGACATTGCTGGGGAAGCCAGGTGTCAGCTGAAGCTGGCGGAATATTACACTGCAGGAGACATGATTGAAGAGGCCCGGGGAGCATGTCAGAACTCGTGCGCAAAGTATAAGGATCCCCACCATCGAGCGCTTTGCAAACGGATCTTGGCACAGACATATCACCAAGAGGGCGAGGCGGAGACCGCGCGGGCGCTTCTCGTCGAGGCAATCGACACCCTGACGGAATTCGGCGACCGATCTGGGTCAGCGAAATGCCAAACCTCCCTCGCTTTTGTATACAAGGCCCTCCGGCGGAGGGAGGACGCGCAAGCTGCGTTCCGGGTTGCAATTGCTGAGAACGACGCACTCGGGCAAAAGCTCGATGGCGCCTTCGTGCGTCGGTGGCTTGCAGAGATTGCAGACGATGACGAGGAGGCCGTCCGGCTGTTCCAGGAGGCCATACCCACATTCTGGGACTCGCGCTTCGTGTTTGCCGGCGCTGAGACGCGGCTGCAGCTCGGTGCGCTGTGCATGCAAATGGAACGGTTCGACGATGCGCTTCTTCATTTCCAGATCGCACGCCCGCAGCTTGAGCGGAACCACACGCCGGTGCTCGCGACGGACTGCCTGTTCTTTATTATCCTGTGCCAATCCTGGATTGGGGATGAGGAGAATGCGAGGTTGACGCTAGAGGCAGGGAAACACGAGCTACATGCGCGTTTAATGGACATTAATCCGAAGGTGGCTAGGATTGCCCACCAGCCAGAAGATCTAACCCTTCAGAAACTCCTCAAGATGCCCAAGGCGATACGATTAATGCCTTTGCCTGTGATTGTTCCGCTTCCGTCGGGGACCGTTCAGAAACTAAAGCTATAGTATTATGTTCACAAAGTGTGGCCGATTTTGTTGCTTTGTTGCTACGTTGCTTTAGTATGTTATTCAGGACTATTTCCTTCAAGATTTTTCCAGTCAGAAACTGTTAGAAATTAGAACGAGGAAGAAGAAAGCCGTTTCGGGAGCCTCGGTGTGATACCATACTCCGCCGAGGTCTCAAAGATGGTTGTGAAATGGCATTATTCAACCTCTCTCAATCCATCAGGTTTCATTTGGGTTTCACGGAGACTCATGGAGACAAACTTGGTCGGCGCCTCGGTCTGGCCGGCGCCTATTACGGAAGCGGCAGATCCCAATCAATTTCCTGCCTTTTTTGGATTGATATTGTGCGGTGACAGGCCCCAATGTTCTTTACGTCTGCACCTCGACAGCGCGATGACCAAATTCCTTTGTTCTTCCTCAACGGCCACCGGGCGTCTCTCTTTCAAGCTCGCTCTGCTTGCGACACTGGTTTCCTGACGCTCGAATGGCGACTGCCAGCGGCGGTATACACCAATTTTCGAACGCAAAGAATGTCCATATAGAGAACAGCACGTTTCTCAACAACTCATATCACAACTATGTAAACCATATCCATGTCTTCGGTATTGTCTTTTATCTTGTCCTGAATACTAACTGCTCAATGTCGAATCCCAGCCCGCTCGGACGAAATCATGCGCCGATTGCGGCCGCCGCACTATATCAAGGATCCATTCGTAGAGCATCAACAGGCGCGGCTGGAGAATACCTGTCACTGGGCAATTGAGCATCCAGTGATCAGCGACTGGCTTGAAGCACAAGGGCGCCTGTGCAATCAGCTGTGGTTGTATGGAGGTCCCGGTACGGGCAAGAGCATCCTCGCATCCTTTCTCATCGAACACATCCGGAAAAGTCATAATGTTGGAAACGAGATTACGCTGTACCATTTCAGCAAGGAGAACGAGGACAAGCCCGTCCATGTCCTCATGGACTTCATCCGACAGATCATGCTGCGCGAAGACCGCCCTTTCCATCCCAAGATGGACTTTTTCGTCCAGTGGGTGATCGACGAGAGGCAGGACTACCAATTCAGCTTGGAGCAGATGGCACCTTTTTTCTGTGATTTTATAGACATGTTCCAAGGCAAATGGTGAGGAGCTCTGCTGCGTTCTGTATTTGACGGTCGGCTGAAGAGGGATAGGTTGATCATGGACGGCTTGGATGAGTGCCAAGATGCGATTGCATTGCTGAAGGTGTTCTCCAAGGTCACAAATGCGAAGATTCTCGTCCTGAGCCGCAAGGAGCGCTACATTGAGGCTGAACTTCAAGACTGGCCTCAGCTAGAAATCGGCGGCACATCGGAATCCACTACCGAGGGTGATCTCGAATCTTTCGTCCACGATCAAGTTGCTAACCTTGTCGGTGACTATGGGATCCTGGAATCCGAATATGAGCGGCTCAAGAAAAGCCTTCTATCGACGGCAGGGCACATGTTCCTATATGCGCGTTTCAAATGCGAGACGATCAGGAATTCCCGGCCCTTTACGCAAGATCACGTCGAGAAGATCATAACTTCTCTCGAAACCACCCCTTCAAGCCTAGCAGTAGTGTATAACAAATACCTCACCCAGCGCCTCTCCAACAACCAACCCTACGAGAACGAAGTCGCACTCCGGGCGCTGCAATGGATCATCTACTCCCCTCAACCCGTCACCCTTAACCTCCTTCGCCAAGTCCTCGCCATCGACATGTCCCATGAAGAGGGCATCTCTCCGAACAACGTCGCCTATGATATCAAATCTGTCATTTCCAACGCAGTCGGCATCCTCATCGACTGGCGCCTGGGCGATCTTGAGTACTATCGGGCCGACCATCAGCACCCTGGCCAGACCCACTTCGCAAGCCTCGCGCACCACTCTATTCGCGAGTTCCTTGTTGGTCTCACCCCAGACACGACTCCGGAGCAATGGCGGTCCTTGGACATCCCATACGCATCTCTCCAACCTCTTCCGGCAAATTCGAGCATCCTCCTCTCGTGCATTTTCGTTACGAGGGGCGCGACAGTCTGGGACACGCTGCAGGCATACCATGACTCTGCAGACCAGAGACGAAATGTCTGCTCGACCGATCGTAAACGACTCGGGCGGCAACTATGCTTGAATAAATCCTGGGATTCGTGGGAAGAGAAGCAGCGGCACCGCCTTGTGAAGGACAGGAACTGGAGAAAGACGGAGCAGGCACGCCTCGTTGCTGAGCTGCAGGATGTCGGGGAGGACTGGGGGCTATTGAAATTGGAATGGGTGCAGAATTCTGTCAAAAGGCTGAGGTTGATCCAGGAGGCGGAGGTCCCGTACGCTAGGGACTGGGAGCACAGGACACTGACGAGCCTTATGGCGATGAGGGAACGAGATCCGATGTTGTACGCCTTTGCGTGAGTTCGTTGCATTCATAGTCTCTCATCTCACACTACTAAAAATCGATTCACATATTGCTTTAGCCATGTCGGGCATCACTTATCGGAAGCAAATCCCATGCGAGACGCATTTCTAACGACGAACCTCTTCCAACTAGCGCGGAGGTGGAGGCGATACGCGTATACCATTCTCAAGCACATCTCTCGAAGCACGCAGAGGCAACGCAACATTATTTACACTCGAGACACCATCCTCGCGCTCGAATCATTCTTGAACATCCTTGAAACCATCGAACAGCTGTCCACATCTCTGTCCTTTGACCGTCCTCCGCCTTGGACGCAAACCCTCCGGTCTACCCTCCGTTCTTGCCTTTCCCTCTCTGCTCCTCCATCAAATTCCCATCTCCAGTTCTCTGACGTCTGGACGCCCTCGCTTGCCTCCTCCCTCTCTCATCCTTATCCACCGCACCTGCATTCCCTATTTGCATATACGACCCACCTCATCGCATCCCTATCCTTCATTGAAGCCTCCCTATTCACGTACGATGCGGAAATCGAACCTCTCATCGGGTCAGGTATCCTCTTGCAAGCCATCCGCTTCTGCAAACATACTCTTGCCCAGTGGACCGTCGCCCAAGTCCTCAACCCAGAGTCAGACTCGCGCGGTCTCAAAATTGATGCCCAGGTCATGAAGAACGATCACTATTTGTTCCCTAAGCTCTTGAGGACGGAGGCGATCCCAGGTGTGGATGCAAAGCCACCTGCATTCAAGGACATGTCGCTTTCTGAGACGCCGGGGCGGCTAGGGTTGACCCTGTCGGTATGTGCTATACTGGGGTATTGGGATGCGCGGCTCCTCCAGTTAACGGTGATCCTTGCGCATCTGGCGAAAACGCGGATGAGACGCTACAGCTTCCACCCGCCAAGCGAGTGGTCTACCTTCGAGTGGTAGAACGGTGCTGGCCGATTCCTGTGTTCGCGCAAATCTTCCGACTCTCTTTCAGTGCGACGCTGGTCGTGGTCCTGCCAATTCTGGCTCTCGCCTGGGTCTGCAGGGACACTTTGGAGGTCATACTCCAGGAAAACCTGTTTGTCACAGGTCCTCAGCTTGAGCTAGCGATTCGATGGCTGCACGCAAACCCAGACCTCGTTTTATCTCTCTACAACAGCTGTGGACCCTTTGATCTTGCGACACAGCTCAATATATGCGTCGTCTACCTCGTCTTTAGGCAGCTTTTGGATACGATGATGGACCCAGTTGGGATTCATCGCGTCCTCGCCCTTTATCAAACACAATTTTTCGCCGAAGATTCTGCAGTAGCTTTGGCTAAGAAAGCGCCGCCGGCAGCAACGAGTGCTGTAAAAACTCTGCCCAGCCCATAGCACTACTTTGCCCCACCGAAGCAGCCAAGCTCTTTATACAGTTATTTAAGACTACGAACGCCCTCCTCCAATGACCATATTCTCATGATCTCATCTTCAAGTCTAAGACACTCAATATTTTATACAACAAATGGACTACACTTTTCTTTCACTACTACTGTACTTATTCCTTCCCAAAACGTCCGCAATCAATGCATCGGATCCACAAAATCTACAGTCGTTCGATCATAGGCGCCCAACGTTTCCAAGGTCCTTGCAGGCCTCCTTGACACGCTCGACGAGCGTCTTCTCGCCCTCACGCACCCATACACGGGGGTCGTAGAACTAGGTAGAATACCTCGGGTTAGCCTCTGCAGGAACCGAGTACACTCTGGGCCCACCTTCTTGTTGGGCTTGTCTGCGCCATCTGGGTTCCCGACCTGGGTCAGGAGGTAATCCTTCTTCTTGAAGATGAAGTCCTGAACACAGCGTAAGGTGTAAGAAAGGTGCAAGCAAGGTGTCGAGGATTGTCTGCTCACCCGGATACCGACGAGGTACGCGAATTGGGTATCGGTGTCGACGTTCATCTTGACAACACCGTTTTCGACGGCGGTCTTGATCTCCTCTTTTGAGGAGCCAGATCCACCGTGGAAGACGAGATACCTGTGTACAAATCGCTTAACGTGACTTTCCACGAAAAACCTCGAATAGGAATAGACATACAGAGGCTTGGTGCCCTTGACCTTGAGCTGGTCCTCGACGTAGAGCTGGTGCTTCTGCAGAAGTTCGGGCTGGAGCTTGACGTTACCCGGCTTGTACACACCATGGACGTTTCCAAAGGCAGCAGCGATGCTGAAGTTGGGACCAATCGCGCTGAGAGCAGCGTGCACATCGTATACGTCCTGGGGCTGGGTGTACAGAGCAGCGTTGTCGACACCCGTATTATCAACGCCATCCTCCTCACCACCGGTAATACCGATCTCCATCTCCAACCACAGGCCGATCGGCGCCATACGCTTGAAGTACTTGACGCAGGTCGCGATGTTGTGCTCCTTGGACTCCTCCGAGAGGTCGAGCATGTGTGAGGAGAAGAGGGGCTCTTGGTGCTCCTTGAAGTAGGCCTCGTCGGCCTCAAGCATACCGTCGAACCAGGGTAGGAGCTTCTCAGCGCAATGGTCGCTGTGCATGATCACAGGGCTGAAGAACATGTGAGCAATTAAAAGGTAGTCCAACGATGGGAACATACACGCCATAGGCCTTGGACACCAATCGGACGTGGTGAGCAGCAGAGACAGCACCGACGATAGACGCCTGTTGCTTGTCATTGGGCAGACCTTTCCCGGCAAAGTAAGCACTTCCACCCTGCGACACTTGGATGATGATTGGGGACTTGATGTCACTGGACTTTCACCGATAAGATAAAAACATCGGGGAGGCGGAGATCCATACCGAGCGGCCTCCAGAACCGCGTTCGCGGTGGACGTAGAAGTTACGTTCTGCGGGCAAATTGGTCGGTTCACACATCGCGCGAGAAGCGGAATTAATGCAACGTACGATAGCCTGCAGGAACTGAGCATCTCAGCGGAAATGTGAGGCGATCTAACTCACGGGAATAGCAAACTAGACTAGGCGGTCAGCACTGAGCGCATTGTGAGGGGAATACGCCTCATACCTGGTGCTCCTTTGCGTAATCGAAGACTTTGCGAACGTTGTCGCCGGTCAACACGCCCGCCTATGCAAGCATTGATTAGCACCATCACAGCGTCCAGCCTCTCAAAACAATCCTATTACTTACAGGAACAATATCAAGGATGCCCATGGTGTCTTTGAGGATACGGATTGGAGGTTGGAGAGAAGGTGAAGGGCGTTCACGGAAAGCGCGATTATATACCGATGTCATTATCTATCACGTGCCGCCAGTCGGCGGCGAGCCGTTCGTCCGATTCGGGAAATAGCCCACTTTTTCTCTGGTTAGAACCTTCACACACCGTGGCCAATCCCGGAACATGGGTTGTATTATAAGCCGATACAGTATACTGGTGCCAGAAGATCACTTGGCTCATTATCCCAAATTGAGCCAGATCCACGCGGTTGGCGGGACGTATATGACAAAAAAGGGGATTGAGGCGACCGACGACATCGACGAGGATGGGCAGTGTGGCATGCGCGTCTCCGCGAACCAGTAGTTCGCTTTGGGAACCCCGAGTTCAATTCGATTTACTCCGCCCCCCAATCACGATAATCCGAGTAAAACCTCGCGTTATCGGAGTGGCGTACAGCTGCAGAAATCTGGAAGTGTTTCTCTCTCTCTCATGGGATTATCGCCACTGTTCAGGGTGTAAGGCCGCATTCTCCGGTATCACACTCTCTGCTGAGTATATCGGGATCGGAGATATAGTGCTCTGGCCAATGCGAGACCTGGAATTGGCGTCTAGGCGATCTGAAACCCGACGGTTTGAATGGCGCACTTCGTCATGTACATCCTGCTGAAAAAGTGACTGTGTTGCATCTGGTAAATACACGAAAATCCATGAGGCTTGCCCATGCAATGCTGGAAAGGCGGCGCATATGGTAGACGACGAAAGGCTTCTTGCCTCCCATTACCATCTCAATGGCCGGTGGTATCCCTATGCGCAGGGTGGAAGATAAGATTGACCGCAACCGATTGCAAGTTCGGGTGCAAGCGCTCGCTCATCATTGCCTCGTCGAGGTCTTCCCAGTGATTTTTTGGTGTTCCACCCGGGGTTGGGTGCCCCTCTGGAATCACGGAGTGAACGGAGAGCTCAATGGAGCGCACGCCCGGATGCGGGGAAGAGATCGAGCGAAGAAAGCTTGCGATCCGGTTGAAGTCCGTAATATCATAACTGTGCTGAGGGAAGGGTTCCGTTTTGAAGATGAACTTGAGGGATTTAAGATGTTGAAGGGCGAAAGAACAGGGTAGGTGGAAATCTGGGGGCATGGTTGTAACTATGATGGCACCAATGAGCCTATGAATCGTCCTCCTAGATGAAGGAAACACAAACCTAGGTAGAGGAAAAGGGTGATGCCCTCCAAGCATTTCATGGCGCTCAGAAACTCCCAGAAAGGGTCCACGGGTTTATGGTCAGGAGAGGAAATAACCAAACGAGCGACTCGCTCGGATTCAGGTGGGATAGAGGTGTCCGTGTTAGCTGTGAAGTTGTATAACCAAACCTATCCGAGAAGGATCGTTATGTTGAGCGTCTTCAATCTTGACTGGTTTGATCTGGAGGGAGATCTGGGACGTACAGTGCACCTGCTCGATCTCGGGACGGAACCCTGCATTACCAGGAACACCTTGAGGGCCAACGTTTTGGGTTCAGTCCTGAAGCTGAAGAACAAACGGAGAAGGTTGTTAAAAGTATATCGCCACAATTTCTATTTTCTTGTAATCAGGCGGTGAAAGGGTAAAAATCATGGGAAGAGATTGGATTCATGGGAGCATGTCTGCTCGGGGACTGCTTTTGAGTGTTGTTGTCGGCTCGAACTTCTATCTCCTTGAAGAGATGAACGCTGGCGCGGGTGCTCGTGATGCAAGTCCGCGCCTGAGAGGACAACGTGTCGACGATAAAGTCGATAATGTCTTGAGGGACTTTGTTAGACCGGTACCAGCTACATATCCTTGGTTCCTTTTTCTTAAAGGCCTTCACTTGCGGTAGCAGTTCGAGATAATTTTGGGGGTGACAAAGTTTTGGAATCATCCATAAGTATGTTGTAAGCAATATGGCTCTTTTGCACGGTAGACATCGCCAGACTCCAGTGTGTGGTGGTTTTTCGGAAAACACGTCGAGAGCGTGTGACATCAATTTATGTGAGTGACATTGGTGTCACACCACGAGTCTGTCACGCCCACTTTCAATTTCGCCACCTCACCGGACACGTCGATGTACTTTCCTTGACTTCCTCCTTTTCCTTTCTTCCGCACGCTCACTTGGCCACTTATTCTTCAGAATATCCAATTACACACCTATTCAATCGCATCGCTACCGGAACGACTCACACGCTAAAAGCCAGCCACGATGGCTGCATACGAATATGACGAGGCCGGGGTTATGGCCGCGTACTTTCTTATCACATTTCTCGCTTTGGTGCTCGTGCCATTGACGATTTCAGCGCTGTTGAAGCGCCCTGGTGCGTAGATTATTTCTTGCAGAGATAGCGAGGCTGAATGGGTTGCAAAGACAAAGCCGTATCCGACGGGTGCCAATGTACACCATGTATCGAACAACGGAAGATCGTGCAGAAACAAGAGCGAGGGTCGATTCTTAATCCCAAACTTAGCAGGAGGTACGTAGTCTGCTTGTCTATTCTTCGTGATACTGACGAAGCTTTCCTAGAACGTACTTCCTCGTTGGAGGCTGGTCTCTGTTCGCCTTCGTCTGCTACAGGGTGTCGCTTTTGAAAGTAGAGAACAAAATCTACAACCCATTCGAGATTCTGGGTATCTCAAGTGTATGTGTAGCCACTGTATTGCACTAACTTTCCCTGACGACTTTAAAAGAGCCTACCAGACAAAGAGATCAAGTCGCACTTCAAAAAGCTCTCTCGGGTGTAGTGAGTTCCTCTCTACCTCGTTCTATGGCGCATATACCCACCTCCAGCCTAGCCACCCTGACAAAGTCAAAGCTACCGCCAACATGACCATTGAGATGATCCAAGAACGTTTCGTCCAGATCACCAAAGCCTACAAATCGTGAGCGTTCAGGGTGTCCGCACCACACTCACCGCTAACCGCGTGCACGCACACAGGTTGACAGACGAGCGCATCAAGGAGAACTGGCAGAAGTACAACAATCCCGACGGACCACAGACGACGTCGATGGGTATTGCGCTCCCCAAGTGGATCATTGAGGGCAAGAATAACATCTGGGTTCTCGGTGTTTACGGGCTCTTGTTCGGCGGTGCACTCCCAGCATTGGTCGTACGTGTTATTTCGCTCTCTTTCTGTACCACCAGGCAATACTCACACCTGGACAGGGTCGATGGTGGTTTGGCAATCGCCAGAAGACGAAAGACGGCATCTATGCACAGAGCGCCGCCGCGTTCTTTAAGACGTTGAAGGAGGAGTCGGGCATGGAAGACGTCGTCGGCGCGCTGGGAAAGGCATATCAGTGGGAGCTCGACGCATCCAAATTCAAATCTGCTGCGGAGCTCGACACCTTGGAGAAGACGATCACAGACAAACTTGGTGCTAAATGGACAGAGGTCAGGAGGGTCGCGGTAGATTACGACGGGAAGCTTTACGAGGCGAGAAGACGCGCACTTGTGCTATTGTATGCGCACTTGTTGAGGCTGGAGATCAAGGATACTAGACTGAAGAAGCGTACGTTTCCCTATCTTCTCAATTCGTTTCCTTTACTGACTTGGTACACAGAGCAAAAGGAGGTCCTTCTGCAAACTCCCCTCCTGCTCAATGCCCTCCTCAACGTGTCAATTGTACGCACATGGCTCATGCCGACACTGACCATCATCCGACTGTACGCCTTCCTCGCTCAAGCTCTCCCTCCCAACGCGTCCGACAAGATGCGCTTTACCCAACTACCAGGCATCACGACCGAAGATGTGGCCAAATTCGCGGAGAAGGCCAAGGAGCGCAGCGAGAAGGACGGCAAGGTGCGGGATATGAGCGACTTGCTGTTTGAGCTAGAGGCGAAGGAGGATGGCCGGGCGAGAGATGTGAGGAAGGCGATGGAGAAGTGGGGTAGGGTGGAGATTGTCGATGCTGCGTTCAAAGGTGCGTTTTTCCTATCTTTCTTTTTCTTATCTCCGCGTCTAACCCGTTATTCTCTGCTAGTCATCGGTGAGACCGTCATTGCACCCTCTTCGATCATCTACCTGCTCGTCAAGCTACGGATAACACCCCCTGGCGCGAACAAAGACATCGAGCCCAAGGATCTGAGCGTAGACGAGACCAAGAAGCTTCTCCAGCAGAACGAGAAGATTGACGAGAAGTTCCTTGAGAGCCGACTGGACGCAGAAGAGCTCTTGCCTGCTCAGGCCAAGGAAGCCAACTCGAGCGCACATGCACCATACTGGCCTGGCGTATGTCTACACTTCACTATTGTATTTTCTACGAGCATAAAGGTCTCACCCACTCTGATAGACTCGCAAACCCTCTTGGTGGATTGTCCTCGCAGACGACAAATCCAACCGCATTGTTGTTCCACCCATGAAGATTACCGACATCCCCTACGCCCGCCCCGGCGCCGGTCCCCACGAACGCGACTACCGTTCATACAAGATGCAATTCCAAGGACCGCCTAACACCGGCCTCTTCACATGGAAAGTGTACATCGTCAGTGACACCTTCGTCGGCGAGGAGGCCGTGCGCGAGATCACACTGAAGATGGAGGACCCACCTGTCGTCGACGACACGCCATCGGAAGACGAAATCTCGGAGCCAGACGAGGACAGTCTTGCGGGCCAGATGGCGGCGATGAAGGGTCAGCCGGTCAAGAAGCGCAAGGAGGAGAGCAGCGACGATGAGAGCAGCACGGATGACGATAAGAGTAGCGATAGTGATAGCAGCGATAGTGATTAAGGTCGTGCATGGAGGGGGTGTATGGGTGTTCTCTCTCGGCTGTATACTGCTGCTTCGCTGTCTCTGTTGCGCCCACCCTACAGTGGGTTTATTTATTGGTTTTCGAAGCACCTCCAGCTCATAATTGAGGAAACCAGGCCCACCCTTGCGTGATAGCTCGAGAATAAATATATGGGGGTGAGTACACGCTATGATACAGGTTAGATTCAAATAGATGATAAACAAAAATTCCGCCTAGATCCGGGATGCCAACATAACAAGGAAGGAAAATGAACGCCTTGAGACGCCTTGCTGCTCAGTGGAATAGAGTAGATTCGGCGTTGGTTTCAGGGTTCGTCAGCTGTCCTGACCTCGCGCATCGTAACCCACAACCCATCCTATTCAACCGAAATCCCGTCAAAATCGAGTATACTCTCCAAAAGCGCTTCAACTACTCACCTGGACATACATCGTCAAATGCGTCTTCGGCCTGATCTTCTCTTTACCCTTCCTCCCTTCCTTATCCTCTTTCCACACCGCCGGCGCACGCGAGTCAGGCGGCTGTGCCTCTAGCACAAGTGCGACCGTCGAGAATGCCTGGAAGAGCCGGACGAGGAAGAACGAGGCCTCGTGGTACGCGAACTGCTGCCCGAGGCAGATGCGCGGGCCGGCATTGAATGGGAGGAAGATGAACGGGTTGGAGGTGAGGTATTTGTGCAGGCGCTCGTCAATGAAGCGGTTGGGGTCGAATTCGAGGGCTGAGGGATTGGGGTTGTGAGGATCAGTGCCATGTAGTATTCAGAACGTTTAAGTAGAGGGACTAGCCATCAGGACCCCAGAGATCTTTGCGCCGGTGCATCATAAAGACAACGTATGGCGTCCTAGTTTCTGGTAAATCGCGTTCCAGTAAAACGAACTGTCTTTTGCTCACCGTGTATTGGGTGGAATGTAGAACGGCTTTCCGCCAGGTTGCTTGTTCGGCCACGTCGTTGCCTGGTTCGACGTTCTGAGGAGAATGTCAGTCCAGATGTTCTCTCGCTCAAAGGGAAGAATGCTGCTTACCGGAGATTGAATGGAACAGGAGGATACAACCTCAAAGTTTCTTAGCGCAAGCGAGAACGTTAGACCCATTGCCCGTCATTAATCCGCGTGAATGGCCTACCATTGAGAACGGCCTTGAGGTACTTCATTTCGCGGAAGTCGTCATACGTAGGCCTTCTGTGAGGTCCGATCTTCTCCAAGATCTCTTTCCGTAGTCTCGCAAGAACCTCTGGGTGCTCGGCTAGCATATAGATTGTAAAAGTGAGCAAGCTGGCCGTCGTATCCCGCCCTGCGACGAGCAGCGACATAATCTCGTCTCGTAGAGTGATGGGGTCTGCAGAACAGGTTAAAAATCAGTTGAAATGGTCCCAGAATAATAAAACAGATGACACTTGCCTTCTGTCTCGCTAACCAGGTTCTCCAAAAGCGTCTCGTCGTCCCTGTCCTTCTCGATCTTCCCCTCCATTTCCCTCTTGTGTCTTATGGCTTCGACGACAATTGGGTCAATGAAATCATGGACAACCTTCATCGGCGCCTTCAGCTTGTCATGCCAGAACTCCACCAGAGGCCAATGAGTCCCAAATCGCGTCCGATACGACGTAATTGACTGGGCCTCCGACAGCGCATTCCAAAATCGTGCTGCTGGGTGGTCTACCTGCGTGGCCAGGGCCGACTCTGGCAGCGTAACGTAGTACGGGTACGGGATGTCACCCGAGAGCGACTTGACGTCGTTGCCCAACAAGAACTCTGTCGCGGAGTCGAGAGTGAAGCGTGCGACGAGATCCTGGAAGTCGACGGGGTGGCCTTGGTGGAAGCGGTTCTTAAGCTGCTGGATGGCAGCGTCCGCGTGTCGGTCAAAGATGTCGAAGTGGCTGATGCGGTCGCGGCTGAAGAATGGGCGGGTCATGGACCGGTGGAATCTAGATGCATGGATCGGAAAATAGACCTCAGTTGGATGGCCGAGGGACGTACTTCCATAGGCCGCCTGAGCGAATTTAAGCAGGATGTAAGGAGAGAAGGAAAGGATAACGGACCGTCTACCGCGAACACTCCAGTTCCTAGTAGTGGGAAGACGACGGATCGGAACTCCTCGCCTTTCTCAAACTCGTCGAATTGCGTTGCCAGTATCGCCTGTTGTTTCAGCATCAGACACGAATGTTCTTCTCGATTTACGGAGTCCAAACCTTGATATGCTCTGGTTCTGCGGTGATAATCTGTTCTGAGGTCGAATACAGATTATAGGAGTGCTTGCAGCCTCACTCACCCTGTTTTCGAATAAGACCCTTCGGTTGAAAGTGTACCCTCCAGCCTTCTCGCACAAAGCGTCTAGCCCATCAGCTGTTCATGCCGCAGCAATTGAGAAATCGTTCAAAGCGTATCGTGAACCGACACGTACCTGGATAACCCGTCTTGAAGGCCTTCGTTGCAGCAAATAGACCAGAGATGCCTCCAGGATATGGGTCGGGCATCGTAGGGGGAAGCATTGCTCCGAGTCGATTGGCGTCCCGATAAACTCGATATTGGTCGTATTGCACTTCAATCGTCAACGCTACGGGTAGGCTGAGAGCCATAGCCAGAACGAGCAACCACAGGGGGACATCGGTATTGTATGTTGAGCTGAGAATCCGGACAAGAGCGTAGGTAACGGCAGGAGGCAGCACGAGCCTAGGAAGCCTTTGAGCGAGATAGACAAAACCAGGGGGGAGGTCGTTCATCGTGAAGACGCTGCTCAGGAAGGAGATTCCAACGCTGCGGAAGACGAAGACAACTGTGAACAACGGGTCTTTTGAACATTCTGGGAAGGGTCTGAGACTCTGAGAGCATCATGACGAAAGGCGCACCGTTTTCGGATGGATTTCACCCGACCATCAAATTCGTTGACTTGTATGGGAGAAGACAACACCGAGCTGCCCGTATAGTTTCTTTCTGCTTCATATGAAGACCATGCGCTATGAATGACCGGTCTGAACAGCGAGATAGATAATTCATTCTGCCCACGTGTCAACGAAACTCTCGAAGCTTGAAGTGGTTGAAATGAATGTTGGTAGTTCAATAGAAATGGCGATGATGATTCGGATAATAAAGCGTGGCAATTTATTTCCTCATGCGTACCAAAGGCGACTTGCAACCGACTCTTGAGCGCTAGGCAAGACGGAACCTGCTAGACTCTACACTCGGACCTCTGAAAATATACGAACAAAGCGAACTGCAAAACTTGTTCACACTTGGAGCGACGACAGAGTTGGGGATCTTCAGAGCTGAATGTGAAGTGGGGTAGGTTACATATGAGGTTCTTCGAGACGTTCTTCGGACCTCTTTCAGAGCTATATACTATATCACGAAAGAAAAAAGGGAGACAGAGCTGCTCAAAAAATGTATTTGGAGGACGTGAGGGCACACGCTTACCGCACGTACTCTCCGACGTTCTCGGTCTTGTCCTCAACAGTGGTGTGCTCGTATGTAAGATAATACTCTATCATGGCACTGAATAAAACAGGCAACGGAACAAGGCTCTCGACGACCGGCGTTTATGGGGCATTATTTGAGTTCGGCTTCTCGTAAGTGAGCAAGCCGAGGAGTCTATAGGGTAGAAAGAAGATAAAAGAAACAGAGGGTGAAGGCTGCGCACTTAAGTTAACTCCCGTTTGATATCGACATCAACCCAATGTCGACACCCGCAGACCGCCAGAAGACCATCTTCGTCCTCGGTGCGACGGGCTACCTAGGCTCGCAGTTCCTCGTTCTGCTCGGGCGCAAGTCACTCGGATACCACGTCGTCGCGCTCGTCCGGAACCTTGATGCAGAAGGCAAGAAGCTCGGGCAACTGAGGGCGATCTATGAGGACCTGGAGGTGGTTGAGGGGACGTTGGAAGATAAGGAGGTCATCGAGAGGGAAGCAGAGAAGGCAAAATATGTAGTGAACAGTGCGAGCTCTGACCACCCTGCGAGCGTCTTGGGTGAGTCTTTCCGGCCTTCCATACAGCCCGCGGCGGGGTAACATTGACGCCCAGCGGTCCTCGCTGGCCTGACCAAGCAATCTGCCGCCCATCCCGCCGATCCACCTCTGTACATCCACGTCTCAGGCCTCGGAATCCTACATGACAAAGCGCGTGGAGAGTTTCTCGAGGAGTCCGCCATCCCACGGTACACCGACATAGGATTCGACCTCGCGAAGCTCGACCCGGACGCGGCACACATGAACTGCGACAAAGAGATCGCAGCCGCTGGCGTCCGCGAGGAGAATCCGATCCGCACGATCATCGCCCATCCCGGATGGATTTACGGCGTCGGTGAAGGTGGGCTTCTAGTTTCTCAGGACTTTAGTTGATTGAATGCCATGGAATTTGACTGCAGGCATAACGAAAGGGTCGGCTGCCATCCGAGTGTTCTTGAGCGCCTGCAAGGTCGCCGGCTTCATGGGGACGTGGGGCCCAGGATACAACGCGATGAGCACTATTCACGTCAAAGACGCAGCAAATGCGTTGGTGACCATCTTCGAAGCGGCGTTGCAAGGAAAAGCGGATGAAGGTGCTGAAGGGCATTGTGGGTTGCTGCTCCATTCCTCGAGTATTTGGCGTTGATTCGACGCGTCTTTCTCGCGTAGA
Organism: Cyclocybe cylindracea; assembly: GCA_013376435.1. Taxonomy (NCBI): domain Eukaryota; kingdom Fungi; phylum Basidiomycota; class Agaricomycetes; order Agaricales; family Hemipholiotaceae; genus Cyclocybe; species Cyclocybe cylindracea. The sequence continues at coordinate 656,691 of MPNV01001486.1, read as the reverse complement.
TTTCCTCAGCACTGATGGACCCTATGTCCAGATGAGAAAAGTCACCAAGGTCATCGGAGATGTGAGTGTCCGCGTGCATGTATGCACAGAATTCGCGTTTATGATCTATTTCCGGTCTAGATAATGTTCAAACATGGGATATACAGTCAAGGAGGTACACAACCCTTACCTGCAGCTGCCACGGAACTCTTCGGCGAATGTGAGCAACATCTCCTTCTCCTTCTCGTGACGTTTGGCTAAAAGACCATATTCCGCCAATCTGGCAAGTGGGCTGGCGCCTGATGGGAGGCAACGAACGCGTCAATCCCCAGCGTCTGAAGAGGCTTGGATGGGAACCTGTTGAAACGAGCAAGATCTCATTGCTGGAATCGTTGCCTGCTGAGGTGGAGGTTGCAATTCAGGAACAGAACGTGCTGGTGCAGAAGGTCCTGTAGAAAACAGTCTAAGTTTATCGAATATGTATCAGGAATGTCGGCCCTTTTCGCTGCAGTTGTCTGAAACTATGCTCCGCCATCTCCAGATGGCAGGGCACGAACGCGTCAATCCACAGCATCTGAAGGGCTCGAATGGGAGCTGTTGAGATGAGAAATATGTCGTTTCTGCCACTCTGGAGTTGTTTCCTTCTGAGGTGGAGGCTGCATTTCACTGGGAGCAGAACTTGCTGCAGCAGAAGGTCGTTCAGAAAACGGTCAATATTGCCAGACCTTGCCAATAACTTACAGTCGCATGTTGGTGCTCTTGTTGACTTAGCCTTTAGCTGGTCTTCAGTCGAAAACGGGTTTCCTTTATGTAGAAGGTTAGATGAGGGTCGAAAAGAACTTACGTCGCGTGTACAACACACCTATTTTCTCGTGATCTTCCCCTGGACTCCGATGTTGCCACCATGGTTGAGGGAAAGATGATAGGCTGCTCCCTGGCTGCTCCCTGGCTGCTCCGTACAGGCGTCAGGTCAATCAACAATGTCCGCCCCTAAATCAGTCACGGTCCGGCCCAGCCGGCACAAGCACTGAATTGCAATCCTGCCAACATGATTGGCTTCCCGATTCAGCAGAACATTTACTCCAACTCTCTTCGATGCGTACAGAAATTGAGCAGCTAATGAAGATTGGAGTTCTCCATACAAAATACTAGGTTGCTAAGAACGGGGTCCATTCCCTGATCCAAGTGACAAGACAGGGAAGGCAGGCATCCGCTCAAATGGTTCCTCAAGAACTGAGCTTGATCCCGGACTCTGACGAGAGTGTGTTGCCGTGCGCCTCAACAATTTGTCACGTATTGCCTGATCCAGCTTCGCCCACAACTCGCTCTCCAGCTTTTTGAGGACCTCAACTTCAATTCCGACACGAGGAGGACACCAGGCGTAGAGGATTCCATGTGTGCCAGGCAGTGAGATTGGACTTTCGTCGCCATAATGTTCCTGGAGAATCGCAGCAAGCCTGTAACAGCACCAACAACATTTCTTGCTCAGCCCAATAGCAGGCTTCACCAACGCCTGGAGTAGAGTAGAATTGTGTCAGCTCTATCCAACAATGACTGAGGGGGCACAATGGACGCACAGGTTCGATGGACTCCTTTAGAACATCAATGTTTATTATATCCCCAGCATAGTTACTAGCATTGCCTTGACAGTGAGAGAAATAGGTCAGAAGACCCATAAGAGTCGCCTCTGCGTGGATGGTGTCGTTGAACCTCGCGGGGATGTCTGCTTTGAGTATCTCTCGAACTTCGGCCTTGGTGCCACTAAACACAGGAACCGAAGGTCTCGCGAAATATTCCGTAACAAACTCATCCGCTTGCATCAGCTCGAATTCGCTCCCAACAACCTCGACCAAGCCAACAGAAATATTTGACAAGACGTTTCGGTACCTTGGCTGAAGTAGAGCTTCGAGGGCTGCTTGCCACGCAACAATTGCCTGGAGATATCGATAAACACAGCCGCCTTCAGTTTCCTCGGCTTCACGTGCTAGATCTGAGTCTTCATCTGTGATTGAAGTATTTGCCAGGGCTATTAGATTTTGAACCAAGATCGGACGTATCAGCTTACCATCACGTTCGTCCGTCACGTCCGGCGCCTTCGAGGACTCTTCAGTGGAGGAATTAACTCCACCGGGTATCTCTGTTTGAAGTAGTCGCCAGGGCTATTAGATAAATGTCGAAGACGTATCAACTCACCGTTATGTTTGTCCGTCACATCGGGTGCCGTCGAAAAGCATCTTCAATATTTCGGTGTTTTTGCTCACAAAGGCATACAGAGAAAAGGATATAGAGTTGATTTCGCGCAAGGTGTTTTGAACATCCTGCTTTGATCGATTTGTTTGAGGCTGCAATGGATTCAGTTTATCGGCGTCGCGGGAGTCTCTGTACTGCAGAATTCGGCTCTCGAGACCCGAAAGCAGTGCCGCTAAAGCCTGAGCCCATCTCGGAGCAGTCGTCGGAGAGAATTTCCATTCTTCAGACTTGCCTGTACCCCTCTTCTCGATTTCTGCGAAATCATCGGGAAAGTGGCCTGCCCAGCGAGGTTTTTTCACCCAAAGCGCTTTGAGTGAGGAATCGCCTTCGTTGGGCACCCATACTTTGAGCACTTCATGCACTCGTAGATACCAATTCCTCTTATCGGATGTCAAGCGCGAGTAGAGTTCCTGGATGCTTCGCATAGTGATGAACGCCGAAAAGTCTTCAATTTTCACCACATCCGTCGGATCGCAACATGACAGAAGACCCAGGAGGTCAGAGATATGTTCCTCGAGTCGAGCGCTACCAAGACTGATGTTACAAAAGAAATCAGAACAGCCTTGGAGGCGTCAAAGGGAGAGAAAAAACACCCTGAGATAATCGCATCGAATGAGTCGTCCTTCTTTGTGATGTAGCGTCCTTCCAAGGAGAATGGTTGTGGTCCCCGTCCAGACAATGCATTTTGCACCACGACCAGTGTTTTAACCCCAGTTGCTTCGATGGCTCCTGTAACAGCGACGACCGGTTTCGCTTGGCGGTCTGCGCTGCTCCCGCAAGTAAGAAGAGTTGCCATATGACGCAGAAAGGAGGGAACTTCGCTGCGGGTGCTCTGCGGGCGTTCAGCTTGCTGCATCTTACGCAAAGTAGCTGTGAGGGTGCGGATACGCAAGCCAGTCCTGTCGAATTCCGGGGAAGCAGTCGGCATAGTGAACAGTATCAATCAAGCAGCAGATGAGGTTGTCCTTATTCCAAGGGATTTCCTTAGATTTCCTTTCGCGCAAGGCAGCTTCGCTGTTCCAAGGGGTTCCTTCTGTGGACCAGTGACCGAAATGACCAAATGGTCATCACGTGGTCTCTTCGGCTAAGCTTTCCCTCGGTCGACCCTCATTCGACATCTCGCAATGACGCCCACTGAACAAGCCGCTCTCGAGGCCGCCATCATGGCCGCTTGCACAAAACACGCGGAAGAGCACTGGCGGGACAATGGCTACCGCGGCTGTGTGTTCATCAGACCAGATTACTTCGTAAAATACGACGACAAGGAGTCTCTATAGCCTCAAATCGCAACGCAATTATATATCTACAACTATGCAGAGTCGCAGGCAGATACGCCACGCATTCCAAAGGTTATACACCACTTTGAAGGAGACCAAGGGAGAGCATACCTCGTCATGGAGTACATCAAGCTCACGGACTCCCCTCCAGACCTCCACGAGAGGACAGCAGAGGCTCTCAGGTGGCTTTCGGGGGTTCCAGCTCCTCCCAACCATGTGATTGGTCCCTTAGGGGGCGGTTGCATCCGCCATAGTTTCTTCAAAGACAACGAAGCGCCTCTGCTTTTCTCGAGCATCGAAGCCTTGGAGCGATACATGGAGAAAGGGCGCTCGAGGCTCTCGCGCTTGGCCAATCCTCCGGTGAAACCTGTCAGGATCAGCGGTGAGCGGCTAATATTCACGCAGCCCGACATACCTCCCAGCAACTTTGGCGTCGACGAGGACGGGAAAACGGTCCTGTTGAACTTCGAGGAGACAGCGCTGTTGCCGGAATCCTTCGCAATGTACTCCATGTCTTCGGATGCCAGCTTCGCCGCTGTCGCCCAGTCCTTGGGTTGGTCAGGCAGTTCCAATCTGGCCTCGATGGCTGCAATCTCTCATTGTTTGTGGATGACGGCCGACCCGGAGCTCGGCCTGAACAAGGACGGCTATCCCAAGACGAAGGGCAGCAAAAACCATTAATATTTCGCGTCCATCGCGTCCATCGTGTTCGTCTCTGCCCCCGTCGCGACAACATTTTCACCAGCGCGTTCGTGCTGATGGGAGGCAACAAACGCGTCGATCCACAACGTCTGAGGATGGGAGCCTGTTGAAATGAAAAAGCTCCCATTGCTGGAGTCGTTGCCTGCTGAGAGATTGCGATTCAGGAACAGAACGTTCTGGTGCAGAAGGTCTTGTAGAAAACGGTCTAAAGCTATTGGATATCAGGGACGAGGAACAGATTGAGGGAAGAAAAAGGGAACCCACGATGCATATGCCCAAAGTTCCACGAAATTTGTAGTCTTGGCTAGGGTGAAGGTGTAGGTCTAAACAATAGACTGCAATTTGTATCGACCTGTGCCCCGGGCTCGAATGGAAGCCTGCTGTGATGGGAAATATGTCATTTCTGGAGTTGTTTTCTGCTGAGGTGGAGGTTGCAATTCAAGAGCAGAACTTGCTGCAGTTGAGGGACATTCAGAAAATGGAAAATATTGCTAGTCTTTGCCAATAACTTACCGTCGTATGCAGGTACTGCTTGTTCCTTCGGTCTTTAGCTGGTCTGCAGTCAAAAACGAGGTAGTGGTGGTTTCCTTTACGTAGAAGGTGAGATGAGGGGTCGGAAAGAACTTATGGCGTCGCGTGTACAACACACCTATGTTCTCTGGATCTTCCCTGAACTCCAGTGTTGAAACGTTGACCTTTCTAATTTTGTCGCGACATGGGATTCCGTGGGCTTTCATTCAGCCTATCTCTGTACGTCTTGCAGCGCCAAGACATCATGGTTGAGGGAAAGATGATAGGCAGCTCCATACACGCGTCGGGTCAATCTGACCATATTTTGGCAGGATGCCATGTGGTGAAGGACGATCAAGGTCCTATCGCTGCACACGACCGTCAGCGTCGTGGCGCAGAGCCGTTCATATATAGTCACTACTTGTCTCACTTTCTTGTCGCCTACCACCACCTTCGACCTCGACCTCGACGTCCGATAAGTGAATGGCATCGACGTCGGCCCCTAATTCAGCCACGGTCCCACCACAGCCGGCTCAGCCGGCGCAGGCACGGAACTGTAATCTTGCCAACATGAACCCACTGCCGCCCTCGGTTTTCACCCTCCCGCAGACGGCTCAGCTCGAGGCGCTGTACACGATTATCAGGGACAAGGAGACCTCGCGGGGCGACTTCCTCTTCTATTCGGATCGCATTATCAGATTGCTGGTGGAAGAAGGACTGAATCACCTGCCTGTGGTCGCGCGGACGGTTGAGACACCAACTGTGAGTTGATATCCTCACATTTCACGCAGAAAAATGGTTGGAATGTGCGAGTGAGGAACTGGGAATGGGTGATGAGAAGCGGGCTGACTGTTATCGCGTGTAGGGCGCCATCTACAATGGGCTCGCATTTGAAGGGAAGATTTGTGGCGTGTCTATCCTTCGCGCCGGAGAGGTAACTACCAAAGCTTGACCTCCGCCTTTGAACGTTCTCAATGCTGTTCCGCAGGCGATGGAGGCAGGTCTTCGCGAAGTGTGCAGAAGTGTGAGGATTGGCAAGATTCTGATCCAGCGAGTGCGTTCTTTGCACAAGGAAACATCGAAACCGGACACTCATAGATGTATAGGACGAGGAGACGGCACTGCCTAAGCTATTCTACTCGAAGGTACGCTTCTTGGTCGTAGTTTCGCAGGCCATTTACTAAGTGCAGCATAATCTAGTTCCCTCCTGACATCGCGCAGCGCTATGTTCTTCTCCTTGATCCCATGCTTGGTACTTCACTCCTCTATGCGTCTTACCCTGCGGAATGCTCAAGAAACCCCTCGCAGCGACTGGAGGATCGGCCATAAAGGCAGTTGAAGTCCTCATGGAGCATGGCGTGCCCCAAGAACGGATCATCTTCATTAACCTTGTGCGTTCACTCATCCATCCAGAGCATCTCTTGTCACTGAGCCCGTCATCTTATTTCTGCAGATTGCTGCTCCGGAAGGACTCAAAACCTTCTGCTCACGTTTCCCGTCTCTGAAAGTAGTGCGTCACCCGCAAGTGTGCCTTTATGCTTGATTGATGTCCTGCAGGTTACCGGTTGGATCGACCAAGGGCTGAACGATAAGGCGTATATTATTCCAGGGTTGGGTGACTTCGGCGAGAGGAGGTGAGTTTGGGCTTCAGCAATGATCCTTCCACATTGCTTATGTCTTTGCAGATACTGCGTATAACGCCCTGGTATTTCCACGTTTCTTCAGAAAGAATTATCGCTTCATGTCATCATATTCTACGTCAAACAATTCGGACTTGCACTTTCAAGATACGACAAGAATAAGAACAAAGACTGTGTAAACCACTCATTCTAGCATCTAACGATGCCTTTCCGAGTCGTCTTCGTCCTCGCTGTCCTCCAATGCCGTCATGCGAATCCAGAGGCCTCCCTTTTGTTGTGCTCTGATGAGCTCAAAAATTCGTCAGCCAAGCAAGACAATTCACTCACCGGGACGAACATAGTCAAATGTGACGTGAACCTTATCTTATCAGTCCCCTTCCGGCCTTCGCATGAGGCCCATTCCGTCGGCGGTTTCTTAGTGACCTTCTCGTCGAGCGTGAAGCCAGTAAAACTCTGCAAGAGCCGGACGAGGAAGAAGGACGCCTCATTGTATGCAAGCTAGCCACCCGTCAGTTGACTTCATCTTTTCTGAGGCGGTAGGTATTGGGCCAAGGCTTACCTGCTGCCCTATGCAGATCCTGGGCCCAGCGTTGAACGGGCAGAAGATGTAAGGATTCGGAGCGAGGTACTTCTGGTACCTCTCGTCAAGGAACCGGTCGGGATCGAAGGTCAGCGCGTCAGGACCCCACAGATCGGTTCGACGGTGCATGTTGATGACATGGTAGATGCAACTTTGTTACATCAACGGGGAGATATCTTACCAAGCTGAGAAAAATGCCTACGTAGTGTCCTTTGGAACGAAAATAGGCTGCTCTCCCTCCCTGCAGGCTGGAAATATTGTATCTGTTTTCGCCATTCTGTGGAGGATGTTTTAGGTTTGGATCGGATGGTCGAGAACACCTGCAGACTTGCCGAAAGTTCATTGGACTATAAACGCAAGTCACGCGAGATGGGAGGCACAACTGGAGGACAACTCGACACTTACACGGATGGGTACAGCCTCAGAATCTCTATAAACTGGCCAGTCAGAAAACGCTTACAGAGACTAAAAAGGGCTTGACAATCATACCATTCAAAAACGCCCTCATATACTGCAAGTCACGAATCATTTCGTCGGTGGGTCTGGTGTTCAACATTCCGACAACCTCAGATATCTCTTGGCGAAGGCGACGTTCGACTTCTGGATGCTGCGTTAGCATATATACGGCAAATGTCAAGAAGGACATCGTCTGAGAATGCCATGTCGAGGATTAGCAACTAGACTATAGTAGCGGAGAGGTTGACATCTCTTACCGTGTCTCGACCAGCTAGGAGCATATTGATGAGCTCGTCCTTGAGTAGCACTGGGTCTGACAGTCATTCAAGCGTCAGTGGCGTAAAAAGCAGTTTAAAAGCCACCAGCTGACCTTGTACGTGTGTAACTAGATGTTCCAAAAAGGTCATTCCACCAGGGTCAGCACTCTCCTTGCCTTCCTGTTCCTTTTGCCTCTTCTCCAACGCCCTCCTCACGAACGGCTCAACGACATCGTCAATAATTTTCTTGTATGGCTTGACGGCATCTCCCCAGAACTCCGCCAGAGGCCATTCAGCTCCGTAAGCAACGCGAGAATTCGTAATTTCCTGCGCTTCTGCCAGAGCATCTGTCAACGCTGTGGACGGATGAGTGTAACGAGCCGGCGGGTTTCTATGCGCCTCTGATGGGGGGTATGGAAGCCCAACCGACGTGGATTCCACGTCGTGTCCCATCAGGTACACCGTCGAAACGTCGAGTGCGAAACGGGAAACCAGGTCCTACGAAAGCGCGAGGCAACCAGAGTTAGAACGACGGGAACTTGGGGGAAAACATAGAACCTTCTACCTGAAAATCGATTGGAAAACCTTCGGCCATTCGCTCCTTTGCTTGCGATAGCGCGGAGTGGCAAACGCGGTCGAATATCTCGAAATTCGTAATCCTTTCACGGGTGAAGAAAGGCCGTGTCATTGACCGATGGAATCTTTCGACGCAAGCTAAGCAGACAAGCATGAACCGGCAGTGCGTTTAATAACATACTTCCATAATTCGCCTTTGAACACACGGGCGTTAGTATGCGACTCGCAGCGACCATGCCAAACTTACCATCTGAGTTGAAGACTCCCTCCCCAATCAAAGAGCGCAACTGGGAGGCTAGGAGAGGGCCTATTGGAAGAAACGATTCAGTCCCTCACCCGTACGTCGATACCCTTTTAACACACCTTTCTCGAAGCTGTCAAACTGACTTGTCAGAATGGCCTGCGGGATATGTCAGGCAACAGACGACGCGCAGAAGGAGGTTGAATGCCTTAATATGTTCTGGTTCCATCGTAATCAGCTCAAAAAACACACAGTTTGTCAATCAAAGCATATAGCAAGGGGAATACGACCTACCGCAGTGGTTGTGAATAAATCAAGTCGGTAGGCAGACCCGTATTCTTTGGCCCAGTCCTGTAAAATGTCCCCTTTATCGGTTGCAGTAGGTCATTGCTAGGAACACCATAAATCGTGGTTGACGCACCTGGATAGCCAGCCCTCTGACTAGCGGCAAATTTCGGGATGACCGAAAGCGGCGACTCTTGGACCATAGGAGGGAGGACTGCCCCTTGTGCCGCCGCAGCTCGTTCATGGTTCAGTTTCGCTATCCATCCTTCCACAAAGAATAGAATCGGCCTCCCAAGGAGCGAAAGAAAGATAAGGAGCGACGATGGGAATGCTAAATGAAGCTAGGCTCTGGAGGTGTGTAGAATTAAAAACAGGATGGCTGATGGAAAGGCAAACGAGGGGAGCAGGGTTAAAATACGCGCAGGGCCAGGTGGGAGGGCCATGACTTGAAAACCAAACGAGGCTGGCATAATTCAGGAAGCAGAGCTCTTTATAAACGAATTCTTAGCTAAGTGTGCCTTTACAATTACGGACGCTGACCTTCCGAATGCATTAGCTTTCCTGATTAGGGGAGAAGCAGACTTACTTATCTTGTGGCGTTTCAAGTAACATTTCCAGTAGAAGCCGGCTCGTCAACGTGTTCGTAGCGTTCCAATGTCCGTCGAGCTATTATCGTGCGGCGCTCACCAGAAAAGGGTGATGTGGCGACACCACCCCTGTCAAAACACTCAAAGGAGATGCACGCAAACGTAGACACCGGAAACTCGACTGCATTGACTTGCGTGCAAGGTGTTACATTTATGCATCGCGACATTTGAAGCTGCAACGGGAGAGCCGAGCAAAGATGAGAGGATCATGGCGACGTCATTAAACTTCTGAGCTGTTCAATTCTTTCATGTGAACCCAAAGCCCGCCCTTACGGAAAACAAGATGAGAACAAGAGTGACTCAGAAAGGCTGCAGACATACCTTTACATACAACGTCAGATGTGCCGTGAGGCGAATCTTTTCCCCGCTTATCCGAGCGTTCCTATCCTTCCATTCCGCGGGCGGTTTGACATTGGCTGTCTCATCGAGCTTGAAATCCTTGAAGTTCTGGAGAAGGCGTACAAGGTAGAAAGTAGCTTCGTGATACGCAAACTGTTGGAATGTGATTGGTCAGGACGTAGAAGTGGGACGACCGGAGAAACCCGTTACCTGTTGACCGAGACATATCCTCGGACCAGCGTTGAAAGGGCAAAAGATGAAGGGGTTTGGCGTAAGGTACTTGTGTAGGCGCTCATCAAGGAAACGATCGGGATCAAACTTAAGAGCTAAAAAAACGTCCGTCAGCGACCGTGCCAGAAGGATTCCAGAAGGACTCACCATCCGGACCCCAGAGGTCAGTCCTACGATGCATGTGAAGGACACAGTAAATGCAGCTGGAGGAAAACTCAGATATCAAAAATCTGCCGGATGAAACAACCATGGCACTTACGAGGTGTCTTCAGGGATATAAAGTGGACTTTGACCTGGTTGCTTAGAAGGCAGAACGACCGCCTTATTGGTAACTCTCGAGTCAGCCGGCCTATCATCGAACGTGAATTCAAAGGGGAAAAGATAAAAAAGAGCAGCAGTATCGTACACAGGGGGGTATAATCGGAGCACCTCTGGGCGGAAGGGGTAAGCAACGGAGATAAGGACACATAGGGACGCAATGCTCACCATTCAGGAATGCCCTAACATATTTCATCTCTCGCATGCTCTCGTAAGTCGGCGCTGCCGTCAGCCCAACTTTCTCGAATACTTCTTGACGAAGGCGATGCTCGATATCCGGGTGTTGGGTTAGCATGTACATGGAGAAAGTCAGGAGCGTCATGGTCTGGGATGTAACAAGTGAGCCTTGGGCACTGAAGGCAACCAGAGGAATGATAGCTTACTGTGTCGCGCCCTGCAACAAGGAGATTGACAAGCTGATCACACAATCAATCGGAGGATCTTGACTCTGGGAAGAATTAGCCCACCTCGTCTTTCAAAATCTTCTCGTCTGTTGTTATCGTCAGAAAAGATAATACAATATGAAATCACATACTGACCTTGAGTATGCTTGACAAGATGAGCGAGCAAATTCGGTTCCTCGGTCTTCTCGTCCACCTTTTCCTGCAGGTCTCGTTCTCTCTTCTCAAGGGCAGCCTTCATGAGCGGTTCCGTGAAGTCATCCATGACCTTCCGCAGTGGCTGGATCTTGTCGCCAAAGAACTCAGTCAAGAGCCACTCGTTCCCAACTCCTAGACGAAGAGCGAGGCGCAGCTGGGCATCGGTGAATGCTTGAGCGAAGACCCTGGAGGGATGATTATAGAACGAAATGGGATTCTCGCGCGCTGCTGAGGGAGGATAGGAGATGCCAGCCGAGAGAGACCCGACGCTCTGGCCGAATAAGAACTCGGAGGCCGAATCGAGAGTGAAACGAGAGACTAGATCCTGTAAATATCCTACGGTCGGTGCTGAATTTCGCTGCATATAAGCTATCAAACACTGACCTGGAATTCGACAGGGAACCCTTCACTCAAACGGTCTCTGGCCTGATTCAAAGAGAGATGGCAGTTGCGCTCATAAATTTCGAAATCACTGATCCGTTCCCTAGTGAAAAATGGCCGGGTCATCGACCGGTGGAATCTTCCGGGAAATTAATAAAGGGGTTTAAGGATGGCTGGGGACATGACGAAACGTCGAAGCTCACCTCCACATGTCGCCTGGACTCCAAACAAAAATCAATTTGGTAGGGAAGAATACGAGTAAACGAAACTCGCCGTCGGTATTGAAAACGCCAGAACCGAGGAGGGAGTCTGCTTGTGAACGAAACATGGAGCCTGACGATTGACAAAGCTGCAGCTGGACTTGAACAAAGGACATAGTATGCACTTACCTTTCTCGAATGACTCGAATTGAGTTGCGAGAATTGCCTGTATCCACGACATGAGCTTTTGTGGCTAGGGTTGCTCGCGTCGTGGCCGTACCTTTACATGCTCAGGTTCCAAGGTTGCGAACTACAGATCAGCTGTTAGATCAAGACAAGACCAGTGAAAACAATGTCTCATGGATCCCTCACGAAGTGCGACGTAAACATATTGAACCGAAAGCTGTTTCCATACTTCGCGGACCAGTCATGCAACATTTCAGCTTTAGCATCCCATTCCCAATCAGCATGGGAAGAGAGTAAACAACGGTCACTACACACCCGGATATCCAATTTTGCGTGCCTTCGCGCTGATCACCACGATATCCAGGGCGGTGTCCTTCACAGCAGGGGGACGGACGGCTCCAAGAGCAGCTGCATGTCGCCTGTGCTTAAAGTTGCTATAATGTGCCTGGAAGAGCAAGACCACGGGTTGTGCGAGGATCGTAGCAGTAAGGGGGACCCATCCGGGATAGTTCACGTTTCCGAAGCTCTGCAGCGCCTTCAGCGCGAGGTAGACGGCAACAGAGGGCCACGTAAAAGAAGGTATGAAGCGCAGGAGGTAGCGAAGGCCCGGTAGGAGTTCCATATCGCGCGATTGTTATTGGATCAGTAATGGATGTCTAAGTAATCGTGGGTCTTTATATTCTGTGCATGTGTGCGAATGACAACTTGTCTATGCGGGATTGTTCGAAGTTAATCTTGTGGACAGAGTCACAGAAGTAATCCAAGAGAATACGAACCTGCAATCGGCGCTTTTGCGCAGCGAAAGGTTGTGACCCTGAAGCGCAGGCTGCGCAGCATTCTCGACGATAAGTATTTAGACTGCCGGAAGGAGGATGTTGGTAAGGATCCCTTGTCAGAGACGAAGGATGGTCTCGAACTTGAAGCTTGAAGGGTTAGCTCGGTGTCTTCGGCTTTGAAAATTCTCTGTAACCCACTTTCTCCCGTTTCTCGGAGATGGCTGCAAAACTGCCAGTACGCCTGTCGAATCAGTGTCGAACGGTGCTGAAAGATGTGGCATGAATCGATGAAACTTGGTTTTTTCAGGAAGAGGAAGACAACACAGCTGCTGTCTCCTGACCGCGATGCCAACGTGGCTCAGAAGGGTGGGTAGAGCTGCGACTGCTGGATATTACCATTCTGCAGTTGATGTTCGTTGTTGAGGTTGATGTGGCACGGACCAGTCGGGTATCGGCTTCTTCAGTTGCCGGCCCGGCGTCAGTGCAGGGGCGCCTAATGTCGCCCCTGATCTTCTCACAAGCCACGAACAAATGCAACCTCATGTATCTAGACACAGAAGACGAAGAATATACAGCAGGTATAATATATCTCGTTATGCTTCTGAGCCATTCAATTCCTTCATATGCACCCAGAGCCCGCCCTACAAAAGTGAAATGGAGGTGATTAGAAACAATTCTTCAATTCATCCCGATCTCCAGAGCCATATGGATACTCACCTTGACATACATCGTCAGATGAGCCATAGGATATATCTTCTCCGCTCTAACAAGTGAATCGCCCAGCTTCCAGTGCTCGGGTGGCTTGATATTCGCCGCTTCATCCAGCGTGAAGTTTGTGAAGTTCTGGAGAAGGCGGACGAGGTAGAAAGTGGCTTCGTGGTATGCAAACTATTGCGGGTGACAGTGAGTGTACAAGGTTTATGGCTGGGGCTTATGCATACCTGTTGGCCAAGGCATATCCTAGGCCCGGCGTTGAAAGGGCAGAAGATGAAGGGGTTCGGAGTTAAGTATTTGTGCAGCCGCTCATCGAGGAAACGATCAGGGTCGAATGTCAATGCTGGAGGGAGGTGTAAACAGGTGTATACAAGATTCGGAGGTTTATCAACGCTCACCATCAGGTCCCCAAAGGTCGGTACGACGATGCATATACAGGACGGAATAGATGGAGCTTTACTATGGATTAGCTTGACATCCACTCCAGGATATTTCTAGCACTCACGTTGTGCCCTTGGAAATAAAAAAAGGGTCTTGACCATATTTCTTGGAGGGAAGCACAACGTCGTTGGCTGTGGTTCTCGAGTCTACCGGGCTGGTAGTAATAGGAGTGAAATCAGCTCTTAGAGTCCAATTACATCTCGTCAGGGCGAGTCGCGTACACGGGAGGGTACAACCGGAGGACCTCTGTGGGAAAAGGTCAGAGGCGGATGGAGCCAAAATGGGAACGAACTTACCATTTAGGAACGCCCGAACGTACTTCATGTCGCGCATGCTTTGATAAGTCGGTACGCCCTTCGGCCCAACCTTCTCAAATATTTCTTCACGAAGACGACGTTCAATATCCGGGTGCTGGGTGAGCATGTACATGGAGAATGTGAGAAGCGACATTGTCTGGAGATAATCCGGTTAAATCTAGAGGAAGAACGACCAAGGGACAGACGCTCACTGTATCTCTTCCAGCGACGAGCAAATTGACAAGCTGAAAGCCCTCAGTGAGTTGACGCTGAGGGGGTACGACATATTTCTTACCTCATCCCGAAGAATTTTCTCGTCTAACGTGTTGTCAGCAAAGACCATTAACAAGTTCGAGGACTGGTTTCTCACCTTGTGTATGTTTGACCAAATGAGCCAGCAAGTTTCCCTCTTCTTCCTTCTTTTCATCGACCCCACCCTTCTCGCGCAACTCCCGCTCCCTCTTCTCCAGCGCAGCTTTCATCAACGGCCTGGTAAAGTTATCCATGACCTTCCGGAAAGGCCGAATCTTGTCCCCAAAGAACTCCGCTAGTTGCCACTCATTGCCAAAGGCAAACCGCTTGGCGACCGTTTCTTGGCCTAGGGTAAACGCCTCTGCGAACACCCTCGATGGATGATTGTAGAACGAAGCGGGTGTCTTGTGTGCCGCATACGGTGGGTAGGCAATCCCTGCGCAGAGGGAGCCCACGCTCTCACCGAACAAGAACTCGGTTGCCGAGTCCAGCGTGAAGCGGGAGACGAGGTCCTATCGCTCTGTGTTAATGTGGATATCATCGTGTAGCGAGGAAGACCTACTTGGAATTCAACGGGGTATCCTTCTGTCAGGCGAACTCTTGCCTGGCTGAGAGAGACGTCGCAATTGCGCTCGTATATCTCGAAGTCGCTGATACGTTCGCGGGTGAAGAACGGTCTGGTCATGGCCCGATGGAACCTGTAATCATGTTAGGAGGGGAAAGTACGGAAGACACATTATTAGGCTCACTTCCACATCTCACCTGCGACGAGTCTTCAGTTTAATCCTCCTGATGGGATATTGTGGACTTACCGTCCGCATTGAAGACACCAGACCCCAGAAGAGTGTCCATTTGTGAGAGAAACATGGGTCCTTAAGATAAACAGTTGACTGTCAGATCAGGGTAGGTGAGGCATGGGGTGCGCAACAATTCCACCTTTCACAAACGAGTCGAACTGCGTCGCGAGAATCGCCTATAATGCAGAGGTATAGATATTCCGCGCTTCTGGAATCGAATAGCACTCTAGCGCACCTTAACATGATCCGGTTCAAGAGTTACAAACTGGCGAGTATTTACTCAGTCGTATCTTAACCAATGGCAAAAAGTGGAATGCACTCACAAATTTCGCCGTAAAGAGATTGAAGCGATAGCTATTCCCGTACTCCTGGGCCCATTCGAACAGGTTATCAGCTTTACAAAACGAATAAGGATCAGTTTTTGGCTCTCGAATGGGGACTCATTCAGAGTGACGGTACATACCAGGGTAGCCACTCTCTCGCGACTTCTGGCCCTTTGCAATGATCGACCTAGACGACTCTTTCACCAGTGGAGGAAGGACCGCGCCGTGGGCGGTCGCAAGCCGCTCATTCTTGCGATTTGCGTGTTTCACCTGGAAAACTAGGAGAAGGGGCTTCGCGAGGACTGTTGCAATGACCAAGGCCCATGTTGGACATTCGGTGATGCCTAAACTGTCGAGAGCCTTGATAGTAAGGTAGACAGTCACAGACGGGGCAACGAGAGGGTGCGTGTGGCGTAGCAAGTAGCGAACGCCTGGTGGGAGCTGCATGGTGTTGTCGAAGTGAAACGTGGGATAAGAGTAGATTCTGCCCTCGGGGTTATGTAGTCTGTAGATATGTCGACAGCGGGTGAGACGGTTGGGCCGTTACCGGTTTACCCGTTACCTGTTGTTTGCCAGCCTGGGATGACGCCCGCAGCCTGTCCAGCGGGTCGTTTAGCTCGTTCAGGATTCACAGCGTTCACAAGGCGAAAACCAATCTCAGGCCTCGTATGACAAATAAAGCGCCGCTGCTGAAACGCCAAATGTGACTAAGTAATTCCAGTTTTTGGAGTCGTTCGCTCTCTTTACATAAGAAAATAAGATTTGATACATATTTACTGCGCATGGGCGCTCCGTTGGGCCGAGCTACTTCCGGCGGGTTCGAGGTTGATGGATTTACGCACATTCTCCTGCGCATTTCGCCAAAACAGAAGAGCGCTGCCCCCTGTGCAAAGTGACATTGTTCTCGATCAATGTAAAATCAAGTCGGTTAGTTCCTTGCTCTGCGTCCTCTCCTCTCCTCCACAATGGCGCAGGTCCATAGTCGCAAGGATTCCACTGAATCAACTGGTACTCTTGGCAGCGTTCAATCAGCTGAATCAGTTTCTTCCACTTTCTCCACAGCCTCCAAGGCTTCTGAAATCTACAAGAACCTCAAAGGCGACATCGAACGCCTCCAGGGCACCGTTAAAGAGCAGGATCTTGGGCGATATATCTCCAAATGCGAACATCTCATCTCGTGCCTCTCGAACAGCGATGAAAACGAGATCAAATTCTCGGGTTCGAAACTTGAACTCGATCGGGTCATGAAAGGGATGCTTGAGCATGCCGTGGGTGTCGAGAGCAAAAAATACGTCCTCGCCGCTATCCTTTCTTGTGAATCGAAGGCAGAAGGGGGGACCGACCACGAGAGGCTTCCCGATCTGGTGAACAATCTGAAGGCGGTGGCAGAGACTTGGGCGTACTATCTGCTGTTTATTTGTGAGTTATTAGGTCTCCTTCTACGACGCCTCGTGCGAGGACCGATGGTACGATTCAGTCAAAGCTGGGCCCGGTAGCCGCAAAACGCAGTCGTACGTTACACCTGCCGAGGTTGCGACGCCGACCATTGATGATACCACCGCGAGGCTCGACAAGGGGCTTGGTAAGACAAGAAAGATGCTCAAAGACGATGTCAGTGCCCGAGTCTCTTCTACAACTCCGCCAATACACACTGATGATTCCACTTAGGTTAAGAGACGCGACGGATATCAATGCGTGATAACGGGTTGGTTGGATGTGGAAAGCTTGTATGATCGAAATGGCCTGGCCACTGACATGGAGGTTGCACACATACTCCGTCGAGCTACTGCCACGTTCACGAAAGACATTGTATGTCTGACGTCTATCCCCTACGTATTGAAGAGCTAATACGTGCTTTCAGTCTGGTTCAGCAGCCTCGACGTTCGACATCCTTCGAAATTTCACCGGCCTGCCAGCTGCCCTTATCGAAAATCTCAAAGACCATGCTGACCACGTCGCCAATTGCATCACCCTTCTTAGCCCTGCACACTACGAGTGGGATAGGTACAGATTCTGCCTGAAACCCACTGAAGTGAGCATGCATTCTCTTTCCTTCAAATCGCCGAACTTGATGAATCGTCCAGGAGGACCATGTATACAAGATCCATTATTTCACCGACGTCGCACAGAACGCAATCGAAGGTCTTCGCCAAGGTGCGGCAGGGGAGCTCGTGCGGTTCAGTGACCGCAGCGACGAGTTCTTACCCTACAAACGCCAGAGGACCGACGAAGAGGATGGCGCTAGACCTTCCACAAGGTCCGGGTCAAGGTCGCAATCTTTGTCCAAGTTCGAGCTCCCCAGCAAGACGTTCATCGCCATTCATGCCGCTGTCGCCGGTGTGCTGAACATGAGCAGAGCTGGCAAGTTTTTTGACGAACTCTTGTCCAAGTATGATGAGGACAATGAGAAGAACCCTCCCGTGTGTTGTTAGGACGATCTCGAAAAGAAAGCCAGAGACTACCAGTTGTATGAGCAAGTCCAAAGAATTATGATGGGAGACGCAACTCCTGCTTGATGCTGTGACAGTTGACATACACATCTCGACGAAGGGCTGCGGATTCACCCACCTCTCATCTCCATTTTTGTCTCAGTGCTTTCTGAATGCTATGATATACTCGCAACTGATCTCGACCTGACAGTCGCATGCAAGGTTATATATACCATTCCATTTTTGCAAGTCCCTCGGGCCAATACATGGGTACGTGTAGGTATATGTGGGCAGGCATTGGGTGGTCAGTTTTGCTGATGCTGGCCATATATACCAGGACGCACAAAATTGGAATGTGTGTGGCCCATGGCAGCTCAGGACCTTCTTTCAGGTCGTCGGTGTCCGTCAGTTTGGTATGCAAAAAGGTGGCTTTGCTATGTATTTCCTCAAATTATGTATTTCAAAAGGGGAACATGCAACCACGCTGTTGGGGTCCGGTCCTAGGCAGAACCACTGGCTTACCACTTCAAGTCTTGTCCTTGGATACTGTGCAAATCCAGGCTGATCCCCGCAAAAGCAGCCCTCAGCGTGACTTCGGATTTGTTGGGCACATTCCGGCAAATACCGCCAGTCAGCAGTCGAAATTCTTCTCACGGGACTCACCTTGATACCCGTAAATAGGAATATTAGCCTTTTCAGGCAGAGTTAGCGCCAAAGTCGATCAGAGTCTAGACGAAGAGCCACTGCTCTGGAAAGAAATAGAATGTTATCGCAAGAGTAGGGAGAAAAATTCTATAGGCACACAAAATATTTCATTTACACCTCCGAGCTACTCAGTTCCTTCATCGTCACCCACAACCCACCCTGACCATGAGAGAAGGGAAAAATTGCAATTAGATATCGTGTCGCAACCAAGTAAAAGGAGCACTCACCTTAACGTACAACGTAAGATGCGCGCCAGGATGGATCTTCTCAGCTCGGGTGAGGGAGTCCCTCGTGCTCCATTCCGCAGGTGGCTTGATATTCGAGGTTTCATCCAGTTTGAAGTCCTTGAAGTTCTGCAGAAGTCGGACGAGGTAGAAAGTGGCTTCGTGGTACGCGAACTGATTGGAAAAGCCATTTTGAACATGTTTGCAAGTCTAGAGAGGCGATTACTCATACCTGTTGGCCGAGGCATATCCGTGGTCCAGCATTGAAGGGGCAGAAGATAAATGGATTGGGAGTCAGATACTTATTAAGCCGTTCGTCGAGGAAGCGATCCGGATCAAATGTCAGAGCTGAGGAAGTGATCAGCTATGGATGATGAGAAAATTCGTCGCGAGGACATTCACCATCAGGGCCCCAAAGGTCGGTCCTGCGATGCATGTACATGACGGAATATATGCAGCTGAAGATGTCAGAAGCGGATAGTGCTTTGCATGCCTTTAAATATACATACTTAGTGTTCTCCGGAATGTAAATGGGGGTTTGGCCAGGCTTCTTGGCATGTAGAACTACTTCTTTGTTGGTAGTTCTTCCGTCGACGGGACTATCATCCAGCATGAGTCAAGCAACTTCGTACTACAGGAGAAAAGAAGAGTACGCACACAGGAGGGTATAACCGGAGGACCTCTAAATCATATTTATCAGCAACGAGCACCGCAGAAGAAGTAGAAGTCTTACCATTGAGGAACGCTCTGACATATTTCATTTCGCGCATGTTCTCATAGGTCGGCGCAGCTGTGATACCGACTTTTTCGAACACTTCTTGGCGAAGACGATGTTCAATGTCGGGATGCTGACTGAGCATGTACACCGAAAAGGTTAAGAGTGTCATGGTCTGAAAGACAATGATGAGAAAATAGCTCGAGTAAATGGAAAAGCGTGAGCTCACAGTGTCCCGGCCAGCAACGAGGAGATTGACAAGCTGATTTCGGTTCAGTACCAAACATTAGAAAGATAAGTACAGCAATCTACCTCGTCCTTCAGGATTTTCTCGTCTATTTATTCATGAGCGAAACCATCGACCCGAGTCGGAGTGACTGACCTTGGGTATGCTTAACGAGGTGCGCGAGCAAGTTGTCTTCCTCGACGTTCTTCTCGTCAGCCTTCTCACGCAAACCCTTCTCTCGCTTTTCCAGCGCAGCTTTCATCAGAGGCTTCGTGAACTCGTCGATGACCTTTCGTAACGGTTTGATCTTGTCCCCAAGGAATTCCGCAATCTGCCATTCGTCTCCCAGTCCAAAACGCATGGACGTCAAATGTTGGCCCTCGGTAAACGCACTGACGAAGACCCTGGAAGGATGGCCGTAGAACGAATCGGGCGTCTTATGGGCGGCATACGCGGGGTACGAGATACCAGCAGAGAGGGAGCCCACGCTTTGGCCGAACAGGAACTCAGTGGCGGAGTCGAGGGTGAAGCGAGAGACGAGATCCTATCCCAGGAGGAACAGCGTAAGCCCTTGTTTGCACTTTAACGAAGGGGAGACGACTACCTGGAATTCAATGGGATACCCTTCTCTCAGCCGTGTTCTTGCCTGGCCGAGAGATATGTCACAATTTCTGTCGTAGATCTCAAAATCGCTGATCCGTTCTCGGGTGAAGAATGGTCGGGTCATGGACCGATGAAATCTAGAAAATAAGACATTAATGGAGGAATTGATATACGATGCGGGATCGAAATTCGGGCTCACTTCCACAACTCGCCTGCGGCATTCCATTTAGGTTGGTGTGAGAGAATATCGCACAACTCAGTGACTCACCATCTGCATTAAAAACGCCAGATCCGAGGAGAGAGTTCGCCTGCAAAAGGAACCTTGGCCCTGGAGGTTGAAAGTCATCATTATTGTTCCGGATGCTCTACCTCCACGCTCACCTTTCACGAAAGAATCAAATTGGGTTGCTAGAATGGCCTATACACAACCACCATGGGAGACTCCAAAAGTACAATGATAGACCGGGAACATACCTTGACGTGGTCAGGTTCAAGGGTAACAAACTGAAGGAGGAAGTCTTCAGAATTATGATTGCACTAATATCAGGGGGTACTCACACTGCTCGACGTGACAAGATTGAACATGTAGCTGTTTCCATACTGTTGAGCCCACTCCAGGAGACTCTCAGCTAGTGTTACACATCATTCAGCACTATTCATTTAATCCACGAAGGTGGCAATGAAGAAGACATACCCGGATACCCCGTTGTAAAAGACTTCATGGTTTTCCGTATGGCAGTGATGGGCGAATCTTTCACGACGGGTGGGCGCACAGCGCCATGGGCGGCAGCACGACGGTTATCCCTGAAGTCGGCATACTCAATTTGCATAATCAAGAGGATCGGCTTCGCGAGGACCGTAGAAGTGACGATGAGCCATTGAGGAACATTGAAGCCCGCGAAGTCGTTTAGCGCTTTGAGCGCAAAATAGACGCCAACGGAAGGTGCAAGAAAGGAGGGTAAGTGGCGCAGGAAATAGCGGAAACCTGGTGGGATCTCCATGATACAAGCTCGAGGGTCTTGGGCGGAAATGAAGGGAACCATCCTCCCTTTTATCTGCCCGGAAAAATGAACACGACGAGACGAGGATTCTCGGCGAGGGCTGGTAGGAATCTCCCATGACGTGCAACTTTTACCAATCGACCTTATCAACGCCCGTACTTGGACGGAAGTTTCAAGTGCCTCGGTCAGAAGACACTGCGGAGCTTGTGAGCAGATACCACGTCCTGAATGTCCGGATCAGGCAGGAATAGAACGGGGAATCAGTTGCTGGTGTGACCAGAAGTCAGTTGTTGGGCACTTGAGTTACGTCGCACCTCGGCAGGCTGCGGTCTTCGAGTGAGCTCGGTTAGAGCGAGATGGTCATCCGAGCGCTAAAGGCGGCCCCAGCGGCATGCCTGTATTGTTGGTCGTAAGGCGATATGTTTGTATCAGACTAAGAGCAATTATCAATTCGCATCAGTAAAATACAAGCCCATGCCTCCATAGATCAACCCGATGACATCTTCAAATCATCCAAGCCGCTTCACGCCTCGCCGGTCTGCAACTCCCGCATTCTCAACCAAAGACCACCCTAATATACCACCCAACCCGTGAGCATCTTATGCCCACCATAAAACGAAGGAGACTCACAGAAACATAGAGTGTCAAGTGCGACAACGGGTGGATCTTCTCCACGCTCTTCCTATCGAGAGGACCCAAAGAGGCCCATGCCTCCGGCGGAGGCTTGTTCGTCGCGCTATCGAGCGTGAAACCGGTAAATTGCTGCAGGAGCCGGATGAGGTAGAAGGTCGCTTCGTGGTAGGCAAACTTATACGTTGAAAAGTCAACGTATGCACATATATCCAGCAAAGGAGGCTCGACCCACTTGTTGACCAAGGCAGATACGTGGCCCAGCGTTGAATGGGCAGAAAATGAACGGGTTGGGCGTCAGGTACTTGTGCACGCGCTCGTCGAGGAAGCGGTCAGGGTCGAACTTATGTGCGTCGGGGCCCCAGAGGTCTGGGCGGCGATGGGTGTTGATGACGGTGTAGATGGTCCTAAGCGGGCCAGAAACATGAGCATGGATTTATCGAGAAAGCGAAGACGAAGACGTACGAGGTGCCGGCGGGAATGTAGAATGCCTGCTGACCAGGCCTCTTGGCAGGCAATACAACTTCCCTGGTCGTGGTCCTGACATTGGCCGGAACGGGAGGGTATAGCCGCAACACCTCTTCAAAAAGCACAAGTGAGAACAATAAGCCCCGTAGCATAAAGAGGGAGCGTACCGTTGAGGAAGGCCCTGACGAACTTGAGCTCACGCATGTTGTCATAAGTGGGCATGCCATTAGGGCCGATTTTCTCATAGATTTCTTGTCGCAAACGGCGTTCGATGTCAGGGTGTTCAGCGATCATGTATGCGGAGAAGGTCAAGAGGCACATAGTCTGCAACGACATATCAAGCCCGATTCACAACCACCGAGAGAACTTGGAGAAGAACGCACGGTATCGCGTCCCGCTACAAGCAGATTGACGAGCTCGTCCTTCAAGATTTGCTGGTCTGCAATCCAAATAGCGAAGTCAGCATCTCCATTCCCCGATCAACCAAGCCACACACCTTGCGTATGCTTTAACAAATGCTCCAAAAGCGTGCTCTCCTCTTCCATCTTTTCCCCTTTCTCCGCCGCCCTCTTCTCCAACCCCTCCCGAATCACCGGCTCCGTGTACCGGTCCATTATCTTCCTCAACGGATGGATCGAGTCTTGCAACTTCTCAAACAACGGCCAGTCGGGGCCTTGTCCAGTGCGCTCGGCAGCGATCACCTGCGCCTCGGTGAACGCCTTTGTAAACACGGTCGAGGAGTGCATGCGGAAGGAGGCGGGTGTGAGATCTGCGTGTGCAGGTGGGTAGGGTATCCCGGCGGAGAGTGAGTCGACGTTGTAACCGAAGAGGAACTCGGTGGCAGAATCGAGGGTAAAACGTGAAACCAGGTCCTAGAGTCGCGGTTAGATTGGCTTGGGTACGATGGTTTGGGGAGTATTGACGTACCTGGAAGTCGATGGAATATCCTTCTGCAAGACGCGCCTTCGCGAGCTTGAGAGACGCGTCAGCGTTACGGTCGTAGATCTCGAAATCACTGATCCGTTCTCGGGTGAAGAAAGGCCGGGTCATGGAACGATGGAACCTAATTTGTGTTGTTTGCTCAATTACCGGAAAGCTTTGGAGTTGAGGTAACCTACTTCCACATGTCACCTAGTGGTCAAACATTTAGCTGAATGAACTCATTGTCCAGAGCGGTCCTTAGACTTACCGTCAGCATTGAACACTCCGACTCCAAGCAGAGAGTTCATTTGGTCCCGGAAAGTAGGTCCTTTTCCGAAACGGAGTTCGAACGTCCAGAAAGATCGTGCAAATAAAGGATCCAGAACGCACCCTTGTCAAAACCATCAAATTGTGTTGCGAGGATAGCCTGCGATGCATGGAAAATGCTTAATCTTCCAGTCTTCAAACATCAAGGATTTACGCACCTTGATGTGTTCGGGCTCGTCGGTGGCGACCTAGACACAAGGAAAATCAGTCAAACAGATGCCTCGCGGGTAAATCGGACGCACAAGGTTGCTCGTCAACAAAGGCATCCGGAACGTATGTCCGTACACTTCTGTCCACTTTCGGATGGGCTCAGCTAGCAAGCAGGCAGTATGGTCAACAGCCTGCCACCATGTATACATATATTGGTCACATACCTGGGTGTCCCGTCCTCATATTCTCCCCGAATATCTTGATCAGTTCGAAAGCACCTTCCTTGATCATGGGAGGCAGGACAGCTCCATGGGCCGCTGCTCTTCTCTTATTCGCGACCTTGGACCACTCTGATTCCGCGAAGAAGAGGAGTGGGCGAGCGAAGAGGGTAAGGGAGATGACTGCCCATGTCGGAACCAAGATATCAAACTGGTCGTTCGCGACGCGGAACGCGAGATAGACAGCTGCGGATGGTGCGGCGAAATAGGGGATTAGGCGAACAAGATAGACAAGTCCTCGAGGGAGGGTGAGGCCCATTGTCGTCGCTGTTCTAATACTGGCAGTATTGCTATTAGTCGAAAGGAGGGAAGAGACGCTTTTTGATGCCGAACATGAGAACGACTATAAATACGGTCCCGCAAACATCAGATCATGAGAACATAACGCTTGGCGGTTTGGTCCCTTGTTACTGACGATCCTCGTCTCGAGATCATCTGGAAAAGGAACTCACCCAATCAGCGGCGCAGTAATTCCTTCACAGATTCATCATTCATGCCCTCGGATGTGGTGCATCCGAACCAAGGAAGTCCACCAAGGATATGCTGCATCCGAGGGACCTATCATGTCGGGGTAGCGTGGAACGTCGCAGTTCTGCAGAAGCTCGGTTTTCGAAGTCGTTCTAGTTGTTGTTCATTGTTCTAATTCACTGATGTTGAACTTTATGTACGTAACTCGGTCACACCAGGAACTCGGTCATCGCCTTTGCGGACGGCACAGTTGCTCGTTTCGCTCAATTCTTTTGTATACTCACATACGATTGTATAGGAGCAATGGAATTGTATTTTTTGTGAACAGAAAATGGTTCCTAGTGGAGAAATGAGCCTCTCTTTCAAGGCTCTTTGACGATGTGTGACACCCGATTCTCTTACTGAAAACCTGGTTCGGGTGGTCCTGGGGGGCTACACGACTCGCTGCTTGGCTTGGATTCTCCACAGGCCCGCCATCACCATGGGCGACTGTGCCCAGCAAATCTCTCGTGTAGGGCAAAGAAGCGCTTACGCAAGGGTAAGCAATACCCACCACTTTGGGCGCTAAAGGAAGGTGCATGGATTAATAAATACTATCACAATACGAGATATGCTCTGCTCAAACCAGCAGCCAAATAACCAACATACACGCCTTGCCAGGCATACTTTTCGTGCAAAACGTTAGTCAGCATCGGGGAATAATTCCTCAGCAGCCTTCTTGGCCTCAATCTCAGCTTCGCCCAGTGGGCCAGCAGGTTCCTTGAGTTTCGCCTCCGTCGTCGTCGATGAATCCTTTGCTGCTGGCTTCTCGGCTTTGGGATCAGGAACCGGATCCACACCAGCGGGATCGATCTTGTCATCCTTCTTCTTGTCTTCCGGTTTGTCAGTGGTGGATGGGGCAGCCACTGAGCTGATTTCCTTCGCAGCGTCCTCTCCCTTTGGCGCGTCTCCAGCGGGGGGCACATAGGAGTCGCTCTTGATGTCTTTCACGGGTTCGCCAGCGAAGACATCCCGTCCAGGCTCGGCCTTGCCCAGCGCCGCCGCTGTCTGCACGTTCTCGGCACCTTGCGGATTCTTGTGTTCAACAACGATGGGAGCGCGACCCTCACCGCCTATCGTTGATAGCAAGACTTGCGATTGTTGAGGCGTTGAGGCTGTGATGCCGTCGTATTGCGCGTACTAAAGAAACGACGTGGTCAGCTCGCCCTCCCAGATGGAAAGATAAAGGGACAGCTTACAGTCTCGAAAAAATCACCACAGCTGAAATCCCACGTCTTCAACCACTTCGCCTTCTCGCACTTTGATCTCGTCCAGGTGCCGCCGTACGCTAGCGGGCTCAAGTGTTGGAAGTTCCAAATCGCCAAAACGATAAGGACGGCAGCGACTTGGAGTCGGACACGCGGACGAAGAGTAGAGGTGATGAGATCGAAGACCGAACAAGAAAGGAGGATGGCAAAGTACAGCGCCGGGAAGTAGTGATGCAAGAAGAGTTGACGGCCCATGAGGAAGAAGGGGAAGTAGTGCAGGGCCCAGCCGAGGAAGAGGAAGCCGCAGAGTGTGTCGTATTTGACGACCTTGGCTGTGTCGGGTTAGAGACGGCGTAAGAAGAAGAAAAGGACAGAACGCACTATTGTCGAAGTCCCTGTAGCCCCTCTTTGCACGCAAGATCAGGAAGCCTCGCACAGCAACATACGCCGCCACTGAGAGGGTGCTAAGATACCAGACCAAAGGATTTCCGATCAGGTAGATCTGCCTGTGGTCTTTGACCCAGAAGTTCTGTAAAAGAGTCTGTCAGCTGGAAGGTATCGGATTGGGAAAAGAGCACTGACGATTCCGCGTCGCAGACGAGGCCACGAATCAGGTCTCGAGTCGTACGTGTGGCGGTCAGTCAGGCCTGCGTTGGTTGTCCACATAACGCGCTGCAGCTCCCAGAACTTGCCGAAGAAACCTGGAAGCTTATAGTTGACCTTTGGGGCATTGGCTGGCACTTCATGTAACGTACTTCAGTTGTTTGAACAAGAGAGATAATCGAGTAAACATACGCTTGGGGTGTGTCGCGGTCTCCACAAACCACAACGAATTGTCTTTCACAGCGTTCTTGTTACAGGTCACCTCCTGCTGCTCATACCCCCAGTCCGGCAGCTTAACCTTATGCGAGAACAGATAACACCCCGTCAGGATATGCCTCAGCCTAAACACCGTCCGGATTGTGCGCAGCCGCTTTGTGCTTTCCTTGTCCCTCTTGTCGCCACGCTCGATCTCCAGAATCCAGTCGTCGTTCGCATCTCCGGCGAAATTGGCCATGCCGTACGCGGAGACCTCGTTCTGAAAGTCGACGTCAGAGACGGGCGGGCGCATGTCGTGCGAGTGGAGATGCTTTTCGGTTGCGATATGACGGAACTTGAGTCGCATGCCGGGGGTAATGTAGTGCAGAGGCTCATTCTCCCAGTCGAAGTCGGAGTCGGTAGCGTTGAAAATTCTCCATTCGTTGTTTGAGTCGCGGTGTGGATAAAGGGTGATTTGTTGTTCTACGAATGGTTAAAGTTGGTGTTTCGAGAGGAAAATAATGCACCTACGTTTGCTGCCGCCGGGATAATTATGTGGATGTGAGTGTAGATAGCCTCCTTGGGTGTTGACATGACGAATAGTGACCTTAGAACCAATGGCAATGTCTGCCAAGTGTCAGTAGCGCGTCAATAGAAAAATAGACTCACTTACCAGCATACGTGTCTTGCATCTGCCTCCCACCAAGTGTATGCTGGAACTCCGAGCTCATGAATCCATCTCCATCACCTGAGTTCTCAAGAATCGCGAAGTGAATTGAGAACATAAGCATGTAAAACACGATAGGCACCACGATCAAGCAGATTGCCCTCGCTACGAAGTGTCGAATAAACAGCTTCGGCGGGATGCGCAGGTCGCCCAGTAGATTCCACAGCTGATAAACTGTGCTGACACCGACTGTCGCGATCGTGAACAGGCCAACCCACTTGCTGCTGACCACTGCACCGAGTGCTAAACCAGAAAGTGTGAGCCATGTCCACCATGAGCTGGAGAACTGGCGCCCGTGCTTGTCCTCGTTGCAGAATCCGCACCACATGAAAGTAGTCAAGGCCGTGAAGAAAATGAGAGGAGAGTCGAGGAGTATATGCCGTGACTGGGTTACCATACCGTTCTCGAAGGTGACGAATAGCGACGCGAGGAGGGCCGTGGTTGCTCGGCAGTCGAGCATCCTGAGGGTGAGGTAGGCGAGGGGGACAGTGGCGACACCTAATGTCGCGGGCATCATCCGCATTGCGACATACGGTACGTGTTCATAGGTCCTAAGAGGAGTTCAAGGTGGGTCGGGAGACGCAAGGTCAAAATACACACTTTCCAATCTCTTTGAAGTCGAACTGGCCATCGTATCCAAAGACGAACCCCGCTAGGGTGATTAATAATTTCGCTAGCGGTGGGTGGACGTCGATGAAATATTGTGTCTTGATATACTTGCTCGCGAACTTGCCGAAATGCACTTCGTCGAAGCTGCATTATACGGACCGTCAGTAAGTTCATTTGACGCAAGTACTAAATCCAATCCAGGTACGCGTAGAGAACCCGAAGACCCCCAGTATCCATCCGCGGCACGCCATGCCTAGCAGGTGGGACGAAATCCAGACGGCGTACCACCTCCGACCGTACTCCAATGGCGGACATCGCTCCTTTGACCTCCACTGAACGAAGAGAAGCAGTGAACTCACACAACGCTATTGGGCTTGCTCAGCCTGAACAACCGCACCCCCGCTGCTAGCAGCACGATGAAGAACAGCAGCTTCCACTCGCCCATCGTAAGATTCAATCCGCCTGAAGGGTAGTTCTTCGTGCGCCCTGGCGCAAATCCTTTAGAGGCGGCGATCCGACGCTCGTCTGCATCTAGGTGGTCTTCGCGTGGATGTGGAAAGCGTTGGGACGTGAACGTCGGCGCGCCCGCAGCAGCATGGCTGGACCCTGGCGGTGGCGAAGCAGGGCGCCTGGCTCTGAAGTTGCCAGACATTAGGGTAGAGACGGAGTCTCTAGACTCGGAGGATGAATACGTGTAAGAAGGAGAAAAGCTGGAGGAAAGAGAGGAAGGCTATTCAAATCAAGGGAGATGGTGGATTGACGTGTCGTCCAGAATTGGAAGTCCTCAAGCCTATGACGGCACGAAATCTCCGCACAAGGAATTTGGAAAAGAAAATTTAAGTCTCGCGAGAGACGCTAGATATCGAAGTAGAAAGGGTTTCATATTATTTGCTTTTGAAGATCAGTCTAAGTATCTCGATCTAAACTGCCTCGCGTTTCCGTGGTGCTGCTCGTAGAATATCGTCGACACTAGGGGAAAAAATGGTCAATCCGTAGTCGAGGAAGACGGTCGGAAAACCACATACCGGATGATCATCTCCGCAGCCTCGCTCGCGCTGAGCACCACCTGTCGCTTGAGCTTGTAGCTTTCTGTGACGCCCAACTCCAACATAGAGCCAATCTTGCCGTTCTCCATATCTAAGCACCTCTGTTTAGCAGGTAGAGCTGATTCCACAAGGAAGAAGACATACCAAGACCAGAATCTGAGCGACCCTCGTAGTGCGCCGCCCTCAATCTTGTAACGAGATCGCTGGAATCATAGCCCGCATTGTCGGCAAGGATGGTCGGGATCTGCCTCAGGGCACGGCTAAATGACTCTACCGCTATCGCCTTCTTGCCCTTCACACCACGAGCCTCCTCCTCCACTGCATTGCTCATCAGCATCTCAGAACATCCGCCACCTAGAACCGTCCGCGTTTCCCTCACTGTCTGCGAGAGCACCGAGAGCGCGTCGTGCAGCGAGCGTTCAGCCTCATCGACCATTTGGTTTGTTGATCCTCGTAGAACAACCGTACAGGCTTCACCGGCGGCAACTCCAGAGAATTTGATAAGCTATAAGGAGAATTCGCCTCAGTACTTCATTAAAAGACTACTATGCGCAACTCACCTTATCCTCACCAATCATGATCTCCTCGATAACTTCGCATCGTCCCAGCTTGACCAAGTCTGGCCGGTCGAATGTGCTCGCGATCTCACCTCCAGTGACCAACGACAACCTCTCAACACCTTCAAAATCTGCATGCTCGATCACAAGGATGCCCTTGTCTGCAAGGAGCGATTCAGGGTAGTTGTAGATCAGCTGTCGATTGACGAAGCAGTTAATGCCGTGGGCAGCGATGGCGTCGACTTTCGCTTTCATTTTTTCCTATGTGGGGTCAGACCGTGAAGAGGACCGGCGACGTCGCAATGACTGACCCTCTCTGCCCGCTCCAGCTCTGCCAACTTCCCTGTGCTATCAACCTTGACTCTCGCGCCAAAAATCTTGATCTTGTCAGTGTCCATTGCTGCAGTGAGGGTCAGAACGCGCCACTGTCGAAGGGGAGATACATGAGGTCGTACATGTGTTGGCAATCATGATTTTCGCGTTTTCCAGACGTTTTGGTGAGTTGACGGCAATAGTTTTATCGAGAATGAAGCCTGAAAAAAGGTTTAAAAAGGTTTCGAAGAGAAGTGGAACAAAAGACGGTACCTTCATCCAGATAAGAGTCTGTCAGCTTGCCTCCAACTTTTTTGATGATTTGGATGTGCTCCAGATCTATTGAACCCTAAACGTACGGTCAGCAGAGAAAAGCACATTTTCCGTAGCGGACGCACCTTCAGCCGTAGGACAGCATCTACCGCGAGATTGGCGAAATAGTCCTTGTCCTGGGCCAGAACCTTTGAGGATAATGTTGTCCTTGCGATGTTGAACAAATCTTCGCGGAACCTCTGTGGATCTTCCCTGCCGGCATATCTTAGCACTGGACCTAACACCTGTTGGACACTGACTCACGAATTGTCTATGGCAGCCCTCTCTAGCGCCTTCAATGCCACGAGGCTCGCAATCCGGTACCCCTCCACAATCGTCTGGGGATGAATCTTCATGGCGATGAGCTTCTCCGCCTCCCGCAGCAGCTCCGCCGCGAGCACCGTTACGCTCGTCGTCCCATCGCCCACCTCGTCGTCCTGCACCTTGGAGATATTCACGAGGATCTTGGCAGCGGCATTGTCGAGCTGGATCGCCTTGAGGATCGTCGCGCCGTCGTTGGTGACGTTGATCTCGCCTGTGGATGCAGATTGGAGAATCTTGTTCATGCCTTTGGGCCCAAGTGTGGATTTGACGAGGTCCCCGAGTGCGAGAGCCCCGACGAAGGACGAGAGACGCGCGTTCTCTGCTTTCTCCTCCGTTGCCTGTTGATTGGAGGTTTTAGTATAGTGATCTCACAAGTTAAATAATGAAATGACCTGTTCGCCAAAGATTTGCATCGACATGGCGTACTTTTAGGTGGGTTTAGTGTCTTTTTGAGGTCTGAAGACTCGAAGTCGTCTGTAGTCGACGCGCTTCAAATCAATTTTCGCACGGTCTGAAATGGGAGATTGTCTGAACTCTCCGCATGTGCCTTCTTCTGTTTCGAAGTGCTCCGAGTCGCTGTATGAATTTTACGAGCTCGAGGCAATAAAGCAGCTTATAGCATCGATTACAGGTTCAAGAAGTTATGGTAGCCTATACTCCACCAACCCAGTCTCGCCAAAGTCCCACAACTTCGCAAACTTGAGCCCCGCAGCCTCTCCCAAACGTACGAAATCAGGAAGACGACGCTCCTCGCTATTGAGGATCGTCATCATGTCGAGGTCGAGGTTGTACTGGCGGATGCGTCCCGCGCCGTAGTTGGGCAGGAGCGGGGCGGGTGCTTGCCTGAATTCAGACTGTGAATCGGGGACGCGGCAGGCGCTTTGGAGGATGTATTCCTCTGAAGAGGGCATCAGAGGAGCCAACAAAGTAGTGTGTCACAGGAGACGTACGGACGAGAACTCTGCTATGCGGCGCCATGGCCTTCTTGACGTTGGAAAGTATCTTGATGCAGTCGGCGTCTGGCCAGTCATGACTAGGACAACAACATCAGAAGAAAAAGAATGGTCACAGATAATGTCAACCAACATTATGTTCTTCAGCTACAAACACTGATTCAGCACCTCGAACGGTCGCCAGAAGAGCAACTACTCGCATAATAAACTTCACATGCCTTCACCGGCGCCTCCTTCAAGAAATCAATCGGCTCGAACTGAATACGGTCCTCTGCAATCGCTTCAGGGCATCCCATCGGCCAAACCTCCGTCTTAGCCTGGTGTACTCTCTCTGGCAAGTCCTGGAGTTTGAGCTGCAGAGTGGGGTAGTTCTTCGCGAGTTGCATCGTGATGTTTCCAATGCCCCCTCCGACATCACATACAGAGGCGCCATCGCCAAGGTCTTTCCAGGGGAATTCTAAAGATGCAGCAAACTTCTAGCGTGATACCATTGATAAATGGGCGAATAGACTCACGATGGACTACAGCTTGCGCCTCGCATGCGAGTCCCCAGCCAAGCATGCCAATCCCAAAGCGGGTGCCTAATTCAGCGCCTTTCGGGGTAGCCTGCACAGATCATAAGAAGGAAATCCCATATGCTGTCCATGATACGCACCCCCTCGAAGTAGATAAACATAGGATCCGGCACCCCGCTCCATCTGTTGAACGCGCATTGGTTGGGTGCGTTGGAGTGTCCCCACTCCTTGTCGGCGAGAATTTCTGAAAGGAGGGCTGTGGATTTCAGACATTCGTCGGTGCTGTTAAAATCAAGTATTGAATGGGTTCGAATAAGGTCTCAACGTGGTAACGCAGAAAAGACAAACAAATGAAGACCAAGGCTGGACAAGGGGTTCGTCGAGAGGAGTTGGATGCTGAGGCGATTGTTGGCGAACACGTTCTCTGAAGCTAATGGGCGAGTGAATAAACCAGTCGATGTATAATATACAAGAACACACCTTCTCTGAATACATGCTTCGTGGCAAGCAGCCTCAAAATCCTTCCAATCTTCCTTTCGTCCAGGCCCGACTTCTGACCGATTTCCGAGATATGCATACCGTGGGGTTTCTCTTGAAGAATGTCTGGGATTTTAAACGTGATAGCGACGTTTAAACACGCGGGTTCATAAAACTGAAAGACATAGGTGCCATTAACAAATTGAGGTTGACAGCGTCGACTGATTATGGTCACGTACGCTCATGAGTCTCTTTTTAGAAGCAAAATATGAGTAGAAGTATGAAGCAATTAATGGTTTGGGAACCCACGTTAACAATCGTATGGCTAGGTCTCGCCACAGCGGCTGAGAGCTGCGCACAAGCACCTTCAATCGTCTGGATAGCAGTCGGAAGTTCTTGGTTTGTCAGCTGCGTATCAAGTGGGTGCTGCTCGATATCATCCAAGGACGGAACATAGGGTTTGGAGGCCTTCGCATAGTGTGCTTCCACAACCTTGGTCGCTCTCGTGATGAGTGCAGCTAGCGCAGCGAGTTCACTTGTGTGCGTTGACATTCTTCGGCTCCAAGAGCAATCGAAGAGGGTAGTTGTGTTGTTGTATTCCATTTCCAAAGCCACCTTTTATTTCCCATAGTTTAGCCTCGTTTCATTACCCGAAAGATCACCAGCGCCGATGGCGGATTTCGGCTGGACACGCACGGCCGGCAGGAGGAATTATCGCTCCACCGTAAACGCCTTTTATGGCATCTTCGACGCACGAAAGTCAGCTGAAATCCATCAATTTGATGCAGAGTCCTTGAAGCAGCATAATGAAGGTCCCGCTTAACAGGCATCCGCGTAGCCACTCCCTGGTGGGTGAGTGCCAAGCTTCAGCGTGCAAGACGACGCGATGGTTTTGACGCCGGGTGGGCGCGCAAGCCTGAGTCTAGGGTGCATCTCTAGGAAATTTTGACATGGTGTGGACAAGATTGGATTAGACTGAGATGTTAAATCCTACCAAGACACGCCATAGGCTCGGTGGGGACGTCAAGCAAGTTCTGGCTCGAACTTGCGGTTCCACTTGGCTGAATGCGGGATTCGTATGCATCAGTGTTGTGGAGCCTCGAGATGTCGTTCTACGGTCACCCAAGATAAGAGTACAAGCGAGGAGAGACGAGAGACGAGAGACGTGTACCAGGGTCTTTCGGACTTCGTAGTGGTTGGGATCAGAAAGACTCTCCAAGGCCCTGGGAACTTCACGGCGACAGCGGGCCGCTCATCCGGCAATATCCGGCCGTGCGCCACACAACTCGAACGCGAGCGCCTTAGAGTGCAATTTGATTAAAAATACGAATCCTTCGAATTTATTTGAACCAATTAACTTACAGTAAGCTCGTTAGGGAGTAGCAGCCGCTATACTAATGAGCCTTCTGAGATAAAGCGGTTGTTGGGCTACATAAACTGGATGTAATGCGAATATACGTTACAAAGCATGATTAAATACGATTTTTTCTCATAGAATCAGCCTACCCTCACCCACTAAAACATCTCAAACTCACTTTGCATAGGGAATGCTGGTGCATCCGTTTCTCACGAATTCTGACACTCCCAGAACCCTTGCAAGCAAAGGACATTATATCTTCTCTGGTTGGATTGAATCCGGCCTCTGCAGAGGACAGTCGTAATGTCATTATGGATTGTAAGCAGAGAGAATGGTCCCGATCGCGTCCGAGGAAGTTTAATTTAAGGCGTTCAACTTTTCAACGACAACCCCCCCCCTTTTTTTTCCAAAAATCTCACAGCCCCCCCAGTCCCTCCCCTGGAACGTCAGGTGGTTCGACCTCGGCCTATGGGACTGGATCTCCGCGAGCTTTGCGTATACCATCCCGTATGGGTCTCCCAGGTAGCCCAGTCGATGGCGGCAGTGCGCCCGGTGAGCGCGAAGGGTATGTCGACGCGGTATATGGGCCAGCGTTCAACGTTCAGCGTCCACGTACGCCCCATTTAGGGGCGAGTCGCAGGTGGATTGAAGGTAGAGGTTCACGGTCGGAGTCGAAATATTGGTTAGAGTATGGTAGTTTGGCGGAGAGGTCTTGGTGGTTATGAGCTTTAAATGCGTTCGGTTCTGGGATAGCAGGCAGCGGGACGCCCACCCCACCAGATAACCTCACAATCTGCGAGGCTCTGTAGCGTCCATCGATATCCCGAGAACAACATGCCGGTGTCAACGAACGCCTGCGAGCATTCAAGGCAATGTCACGAAGATTTCTGAGCGAACGTATACCGTAGAAGCGCTCGATCTCTACATCGAGGAGGCCACTTTACAAACCCTCCTGCTTACCGCGTACTTCCGTGTAACTAGCCGTGCTTCCTCGCACACTACAATCCAACAAAAGTATTGCGAGAATTCCTGGAATCGGTCTTCCGCAGGCCGTAGTACCGCAGAAACTCCGTGGATACTCTAGTAATTCTGAACCACGTGTGCGAGGGCTTCGATTCTTCTCAGAAGCCGCTTGGCGATCCTCGCGTGAGTACATTATTTTCCTATTTCAGCAAGACGACTGCCAAAAATAGGGTAGCTGCGCAATGTGCTGCTTTGGGGTGAAACTCCTGTGTCTGGACCAAAATCAACGTCTTGTCTTGCCTCGGCAATGTGACTGTTTTGAGAAAGACTCGCATGAGAGCACAGATGACCGTGCGAGATGCCTACGCTGGACTGAGGGTCTTCGCCTCAGGCTATATAACACAAGGTCGTGTGTCGATCGAGGGTCTGATGCGTAAATTCCAGCGAAGATATAGTGGGTGCATTTACTGTCCACGGAACTCTTGATTATACATAGCAAATCTCAATGAGTCGCACGGCAACTGGCGTTGATCGAGGCTCGAGGACGGGCTGGAGCGGCGTCCGTCTCCTTTTAATGGTGATTTGTGAGCCCCCGTCCCGGCTACCCGTACGCAGGAAACCAAGTCCGTTTGAGGGAACTGTACCAGGCGAGCGATGCCCACGTTGCCCATGAAACAGTCACAGCAGTCGCATTACATACGACCCCAAACCATAGGCTTCGAGGCCTGATACGGACAACTTTCGTCGAAAACCGGCCATAAGGCCGGAAACGCTCCGCACAACTATCCCCGACAATGAGTGTGAAACCCAGATACAAAACGGACAGGATCAAGAAATTTAGGACCTTTTGGGGCCGGCGACGGGGAAATTGGTATTTTACCCCCGTTTTTGGGCATTTAGAAATTAGGCAGGAAGCTGACCGGGCAAAAAGTTAGAAATTTCGCAAATTTTGGACGGACAACAACTTGTTCAACAACCCCGAATTTTCGAATTTTCAGGATCAGGCCTCCAAGCGAATTGTCTGGGGTCCTCGTTACGTACGCTCACGTCACTGACGGTGAAGTCCATATGTGATCCTCGAGCTTCCAAGTTCTCGACACCGACACATCACTACCGCCGAGCGTGGCTTTGGTGCAGTTCTCCTGAGAGTGGGGGAAGAATGTGCCCGATTGGGCAGCTCGGGAGTTGTGCGATTTTCGAGGGCTTTCTGATGTGGATTGAGCCGGAAAGGTGCCAGCGTCTAACGTACGGGATTTTTGACGCTGGTTATGAAGGGACATTAACCTCTGTAAGGCATTAATAAGGAAGGTATGTGTGTAGCACTGTCAGTGATGTGCAACACAGCACCGGGACTCGGAGCGAAGATCTCCTTTCTTCTGTGAGACGATCACTTACTCAGCATCATATTCGAAGTCAATTGAGTTGTTTTAAAAGTCAGGTGGGGTCCCTAGAGAGCAGCCAAAAAGACTGCTGTCGTCGAGTACGATGGGCTGCAGGCCGATAAAACATTGACGTGTAGAGGAAGTCAAGGTATGCACACAAGTGACAAAGGAGTGAAGGAAAAGGAGACTCCTATAGACCCTTTTGTACCCTGACTGTATTGCACCCAGCTGCCGTTGCTTCGGCATTCGCACTGATTGGATAGTATCCGACGCCGGCACTGCACACGGGTAATCGGAGATACGCTGGGCATCCGTATTCGCGGCGTGCAGTGACAACAGGGCCTTGGACATGTGCCTCGACCTCCCTTTATAATTTCCTCCCTCCCCGCTGGCCGACCAGGCAACTTGTGAACTTGTCCTCGCCATAAGTATGCCCATCGGCCGCACGGTCTGAGGCCTCAATGTCTCCGGTCACGAACAATGAAGAGTTCGCCGAGCTCGCTCGCCATCTGTGAGTCCTCGGCGTGTGGGCAGACATGCATTCGAGAACCTGACCTCAGATGACTTGGACAGAGCGGCAGGAAAATACTTCCAGCTGGCAGCATTCGTGATGCTGATTTACGATCACCGTGCGTTCGGGATGGGATAAAAGCTTCTGAGGAGAATCATGCATTCTGACGAGTTATCATTGGCGCAGTGTTGACGTTTGCAGACGAGGTGCATTCTGCTTTCTCTCATCGTCGACTTGTCTTCATCTTGATGCACTCTATAGGTCGAGCGGATATGGAAACCTGACTTCTCTGGGGCCACCGTTCTGTTTCTCATAAATCGATACCTCACCCCTATCCAATTCATCATCATTGTCACCGGTGAATACAGTTGAATTGACTCTCAATTCGACCTCAGAGCTGAGGATGCCTGCGATACAGCTTTCCAGCATCCAGGATGGGTAGATGAAGTACGTCCCAGCATCTCGTCCGTTCGCCTGCTCGCTAACGAGGCGCCTCATGCTTCAGACGTGTGTTCACTTCAATGCCCAACTCCGCCAAACCCGTACTCATGCAGGAGCTCCAGTTGCGATAGATTCGTTGCGTTCGAAGGGTCATCCACAGTCGCTCTCCTTGCCAGTAAGTTGCTTTTTGCCTGCCCTTCGCCCAATCTAATCATGGGCCTCAGTTTGCGAAAGTATGTATCTTAATTTGCAAGATCATGCTGTCAAAACCACGTTTCTGATCGGGCGGGGGGCATTCTGCAGTTATCATGATCCTTCGTGTGTATGCTCTTTATGGACGCTCTTGGGTGATTCTTCTATGCCTCTCCGTGATGTGGGTGCTGCAAGTGATACTCTCGTCGATTGGAATGACCACGGGCTTCGGTGAGTGTGGCGTTTCGCGGGAAATCGAGTTGACTAAAGTTGGATTAGCGGTCCCACTACCACCCGGCCTTGTCGGTGCGTTCCTTTTACGTTTTGTCGAGCGAGCTGAGGCAGTGGCTAACATCCGCGAAGGTTGCATATTCACAGGATCGAGCGCCTTGTTCCGTAAGTATCGGCGAACCTTCACCAACGCGAAGGAGAATCTAACAGATAGCTGCGTGAATAGCTGCGGTCTGGGTGACACCCCTTGCGACTGACTTTTGTATTTTCATTCTGACGGTGCTGCGAATGAGGACGCATTTTCGAGCGGCGCGGAATACTCCGTAAGTGCCTGCGAAACAGAAACGGAAGCCACACTTGGGCTTATCTCTATAACCCAGAACACTACAGCTAATCCTCCGAGACGGTGTCCTATATTTCCTCGTTATCCTCATCGCCAACTTGGTCAACACCTTCTTTTTCTTCGTAAGTTCCCCTTTCCCTGGCTTGATCGCCCGATACCTGTATACATTCTAACCGTATACACTCACAACAGTTCAGCGAACCCGACCTGAAAGCCATTGGCGCCTCATTCAGCCAACTCGTCACCTCAACCATGATCTCGCGGCTCGTCCTGAACCTACGCTCAATACCGTCCCAACGGCGGTCGACTGCCCGGGAGTCGGAACACATGACGGAAGAAGGGCCGCCCCTCACCACATTCATGACTCGCACCGTCACGCACCTCGCGGAGGACCTTGAGTGGTATAATAATAGCAGCGAGATACCGCTGACGGATTTAGAAAAGAGGGCATCGACGGCGGAGCTGTATTAGTTTGGTTCGGTGGGGTTTGGTTACTGGTTGTTTTGTGTCACTTAGATGGTCTTGCGTTCAACTGTATTTCTAGCGCCCAGCAATAGTCGATACCATGTACA
This sequence comes from Cyclocybe cylindracea, assembly GCA_013376435.1. Taxonomy (NCBI): domain Eukaryota; kingdom Fungi; phylum Basidiomycota; class Agaricomycetes; order Agaricales; family Hemipholiotaceae; genus Cyclocybe; species Cyclocybe cylindracea. Next base: position 618,424 of record MPNV01001486.1, on the reverse strand, counting down.
TGTCATTATCAAGTATGGCACCCATTAATCGTCCGCGATTCACGAAGATGGTGCTGCGGGAATCTTTGCCAGCTGTTCTTGCTCGTCACTGCAATACCATCCGAAAGGTCCCTCAAGTAGCCTGGAGCCAAGTATACGCCCTGGCAATGGAAGCCAGCTTGACCTTCGCATCTTCCATCGTCATCGACGTGGTTACACACGTTATATATAGGAGAAGCGTTGAGGAACATACCTCAAATACATAGCTCCTGTCGACACACCCTTCAGCTCCCGAGGAGGGTAGCGCTGAGCCGACGCCCGCAGGAAGCACTTCGCCATTGGGCCCTGGCGTTGGAACTTGGTGGGCAGGCGGACTCCGGGTATGGTGTGCAGCGGTACCGGAAGGCCTGAGGGTGAGCGGGCTGAAGATGTTCCTATCGACTCCGTTTTTTTTTTTGGCAAGAGGGCTTTTTTATGGGTAAGTAAGAGCGGTATATCTAGAGGACAGGAAATGGAGTAGCAATCCCAAACTACCTCCAGTAACATGCCTCAAATAACAACTAGACCATGTCTATATTCCATGAGCTGATAGAAATAAAATGCTTCACTGGGGGCAGCCAGCCAGCCAGGTCCCACCGTTGCGTCCTCCAAAGTTCCCGGCTTAACAACGGGGTCTATATATATATTCTCCAATCTCTCCCATGCTCTTCTCTCGTGCCAATTAAGTTTTTGAGTGCGGGGGAGTTATACCTCCGTGAGCGTGGCGCCACCGTCCCGCGTGGGCGTTCCCCAGGCAGACCGCAGCCCCTATACCTCGATCTGCGGGACTGCATGAGCGCCGCGCTGATCAAGCCTGGACACATCATATCAATGCGAGTGGTTTGAAAAAGGCGTCCATCGCCCTTTACCTGATATCTGAAGTCGATGGAGTCGTCTGTAGCAACGCAACCCGCACGCGCATAGTGTCGCGGCTGGTCGATTTTGGTCTTGCATTGTAGTCGAAGGTGTTGATGGTAATGCCTGGTTTAGTTGGTTGTTTCGGTCGCCAGAATGGGCTTCGAGGATGGCGCTAATCTCGGTTAGCGCTTTCGCACCACTTTGTAAGTAGATAAGCGCAGAGTAAACTGTCAGCTCAGCCCATTGAATACGCTCCCTCAATGCTATATTAGTGTCATACCCGGATCGTCTGGTGGGGCATAGACAGGCGTGATTCATGCGACACTGACATACATGAAGCACCTCGAATGCAAAAGCGGATCTTTCAGTGGCGCCAGAGGCCTACGAGTCTTATTGCGAATGTCTATTTTGTCCCGATAAATTCGGGATAGACGAAAGGTGGCTCTGCTAGACTTTGGTCCATCGAGGCAGCGGCTCAACTCCATATTCCGGCGGGAGAAGATTCGCGCGAGTGTTGAGTTGTTCAAGTACCTGATTAGCGCAACCTGTGTGGCGTTTGGCGTTAGCGTGCAACGGCAGTCGACGATCCTGATTGACGTCGCGGACCATCGTCATAGAGCTTAGAAACTCGCTTGATGGCTTGTATTATATCCCCTCAGGATAGTTGGTGGACCTAATCGAGGTAAGACTTAAGACGTCGGCGTCAGATGTCCTTCTAGGCTCGGGAGCGACGCAGAATGCGTGCCGAAAAAATCGCAAAAGCCATCATGGAAGGAGGGATAGATTATTCAGTGCTGTTCCATTAGCGCGACTAGAAGTAGAAGTGTCTCATCCTCAGGATGCTAGTTGAATCATGGCAAGGAGTTTGTTGACTGTCCCATCGGAATTTGGCCTGGACTCAGTGGCCTAAACTTTTGGGTGCTGGATAAGCGCCTGTCCACGCAGCCACAGAAGATTTACCTCTGATCAAAAGCTTGCCGACTTGATAACTGGGAGACGGGACCAGAATGGGGAGTATCTGAAGATTTATGTGATCACTTTGATGAGGTAAAAAAAAAACCTTCGGCTCTCGGTAAGTGACTAGAAAGTCGGAAGAGGCATTAGAAGCCGTAACACTCTGCAACTGCTTCATTGAAACATATGAATGCGTTAGGTTGGTAGTTCTCACCTTCTTCTACTTTGTCCATAGCACGAAGTTGGGAAGGCTGAGTGCAACGGCGGTCCGGCTATTTCCGGTCGATCACGTCAGGGACCACGCTCCTTTTTTGGGATTTATCTCCGAAAGACCTCATAAACTGCTCACATGGACTACAAGACTTTCTCTCATGAAGGCAAATGGCGATATGGAATCATGGATGAAGCGCTGCAAACGTAACCTGTGAGTTGCAGATGACGTTGTGAGTGTACTCACCGTCATGCAATAGACACGTATTCGCGAACCGCAATGTCGAGCCTAATGGCCGACTCCACGAAGGAGCTTGTCGCGACTCACGAACGCGATGTCGGCCCCAGCTGCAGGCTTTATCGGAACGTTGATACGACGGTCCGCTTAAATGCCAATCAGTAGTGCTTGTCCTGAATGCAACCCGATCAAATCATCACGGCGATAGCACAAAATTCAACCCGCGCCTTGCACGGGGCCTGCACAAAATATGCAGGTGCCAGGGAGCCAAGGCTCCGGATGCGTGTGTGTTCGCTTTGGTATATAGGCGAGAACGTCCGAAAAAGATATGCTTTCATGTCTTCTTCCCCGGAGCTCGATGCCCTCGCGAGTGGGGCATACCATCTGTGAGTCGTCAGCGTCCTTTCCGAGCTCAACTGACTGTATGTTAGCCTCGCTGGGAAGTATTTCCAGCTGGCGGCGTTTGTGATGTTGGTTTACGACCACAGTGCGTTGAATCTCGTATCGTCCTCCGCCCTACGTTACTCAAATCGCGCCACAAGTCCTTACGTTCGACCAAGAGGTGCGTTGTCGCTCTTGAACCCGGCGACCGGCCACGCTGAGACGCAGAACCTAGGTGGATCGAATCTGGAAGCAGAAGTTTTCGGGCGCCTCACTGCTGTTCTTCATCAACCGTTACGTGACTCCCCTCCAGTTCATTGTAATTCTTGATGGTGAGTAGGCGCAGTCAAATCGTTCAGCCGCGTCTAATTAATGAGTGTTGCTATGCAGCGTTTCATGACCCCATATGGACGACGGAGGCGTCAGTGGAGCTACTTGGATTTCAACAGAACGATATTGACATGAAGTCGGTTTAGGTGTGCCAATTTCGTAATTTTTGAAGGAGCGTCAACGGTGTCTTTGATCGCTGGTGAGTCTCCCATTTCTGCCAGTGGTGTCGACATATGTTCAAATGAAATCGCCTCTCCCAGTTTGCCAGTGTGAGCATCGGACATGAGATGGTCATGACTGCGGCTAACTTCCATCCCAGTGATCATGATCCTGCGGGTCTACGCACTTTGGGGTCGTTCACTGAACATCTTGGTCTTTCTATTGGTGCTGTGGGCAGCACAGATCGCGGTATCGGTGGTCGGACTGAGAACAGGTTTCCGTGAGTCGCGACGCGTAGTTGATTCCTAGCATATGGTTGACCAAATCCTTCTAGCCGTACCTCTACCACCTATCTTGACCGGTAAGTACACCGAAATCTAGCCATTGATTTTTTTTCCCGAACGAATTCTTGCTTTCCTAGGATGCATCCTGACAGGCAAAGGCGCCGTGTTCCGTGCGTTGACTACCCATGTCCCTCCCACGAAATCGCCGATTCTGACATTAGAATTAATTCTAGCTTCGCTCTGGGTCGCCCCACTCGTAACGGACTCCTGCATCTTTATTCTGACAATCTGGCGTACGCGTGAATATCTGCGAGACTCTGGAAAGATTCCGTACGCACTCCCCTTTATCCTCTCTCCGAAAGTGTTCTTACCAAGGCGGGCCTCAAGGACGATCCACGTCTTCGTCCGCGACGGCGCGCTATACTTCTTTACTATATTCATGGCGAATCTAATGAACACGCTCATCTTCTTCGTGAGTCTCCCTCTCCCGCCCATTCCTTTCACCTCCACCCGTCCTAACCCATTGCCCCATAATCCAGTTGGCCGAAGATGACCTCAAAGCGATCGGTGCCTCCTTCAGTCAGCTCATCACGGCGGTGATGGTCTCCCGCCTCGTGCTCAACCTCCGCTCGTCCTCGTCTGTCACACCCTACTCTACCTCAATGGTGTCGGCGTATGATAGCCATCCTGGTCGCCTGAATGCGCACGCACAGGACTCATTCATGACGCGTACGCTGGGGAACCTTGGAGAGGAGCTTGATGTACAGGATGAGGGTGAGGAGAAGAGCGGTAGTGGGAGGGAGAAGGATATTAGGATGTTCAGGATCTCGAAAGGGAGGGTTGACGTGCCTACAGTGCTCTGATGGTGATGGGCGGTCTTTTTGTTGAGAATACCCTCGATTGAATTTGGAATTTAGTATAGTGTATTATAGAATATTGGGATACCCGTTACTTTCACTTTACTCAGTATGAGAGGGTAGATAAATGCTCAATTAGTTAAACTGTAATAGCGCATTGAGTGCTGTCGCTATCATTTGACATATTACGGCAGGGGAAACGGCCGCGCATCTCTGAGTCGCTGAGCTGCTTCAAGAGAATTCCCTGGATAGACATTGGTGCGAGGGCGACCGATCCTGGTATTCGTTTTCACGCTTTCTGTATCTGATAATGAGGAATGGATCTACTTACGCCCACAACGGAATGATCTATTTTTAGCACCTTGGTTGGCTTTCCAAAAAAAATTGTAGATAGATTTCAACGCTGTAGGAATTGATACCACTCAGTCACCGTCCCCCAATAGTCCTCACAATATCTCTCAGGAGCGCCTTGATTAGGCTACTGTAAGCACCTGGGATGACGCCACCCTGCCAGAATGGCCTACATAGAATTGACGAACAGGTATTGCAGATAAGATAGCACCTGCAGATTGCTGATCTCCCATGAGGGTGTAGTTTTGGCTCAGAAATGAAACTCTGCTCCGCAGTGCGGCGAGGCGATTGACAGGCCCGTAAAAGTTAAACTTACTAGGAGTGATGTGATCCCAGAGCCCGGGAGAAGAGCTCCATGGATATCAGAACGAAGAACGTGCTCAACGTTCACAAGCACTTCCAGCATGGATGGCCCTAAATATATCGAGAACTTGAAGATGAGCACAGATGGCAAGTTTCAAACTTCTTGAATCTTCAAGAACCTCACGGCTCTCATGTGGGTCTACTTGTTACTCATTTTTAGCTGAGATCGAGGTGAGATAGCAAGAATAGCAAGCCTATAGCACACCTTGAAAACAGATCAGCTGCACCGCTGTCCTAGGCGATCTGCGTAAACTCCAAAGGGGATCATTATGCCAGAACATGCCGACCCGCCGAAGTTCTTCGTATTCCCACGCTTCATTCGGGCACGATTCGGGGGAAGAGCATCGGCCAACTTGCTCCTAACCATCATCGCGGTAAGTTTGGAACACCCAATGCGCCGATAATGTATCTTTGAACTACAGTTTACTACCTGGCAGCTTCTTGCTGTAAACTCTTTTGGCGAACCGCCTCAACACCTGGACGAACTCCTCCTGATCGTCGTAGAACATAACGTGGCTTCCACCCTCCACCGTATGGACCTCCAAGTCCTTGAAGTACGGCTTTACAGTCTTCTCCACAGCATCTCCCTGGATGAGCTTGTCCGCGGATGCATTAATCAAGAGCAGCGGGAGCCCTCCTATCCCCGCCTGGTGTAGCTTCTCTGGATCCTGGACGCGAGACACCACAAGTTGGCTATCAACAGGACCTTGCATGACAGTCCCCCCCAACCACGCCCATTTGATGCTAACGGGGACGTTGCTCGGATCCTTCAAGTTAATGTCGATGAATTCAATCTTGGTAGTTGCGGAATAGACTACGTCGTCGGTCGAATAAAACCCTGGCAGCATCCCCAAAATCTTTGGAGTCGCGATTGTGTTCATCACTGGTCCGGTGTATGGAAACCCCGCTACGTAGACGATTCCTGAGATGGCCTTGGGTAGGTAAGCGCAGACGTCGCAGGCCACAGTCCCTACATTTTGGTGAGTCCCGTTATTTACCCTTGGGTTTCAACTTTCGAACACACCTCCTAAGCTCCTGCGTGCAGAAATTTCAGATGATGTCCCTAAATGCGGCTTTTTCCACTCACCACCCGATGAGAATAGGTGATTTAAGGTTGAACGCCTTTACGACCGCCGCGAAATCGTCGGCATAAAGTCTTGAAGCATGATCTTCCTCCCTCTTCGGCTTTCCACTTCTGCCGTGGCCCCTCATATCATACGAGACCTATCCTCCCGTCAGCACCGTACCCAAAACGAATATCTGGAAATACCAAATAAAATTCCCTCAACAGATTCTTGTCCTTGAACAACTCGTCCCACACCATTCCGCTAAACGCAAACCCATGGACGAAAACGAGGCTGGGATTGTCCGATCTGCCTGCCGCTCTCGCGAATATCTCTGTGCCGTCGCTCGAGCTGAGGACCTTCTGGACTTCTTCAACTCTGGGGGCTGGAGCATTGGAGGGCATGTCTGCAGGCTAATTGAGTACTCTGGTTCGATAGGGAAGTTGGGCTCAGGCTGGCACAACTCCCCCTTCGCATCCGTTGATACTTATATCGGCATCCCGCTATCAGTGTCTCAGTCTGCATTGTAGCCGAGCTTGTGTGATTGTGCTCCATCTTTAGGCGTCCATCTATATCAGTGGCGATTGCCAAATAGGATCGGCTTCCTGGTCCCCGGACCTGCGCCGCGCCTAAGATGCGGTGTCGGCTTCTGTCGAGGGTGATGCGAGATGGACATGGGTGGCTTTCCCTGGTGCGATCAAAGCTCCCTTTCTTGACAATGATATCTGTCAGATTTGCTTACTGTGTAACTTCCAGTGCTATTTTCTGCTTGATCCCAGTTCGCCTGCACAGCGTATTATAAGCAAGAATCGATTCCATCGCCGCAATACGATTTCTTGGACCGCAGCTCATGCGCATGCTAACTGCGTTGCACCAATGTCAACTGTCTGCTCGGTCTCACCGTCTTAGCCGACGATTACGTTTCTGTATTTGCAAGTTGGAAGAACTCCTCCAGGGTGACATGTCATTTGCGCTCCTTTACGTTGAAGTGTAAGAGCACGAGAACGAATCGCACAGGACTCACGAGGTCTTTAGGGTCTTCTCCTCTTCCTGCATTGGATCTCAACCGAGTCTAGAGCATCTGCGACATTTGCCAGAGACGCCATAGAGATCAGCGATCGACACCTCTGGCTTCCAGAATCCAGATGTGCAATCACTTCGAGGATCGACCCAGGACCTGAGCATTGGACCAGCGTTTTTGCATCTCGGACGAGAAGGAAAGAAAGAGGCTTGGACGTCCTACCATCTCGTTCCCGAAATGCCATATCAAACACAACAGACTGCTTCTCTAGCGTCAGCGAATGAGGGCCATTTTAATCCAGGGACATGGAGCTGGATTTGGTTAGTACTCTCATCGAACTCTAACCGCACCTCCTTATCAGATGCCAAAATTCACGCTTAGCTGGGTGCTCTCACTGCTGGCAGGGCACGCTGTTATTGGCCGGAAAATCTAATTATCAAGATTAAATCTATGCAGCGACCAGGCAGCGACCAGGCAGCGACCAAGCGAGCGAGACTTCACACGGCATCTCTGTACACGGGTTTGACATCGAAGAGCAGCTCGAATATAATTTCCCGATCACCAACTTCTCCAAGGCGTCCGCCACCTGCCCCTCTCTCGAATGGAGTGGACGTGCGATGAGCGAGATGAAATGCACAGCGTGGTGGCGCTAGCGGGTGGGTGCTGCTAGAAGAAGTTGGACCTTACAAAGCCGGAGGCGTCGCTGCGAGGTATCAGAGCCTTGTCCAGGATTTCTTCGCTTCGTTTGCACAGAGCAGACTAAGGAATATCCGTGTCCAGGACTCCGCGCGATGGGTCCGCATGGCATGAATCGTCCTCCTACTTTCATTTGCATGCTCTGTTCGCTGGAAACCTTTCCGGTTCTGACATGGGGTGGGCCCCGGTTGTCGAGTCAGAGGACAACGTGAATGTGAGCGGGACGAACCTCTGTAAATTTCACTCATGCCACTTCTTTTCTTGAAGACCACCATTTTCCTCAGAATTTTATCTCTTGCAGGTACGTGTCTTCGTGATATGCGCGATACTTCGTTAGACTTTGACTGTGGATTCCACCTAGAGTTGTTTGTCTCGTTGCCGAATCAGGAAACGACGATCGTGTGCTAACTGCTTCGCGGTAAGCTCTCCAATTTTTCACAACCTATGGCAACAGCTCTCTGAATTTACATTCTACTACCAGGCCGCTCCTGCCTACAGACGCGGTTAGCGAAATGCGTCAACACCTGGACAAATTCTCGTAGAACACGACATGGCTTCCATCTTTGACCGTGTGGACCTCGAAATCCTTGAAGTAGGGCCTCATTTCCTTCTCAACAACGTTGCACTGAACGAGCTTGTCTGCGGATGCATTGATGCCCGTGTATCCCTGCTTGACGCAGCTTCTCAGGATCCCGTACACGAGACAGTACTGCCTGCCGATCCACTGGGCTTTGAACTGTCACTGCACCCAGCCACGACCACTTGACGCTGACAAGAAGTTAACGCGGCTCGGATCCGTGAAGTTGGCATCGACGAACGCATTCGCGGCCGTGGAAAGAACCACGTCGTCAGTGGAGAGAAGTCCGGAAATGATCTCTGAGGCGCCTGGGGCAGTGACCGAGTCTACCCTGGTGTTTCCGACGTATGGCATACCCGACACAGCGATGATCCCTGAGATGGTCCCTGGTAGGTCTGCGCAGACGTCGCACGCCGCGGATGCTATGAATCGTTCTTGGTGAACAATACCCTCCGTCCCGTTTGCATTTAATCATACCTCCTAGACTCCTGCATGCACAGAGATATTAGCATGTCTTGTCCGAAATAGTTGTCGGCACCCCTCACCACCCAACAAGAATTGGCGAATCGAGGTCGAACGCCTTTACCACAACCGCCAAATCAGCAGCGTAAAGCGCCGAAGTGTGGTCTTCATTCCACTTCTCCCATGTCCTCTCATATCATAGTACGAAACCTGTCCCTCCCGTCAGCGGCTTTCGACAGGAATAATAGGGGGGAATACCAGGCAATACTGATCCAACAATTTCGGGTCCTTGAACAGCTCGTCGAACACATGGCCGCTGAAGGCGAAGCCGTGGATGAAAATGATGCTGGGATTTTCAGGCCTGCCGGTTGCCCTCGCGAATATCTCTGTTCCATCGCTCGAGTTGAGAACCTTCTCCACTTCGAGCGGGGGCGTGTTCAAAGATATGTCTGCAGGATGTGACGGTGGGTTGGCGCCGCCTCCATCCTTTGACGCTGGTATTTATTCCCGTTCTACGCCAAGATTTCGAGAAGGATGCACCCGCTGTGGTTTCGCATTCTGTGGGGCTGATGACAGACGGCTCTTCCTCAGTGCGATCAAAACTTCCCAGTCGGACATGCTTATGCTTACGCTTCTATTCTCACCATATATGATAATACACCTGCGCTGCTTGCAGCAGGCTGAAGAGCAGCTTTTTTCTGCCTCTTGGGGTGTTCATGTGGGTCACGCTGAATGAGACCTCGAGCTTCAAGGCCTCACAGCGCTCCCTCTTCGTCCACGCCCTTTCCTACAGTTCCGCCAAAGCATATACCGAGGACCTACACGGTCAGAACTACTGGCTATTAGTTATAGGAAATGACTTATGCTCCTTGTGGAGATTCCTTCCGAAGCATGAATCCATCCTTGAAGTCTGAGAAGACCAGTAAGAAGGTGATTTCACTGAGTGATCAGCTGAGCTCGGTTAGTCCTTTGTGCGCCAGAATACAAATGAGCGTTATACTAACCAAAAATCGAGCCCCACCGCGTTACAAAGCAGCATCTTCTCGTTCTCATGACCAATAGGTATGACATGAAGTAGAGTGCTACTTATACGTGTTCAAGAGGGCCTGACACCGCTTTGTAAGTGGTTCTACCATTACAGGGCCCGGGACACACATTGACAGTAGGACGGCTATCTCTGTAAGCAATTAGACGCCCCTCCAGGCATTCGCTCTCTTTCCGTACGACGCAAGGGTTGTGTGTCCTTTTACCGAATCAGGAAACCAGCCGGACGTGAGCGCCTAAGCGACAAATTATGGGCAGCGGATGCCGTCCAACTTGTTCCGCGGCTCTACTCATTTATTTATTAGTTGTCTCTATCATGAAGTAAGTAGGTTTGAGAGAGCGGCATTCGCCGATGTCTGGCCCGATGCTGGCGTGCCTAAAGCTGAAAGCCCGCTGCCGGAGATAGTCGGCCCATTGCTGAACTGCCCTGCCACCCCTCCCCCCCAAAAAAAAAGGTCTGCTCCCAGCTGTTGGGTTGGATATGATAGGATGTCCTACGATGAGCTCCCAATACCTACACTTGCCCTGGCCGATTTGATTCGTGAATATAAGAGGACAGGTAAGTCGGACTCGATGAACGAGACTTCTCGGGTACAATTTATACCAGTCCTTGCTTTACGACTCACTCCACACACGAAAAGAGAATCATGAACGGAATATATGTATGGCTGCTCTACTCTAGTCGACGACACCATCTAAGCGACAAAAGCCTTGCCCTTCTCGATGTTCTTCTTGAGCTCGGGCAGGCAGGCAGCGAGGAGCTTCTCTTCCTCAGCGGAGAGCTCACCGAGGGGGTGAATCTTCTCAACACCGTTGGGCTGTAGGATATATAGTTAGCCACTGTCATCCAATACACCAAACATAGAGGTACTTACGCCAAGCTCAACGTTCGACGAGAAGAAATCGATACCCTGGTCAACGAAGAGCGGGCTCTTGACGAACGTGGGCGCAACAACACCCTTCTCGCCGTTCAATCCCCGGAGGAGCGTGTGCGTGAACTTGGCGCCCGCATATGCCATCGACAGCGTCGCACTTCCCGCACCATCCTTCGCCTTCACGACCTCATCCCCACCATACTGGATGCGGTGCACGAGCTTGTCGTACACCTCACCCTTGACGTCCTTGCCGAGCTTGGTCTGCGAGAGCAGGGGCACGATTGTCGGCCCGGAGTGACCGCCGACGACGGTTACGGCGGTCTCCGCGGGCGTGGCGCCGACGACGCCAGCGAGGAAGCGCGCGGCACGGACGACGTCGAGGGTGGTCACGCCGAAGACGCGGCGCGGGTCGAAGACACCGGCTTTCTCGAGTGTGGCGGCGACGATAGGGACGGTGGAGTTGACGGGGTTGGAGATTACGAGGATGTGGGCGTCCGGAGCGACGCGGCCGACGGCAGAAGCGAGATCGCGGACGATGGAGGCGTTGGTCTGGAGAAACGGAGTGTGAGTGATCAGGGAGAGGACTGGGGTAAAATTGCGTTACTAACGTTGAAAAGGTCATCACGAGTCATCTAATAAAGGTCAGTGCCAATGATCATAATTAACGCGTTTGAAAACTTACACCAGGCTAAGAAAAGAGTCAGTGTCGGAGTCATTCTCGTGTATATGTAGGTCACTAACCTTTCTGGGGACACCGGCGGGAATAACAACAACCTTGACACCCTCGAGAGCTTGGTCGAGCTGGTCGGCAGCGTACCCTTGCACCTACACGTCACAAGCCCCGTTCACATCCCTCCGCATCCCAACCCACAAAACACGCACCTCGCTACCAGTGTCAACGTGGCTCACATCGGCGGCGACACCAGGTGCACCGCGGATGTCGTAGAGGCTGAGAGAGGTGACAAGAGGGTCACTTTTGAGGAGCAGGGAGAGAGGTTGGCCAATTCCTCCTCCGGCACCGAGAACGGCCACCTTGGTGCGGTGCGCTGCTGAGGCAGAGAAAAGACGAGTCTGGGGCGCGGCCAGGACGCGAGCAGCAGAGCGGGCGAGCATTTTTGGAGGAAGCGGAGGAGGTGGTGGTGGTCGGGGTGCAAGAGAGAAAGTCGCTTGAGCGTGGATTTCCGTGCGGCGTGACGACTTTTCCGCCGCGTCGGGTCACTTCGGACGACCAATCCCGGAATCGGAGGCGACCTCCAGTTGTCTTCCGGCAACCAAATGAGTCGAGCTCATCGTTCACGTCGATGTCCGGGTGTTGTTTCAAGAAAGCCTACTATCTTCATCGTCACCGTCGACCGCCCAAGGTAGTCAGGACAGAGGAGCCTGAACCCGTTATCTCCACCTCAACCCCACATCACCCACACCAGGATCGATCGAGGAGCTCAAGTTGGACGAACGTCGACCGTATGGCTGCAGAATGTACGAGGAACGACTCGAGATGGTCGCTGTCAGAAAGAAGAGTCGTTAAGGTTGGATCTCCCTGCATCCGTCTCATCCACTGCACTTGTCTTATCTTCAGAGTCTCGATACTTCTCGTTCCTGAAAGACTATTCTTCGCTTCCGGATTCTTCCTGGGGACCTGGTATTTTAGGTGCTTCCTTCCTCCGGCCATTCCCTGAGTGGACTTAGTGCTGCTCAAGCCCTCAGATTAAGCCTCTGTCACCGACAAGAGCGCTCAGCATTAAAGAAAAAGAGTACTAGATGCGAGCGACATTCCAGGGAAATCGGCACCGGTTGCTGGCTGAGCATGGGGCGATCTGCAACAAGCGCCGATCAACTGCTGGTGCCGTGGGCGCTTGGATGATTCACGCAACTACGAACACTGGAATTGAAACAAGCGAACAGCCGCCCTACAATTGTTTTTGCACCCTCTTTTTGTTAGGACTCATGTTGTCAAGACTCAAAATCAGTATCATCTACCCATGGACAAAACCAAGATGTTTCGGCTGCTTGGACAACAGATCATACACACAACATCGGTTCGACCGCACCCACAAATCGAACACGAAAAGAAATGCCAACCCAGACACCAGGAATACGAGAGGGCGCTCGACGTCAGGACGCGGCACACAGAACCAAAGAAAGCACAGGCCAAAAATAACGGCTGACAATCCATCGAACCGTGCTATCAAACCTCCTTCCCGCGTTCACGTCATGTTAGAGCACAGGACCAGCGCCGAGCACAACAATGCTTCTTTTCTTGTTCTCGTGGATCATCCGGGATCACCTCTTCTGAATAATGCCCACTTCGAGGCAATGCACTCTCACCTGTGTGCTGTTGAGCGCGTAAACCCCGATCGCCGCCAGTGAAACAAACACCATGCTGCATCCACAGTCCCATGCAGACTAACCCAGAATAATCTTATCGCTGCGTATTCCGTCTCGGATGGGCACTGCTGGATCCTGATCAGTGCACACTTTCGTCTCTCCTGACGCCTGGGGCGGTACGGATAACAGGACAAACGGACCCACTGCTTCAGCCAGACGCTGTATATAGCGAAACGCCGAGCATCTGTTCAGCAGCAGAGCAGGTCTCCTCTGATCCCTCCCTCGAGCTGGTCTCGTTTCTCCGGGTCTGCGGATCTCTGTAACTTTATCGTGCATTCTACAGTAAGTGCACGCACACGCAACCAGGTTCCCTTGTCTGACGGTGCATGCACTAGATCATGCGCCCCACCCTAACTTTTATCTTCGCCTACTGCTACCTTCTCCTCCTGCCCCTGGCAGTCCTCTCAGCGCCGGCACCAGCGCACCCAACAACCACCAAACCCTTCTCACCGCTTGCTTCTCCAACTCACCGTGCAGCCAGGCCATCGCTTGCGCCTCTTGCTATCCCGGGGGGAAATAAATCGCCGTCACCTGACCACTGGACGCCCGGGCCCATCCCGCGCATCGGGGATGTTGTGGGTGTGCGGCCCGGCGCTTATGAGGGGAAGAGCGCCGCTAACGTACGTTCCTGTATTTGCGTTTTACACACCTTTATCGACTCTTCATTAAATCATTCGTCCTTGACAGAAAAAAGTGACCATCCACCCCGGTGTCGTGATCAGCGGCCCGCACCCCGAGACGGGCAAGTACCAGATCGCGATGATCTCCAAGAAGCTCCCGCACAAACCGCCACGCGCCGACATACGCAAGTTCCACAAGGACACGACGCTGTACGGGGACGTGTCGCTCGCCCCGCCTGTCGAGGTGGGCGCGAGTGACACGAAGAGCTGGAAGAGCGAGAAGACCGGCAGGGTTGAGAAGCCGATGGACAAGGAAGGGGTGGAGAGGTTGAAGGGCGCTATGAGTGAGCGGTTTTTCTATCTGTGATGGTTTGAGCCAGCGCGAGGATGGACGCTCAAGTTTGTTTGTAGAGCCGCATGCGGGATGGAAGAAACCACCCACGCCTCCCCCTCCCTCGCCCAAGCAGTCCAAAAAACGGCAACCGCCCGCTCCTCACCCTAACTCTAACTCTGGCAGGCGCCGGGGCGGCATCGAAGTACACCCCGTCGCTGGTCCCTCTCGGTCTCCAAGGCAGTCGAGGCCGCCGCATAGGGGTGGTCCTTACCCCAACCAGAGGCAGAGACAGGATAATCATAATCACCGGGGACGCAGCCCTGGGCCACAAGGAGGGCAGAGGCAGAGAGGGAGGAGTCCGAGTCCCGGGCGAAACCAAGGCGGGAGGCGGAGTCCGACACCGCACCAGGGAGGGCGTTCGCACCCGCACCCTAACCAGAACCAGCACCGGAATCGGAATCAGAGCCCGAATAGGAACCACCGTGGTCGCGATAGGAGCTGGGAGGGGCATGACCCGAAGGGAAAGGGGAAAGAGAGGGAGCACAGGAAGCGCGAAGTAGAGTTGGGGAGCAGAGCGTTGAGGGAGATCGATCTGAATATGTAATTGTGAAAAAGCTGGTGTATTTTAGTTTCGGGTGTGCGCGTTTGCTGTATCATATGGTGCTACTGAATGCTTGAGGTCAGGTGAGGGCTGAGCGTAACACTGAGCACACTCAGTCTTAAGCGCTTGCGCACGTGTTTGGATCTATATGCCAAGCTGAAGCCGGGCGCCTAATGTGTGAAGCATTATTGGCGCCGAAAAGGTCATAATCAAATCATCATAGTTTATGGACCAGAATTAAGCAATTGTAATTAGAGGTTATTTGCACTTGGGGTATTCCCGGAATTGCCCAAATCTCATTGGCTCAGGGAGGCTACAATCCAATCGGATTCATGTATCTATAAGCCCTCAGAACTGCAAGTAACCTCTATCATTGTGTTTTTGTAGTGTTTTCTTTTTTTAGCTTACACATGCAGCTTTGGGCATGGAAATAGAAGGGCCGACGGAGTCTACTACTAGGTGAGTCCAGATTCCTTGGTCTTGGCCATCATCGTTGCGTCGTTCCATCGTTTGAAGTGCTTCAGGTGCACTTGTCAGCGTAGGGCCTCCGTGATCTCTTCCATTCATGTTTGATCTTCGACCTGGTATTGTTGCAAAAGCGAGAGGATGGGTCACTCGCCGGGAGATGGCCAGATTGCCAATGAGAGTATCCGGGTCCTTGTAACGTGCCTGTTTTGTACGCCTGTACACACGGCATGCCATCATGTTCATCATCGTCACGTTGGGCAGGACGAGTAGCGACTGATACACCGCTGGGACGGAGGGAAAGTGGAAGACGACCGCTACCATTAAATTCGTCGTTACCGTGGTTCTGTGAAAAGAAAGGGGAGCTATAAGATAAAATAGCAAATGAGGGTTCGCTTACAGGTAGTACACCTGCCCATCCTGCAGCAATCCCCTCGAAAACGCAGGTAGATAGTCCCCGCGAAAGAACGCCCTTACGCGAAATCGAAGACCACTAGCACTCCTCAGAGGGTACGCCGTATCATACGCAATCCCCATTAACTTCCACGATATCGCCAGGAAAACCAGCGTATCATTAATTAAGGGCACGATCGTCGCCGCACCCACATACGGCTCGACTGTCGTCTGCACGCAGTACTTGGTTGTTCCGATGTTATCGTTTATGAGGCCCAAACCAGGCGTCAGGCATGCAGCGAGGACGACGAGCCATAAGCCGCTGAAGACGATACGGATGAATGGGTGCCCATCGAATATGGCACGCAGACGGATGAGGAAGAGGAGTGAGGTTGTGGACACCGCGGGGGCGTAGAACCAGGAGGCGGCTTTGCCGAATTGTAGGCAGGAAACGTCAAGCGGGGCCGCTGTATGTACAAGATGTGGCTTTAGCAAGTTAGCTAAATCGTGTTGTAGATAAGAACTTACTTTGGGCGACCACAACAAAGAGGACGAAGCCGAGACACGCTAATCTAGTCAGCCGGGGACCTGAGTCAACCTCTCTATTTATTATTTCAACAAATATATTCACCTTGACAAAAAGTAGGACACGGTCGGAAATCTGAGAGGGTGACCCTTCGCAAGGGATAAGTCCTGATGGAAATTGTTCAAGAGGTCCCAGATCAACACCTGCACAAAACACGTCGTGTCGTTGTACATAGGCTCGCAATTGAACAAAAAAGGCTCACAGATAATGTACCCACATGGACGTATATCGCAATCGTTAGCTGATAGGCGAGTTCCGGATTCAAGAAGGCCATAGGGGTGTGAGGATTGGGGAGCTGGACGGGGTCCTTGTCGACATCCATCGTGCGACAATGTAGGACTGGCAAAAAGTGGGGATGAACAGAGTGTGATTCTGCCAGGTGAAGAACTTATAGTCACGGAAATTCATTCGTCCCATTCGGCAAGGGCAGCGCTCGAGGCATCATGTATCAGGTGTGGCTGTTCCCGTGCTCCGCGGAGGATGGTGTGCTAGCCATAAATGACTCTCGGCCGGTACCATGAGAGGATTTGCAGGCACCAGCGAGCTCATCAATTGTCGCAGTTCAATCCGGATGTCCAACGTTCAACGATCATCTATGAACCTAGAAGCACTCCCCGCCTTCTAGACAATAGGCGCCTATTCCTGCCCATCAGTTTCACTTGTGGTAGAGCATTGAGATATCTATTATTGTGATATTCAGCCGACAGGATTGGCCTTCTTGATATTTCCGGGTGGCCGCAGTCCGCCGTTGATGCGTATTTTCAACGAGAAGATCTTGAGATAGCAGCTGACCCGGCATGCATCATAAAGCATACGCATCACCTCCGAATTCCCCACAAAGAGCTCACCAAAAAAAACAGGAACCTCCATAGCGACCTTTAAGGAAATTATCCGTGTAAAATAAGCAAGTTACGGCTAATTTTCTGACATGAGTCTCGTGTTTATGCTTAAATAGTACAAAATTGTAGACGTATTAGCCAAGTGGCTTCACAATGATTTGTACTAGGCTCCTGGAGTTGGTGGAAATTCAAAAGACAAGCGTCGCGTAGTGCTTATTTGTTTGACACCAAATAGCGCCCCAGGGGCCTTGTGGAACTCAATAATTTTCTTCGAACAACGACATTGGCTGTGAGCGCTTGAGCACCCGCGGATGCAACAATTAGAAACCTCTTGGCTGATCATCCCCGGTTAATCAATCCTCCTCCTCCTCCTCCAAGAGACGAACACGTTCTAGATCTCACAACTTGGATGCCATTTAAGGGCGACAAAAATGCGAGACTTGAAGTCCACATGTACAGAGCTCTGAAAACTGCTTGAACGAAGTAAAAAAGCTCTATCTTTCCTGAGTACTTACTGTACCTGCGACCAATTTGCCACGGCCCAATCTTATCTTATCTCGCGTGGACATGCATACAGTCATCCACCATCATTTGATACACTGAAATTTAAAATTGCTCCCAGAACTCAAGCAGCCCATGGATTCACGTAAAACCACTTGTAACCACTGTAGTAGGGCCACTAAAATAATTGTATACCAGTTATATTCCATGAAGTCCAGCATATGTGAGCAGAAACAGCCAGAGATGGTGTATCAGTGGGTGGTGTGACGAAATTGGCCAAAATGAATATTTTGACTATTTTATTACCAGACATCGACTGCTCCAAAACACACCAATTTTTATGCACAGTGTGCGAAAGGCTTGTAGAGGATGAATTTATTTTTTCAAAGCAAACGGTTAAGTCCTTCATGGTGTTCCACGGTGTATCATTGGCCGGTGGTGTCTCATTGGCCGGTGGATGACTGTAGAACACATCTTTTCTCCATCAATTGGCCCAATTGCTACCTATGTACATGTAACAAGTAATAGGCAGCTATGTAGCATGAACTACATTGGAAGTAGGCAAGTCGTCCAAATTTCAGCTGAGAAGCTGCCACTGACCTTCTCATCACTCAGGAGGTTTTTCTATGGCACCAGGTGGGCAGCATAAGAAGGTATGAAGCAAATTTCGCCTTGAAGACTCAACCAGTTTACTTTTCATCACAAGTACAGGTGGTGTGAGGGCCCAGGGACGACCAAGGACTCGGAAAAACCGTGTACAGAAAATCGTTGCAAAATCAGATGGCATTCAGAGAATAATTCGGCATAAGGGAAATGTGGTACGTACCAATTTTTTCTCTTTACAATTGTTCAGGTCCTGTACTATAGGTATGCTTTGGATCTTGAACGTTCTTGGCTTTCCTCACGACCCCGAGACCCTGACGGTCCGAAAAAGAAGCAACCTACTCGTTCCGGAAGAAGAGATAACAACCGTCGACAAAAACCTTCTTGTTTTTCCTCTGTTCTGAGCCTCTCTATTGCTTGCCACTTGGATCGCTTTATCAACCGGAAATTAAGCAACATCAAGCCCGACTCCAGCATCACGCCGACGACGACAGGGAGAGGTGAAAAATAGATTTAGGCTCTCTTGTCTTGCCGTCAAATGGGTCGAACTGCCTCGAGGCACCTTGGGCTTCCAAACCTGGCTGCCGACCTCGTTGTCCACCTCTCAGTGCATTGCGCTGACGTTGTACACGTTGGAAACGCGCCGTTTGCGACCTTATAGACGTCGCTCGCCTGCAACGTTGATTCAGGCTCTTGCCATTTCCCCACCTCCAAACGCAGCTCATCGAGCCAATGGCAAGCCATTCGCCCCAGCGCCAGCGCAGACCACAGACGCAGCAAGGTACGTTTCTCCCTTTTATCTGCCTTCCTATCACATGAGCCTGTCCACGGACTGGAATCTCGCTTCGCATCATGGTTATCTTGGACGGTCTGGTTGGGCTTTTCTCTTTCATCGTTCGACCATCAGTTGGGGACTGGTACTGATAAGTGACTTTTCTAGGAGCGCTGCTCAATCATCAACAGCGAGAGATGTCGCCCTCTCCCACTCTTCGCGATCAAAGACCGCGAGCACTGAAAACACAGTCTATGCCTATGGTTCCATCGGTGGCCTCTTTCCCTCAAGCTCCTTCGCAGGGTCAACCGCAGCCCAGTCCAACGATACCCAACAATGTACCCCGTCGTTCGTCTCCACTTGGCCAGGTCACTCGCCTACTCCCTACTCCCCCTCACAATAACCCTCCCAACTTCCAAGAAGATCGCCGCTCGCCACCGCCTCCAACCCAGTCGAACGTCAACTCCCATTACCCACGCCCTGCCCCTCGTGCACCGATTGCGGCCTATCCGGCCAAGTTCCAAAGCATGGACGACCATTGGCATATGACTGAAGAACTCCTGGCAGACATAGAACGTGCCGATCAACAACAAGCCCAATATCAGTCCCAGGTCCAGTCATATCCCTCTGGCCCCCGCAACGATTCCCCCGTGGGAAGAGCCCCGAATGTCGAGCGTGTCCGGGCTGCTGCTGAGAGGGCCAGTCCCACCGCTCAACACAGGGGACGTGAGCAAGTTGCCCGCGAAAGCCCCAAGAATCGCCAGCCTGGATCCCCCATCGTCGCCTCCTTCGGTCAGCTGCAATCATCGACCCCAGAACGCCGCATGTCGCCTCAATTGCCAGCGGACCCTCACCCTGCTAGC
The DNA here is from genome assembly GCA_013376435.1 of Cyclocybe cylindracea. Taxonomy (NCBI): domain Eukaryota; kingdom Fungi; phylum Basidiomycota; class Agaricomycetes; order Agaricales; family Hemipholiotaceae; genus Cyclocybe; species Cyclocybe cylindracea. Next base: position 598,720 of record MPNV01001486.1, on the reverse strand, counting down.
TACCTTGCCCAGTACAGCGCCCGAGAAGCTCCTCCTCTGCGACGGGCGCCAAATAGTGATCCCCAGCGACTGAATACATCAATGGCCAGCCAGACACCGCCTTTGCAGGCCATAGCAGCCCGTACCCCAGACCGGTCTCTTCCTGTGCAAGAAGAAGATGAGGTCACCTCTAAAAATGGCTCCGGCGCTCACTCAAACTGGCAGGCGAGTGATCAAGTGGACGAACATCCTTTCCACTCGTCGTCGCCCACACCGTCTTCCGATCTCAACCCGGACGGCACGGCTCAACGCTTTGAGCCCACCGCCCAGGCTGTGCGTAGAGATGACGAAAAGGGCGACGAGGATCGCGAACGTTCACAGTATGCTGAAAGGGATAGCACGGAGGAGTCAGGCGGCTTTACTCCGAGATCTCCTACCGCACAGTTGCCCGATGACACCCGCGAACCGTATTATCCCAACCAGAACATCCCAATCAGAGTGCCTGCCCCCCTGCCTGCTCGCAAAGGTCGAAATGGCTCGGGAGACCAGATCATGCGTGGTCTCGATAGCGCTCTTCTCGATAGGCAGCCCCAGCAGCATGCCCCTCCACCTTCATCCACGGCTCAGCAACCCCCACCCTCTGAACGCCCTCCCAAGTATGCGGAACAGAGGCAGGCAGCCAACGGCGGTCAAAACGAGAGCCTTCAGTACCCGAAATACGTCTCACAGCAAGACTATGCCTACAACCCCGAGCCCCCTCCTCATGGCAGCAACGGTCGATACGTCCCGCCGCAGGTCTATCCAGACGATTTCCACAGCTATGGCGAGGAGTCGACCTCTGCATATATTAACGCATATTTCCATTCTTCTCGTCCTGATGCACCGGTTCCGCCCACTCCTCATAGCCAGACTGCTGCGCCGTCTCCGTCTCCCTTCATGGGTAATATGCCTCATTATCGTAGCCCAGCACCCACCGCCGGTTCACCCTATCCCTACCCCTTCAACCACGTGCGGCGAAAAGCGCAATCCCAGACCCAGCGACTGCTTCAGAACGGGCTTGACCCTGCCACTATCCAAGAGCAGGTCGCGCGACAATGGCAGATCTTCGCACAGAATAATCAGGGCAACATCACCGACTCGACGCTGTCTCCGACGTCTACGCCGTTTCAAGCTGGTCTGTACGACCATTGGGCGCATTTACATACGAACAAGATGATGCGAGGGATGCTCGAGACTGCGAGCATGCATTCGAGTCCCAGCCATCAGCCTATTCCTCTGCCGATGTTTGATTTCGCGCCGAGGAAGAAGGATAGAGGTGCCCATGCGAAGAGGGCTGCGTACACTCGCAAACCCCCGCCGCGAGTCGAAAGCACTCAGCCGAGAGAGACGAGTCCAGAGCTCTCCTCCTCTGGTGAAGAGACAGCTGGAGAAGAGCGACTTGACCCTACTCCAGACGTTCTCCCTTTGGCTGCACCCCGCGAGCCAGCTCAGGTTCCTCTCCCAAACGACTCTCCGGATGTAGATGAGGAGGGTGAATGGGTCGATGAGGAGGACGAGGACGACTATGACGATCTTATCGAGTTGGAGTACCACCCTGCCTTCGTCAAGAACGTCAGTAAAAGACGCAGGAAGTGGGAGGTCGGATGGGAAAATCTCATCCAAGCGGTGGGTCCTTTGCGTCCTCTGTAGGATCATCTTCTAATATGTGTCTTGCTTTGTTTCACAGTTCCAAACCCTTGACCGACAAACTGACGCTACGATGGTTCTGTTAGCATCCCCATCGCACACCACCAAGTTGCATATGCTTCGATCAAGGTCAATTCGCCGCCAGCCAGCCCTCGCGAGCTCGACGACCATGAAGGAATTACGTTCGAATTTTGCTCGTATGGCCGCCCAGAGGCGTACCACTCGCCCTCAGAAATCTTCTCTCGTTGACCGGCTTCAAGCGTCGGCGTTGAGCACCTCTGGCGGAGACGGATCTGACGGAAGCTCCTCTCAAGAAAGCCTCAGGCGTGCCCTTGATGCCGCGCTCGGCAGTCTGAGCGCGATGGGAGAAGTATACGAACAACGCGAGGCCCGCGTGTTGGAAGAACTACAGCGTTCTCGTGAAGATTATGAACGCATGGAGCTTCTCCTCAAGCAGGTTCTCGGAGACAAAAATCCTTTGAAGAGTTCGGCCAATCGCGAGCCTTAACGTATGTGTTCTCTTCGATGGCGGTTCGCGGTGTGGGTTTGTGAGCTGTCTGTGACACTTCTCCTAGCATCTTTTACGACAATCGCAGCAAGAACTATGTTCCATATCCTGTATGTGTAGATTCGCATGACCTGTATCTCGCCTCACCGTCGTTGAAGGCCCTGGACCCAATCACTGTGTATTAGATTTTGTACACCATTGTTCCCTTCTGTTATGATATTCGGACCCACCATCGCTCATTGCACACAGCAGCTGTTTGTATAGTAAAGCCGAACGCCCACATCTTCAAGTACCCACTGCAAGCTTCATCTGTCATCTGCCTGGCGGTGATAACAGACGCCAAACCATCTCGGATCTAGTTCCGAATGAAGACTAGGTCGTCTTCATCTGTTATGATAACATCAAAACCTCCGTGATCTCCTTGAAAAAGCTGTCCACAAGGTGATTCCTGCGGCGATGAACAACCCATCCAGTTGACTTTCCGAGAGAGCTGCCGCGCGTTCTGTGGCAGCTGTGGGCGTTCTAGAGACAACCGTCAAGTCTAACCTTGGCCTAGCTGTGTGGATCCGAAAATCATCCACCAAGAGACCTCGGCCGGGCACTGCAAACAATTGGGGTGTCAGAAACGCCAGCTGGTAAAGACTCCCGGATGGCAGATGCTATACAGGTGCGTGTGACAAGCCGTAATCTCACCGCCGCGTTGATTAAGGTTATATATACGCAGACGCACAACCCTTTCTTTCCTTCAACAGAGCTGGTCTCTTCCCCTTCCCGCGGCCCTCGTGAGCTGGTCTCCTCGAATATCTCTTCACACCTCTGTCGTTTTCCTTCTACGTCGTGGGTATGCTACCAAATGAATACTTTCTGGAAATTGACATTTGCGTAGATCATGAGGTCGATCTTGGTTTTTCTGCTCTCATTCCTCCTGGTCCCGGTGCTTGCAGCGCCAGTCGATAAACCAAAACAGGCGCAAGCTCATGTAGAGCATAAAGTTGGGGACTTCGTTGGGGTTAGGCCGAACGCTTATGAAGAAAAAACAATAGACAATGTACGTCAAAACTCGTCTACACCATATTCTCTCGACCTCTAATAAAATATATTGCCGTATAGAAAAGAGTCACTATCCACCCAGGAGTCGTCCTCAGCGGCCCTCATCCTGTCACCGGGAAATATGAAGTCGCCATGATTTCGAAGAAGCTGCCACACGACCCTCCGCAAGCGCCCGTCGGTCAATTCCACCCAGGTTCTAGCGCCTACGGGAACGTGTCGCTCGGTCCCGCCAAACAAGTGTCTCTCCAACACCTGAAACCATGGAAAGATGAGAATACTGGCCAAAGACAAGAGCCAATGACTCCTGGGAACGTACAGAAGCTGAAGGCAGCGATGGGTGAGTTTCCTGTCTCAATAGCTCTCGAGTCAAGCTGATCTGTGTTCTAGCACCACACGCTGGCTGGAAGCCACCTCCGCCCCCACCTGCTCCGGCTGTTCCTCCGAAGCCGGCATCCCCAACGGCGAAAGGTGGCCAGCACCCCAACGCCCACGCCAGCGGTTCGAAGCACCCATCACCTGCACGCCCTGGTCGATCTCCCCAACGAGGCAAATCCGGGAAAAAAAGCAAAAGCCGAAGCCGATCTCCTCAAAGAGGCCCGTCTCGCCACCAAGGGCCCCCGCACAACGCTAAAGGAAAGAGACCTGCTTCTCCGAGGCCACCTGCGAAGAAGCCAGCCGGCAAGAAGAGGTCTTTGTACTACCGCCGATGATGATTAAATTCCAGTTGTAGACTATGTACACGATATGTATTCCCATGTATAATAAATGTGTATAATATGAAACCTGGAAAAGGTCGGCCGCGATCTTGGGCGTTGAGATTTCGAGATATTTTAGAACCGTTTGGTAGAACTTCGGGCACAGGGTATCGGCAAGAACGGTTGTGTTGTATATCTGAAGTCCTCGCAACGGTGTGCAGCCAGTGCAGCACTCAGCGACGGCTATGCAACAATATCGCCACGAAAGAGTGGCATTGCATTTCCGCAAGACGATATGTATTTACACAAGATGTCATTATACCTCCTCTAGCTTCACTGTAAAGTCAAAATCTACCTCCTTGTTCTCCATCAGCCTCGAAAAAGCAGTGCTCCCGAGGGACTCAACGCCACTATGGAACTCGTGGTGCCCAGGAGAGTACCAAGCAACAGTAACTTGAATCAGAACACGGCGGAGAGACGGGAAGCCCTTGCCCGAGAGGACCGTGTCTATTTGTTCCCAAGTCGTGGGCTCGACAGAACAATGGCAATCAGTATCGATCTGGATGTCGAAGGTGATTTCCTCGAGGATGTTCTTTCCCGAAATCTGCTCCAGAACCTGTGTGAAGTGAAGATATGGGTCGAGGGATGGTCCATCGATGACTGGTCCGATCGTGATCTTCTTCAAGGTTTGCAAGGACTCTTCAGTCAGACTTTGTGAAAGAGTTTCCAAGCAGACAAGGCCCGGGTAAACTTCGGGCGCGAGGACGGATGAGTAAAACAATAGCAAGAGAAAAGAAAGACATACTCGTGAGTTCCAAGGTTCGCAAACTCCTTGAAGACCGCAAAATAGAGTTGATGCAATCTAGACTTCGCCCGCCGCGACCGTCCTCTGTCTCAAGGTATAGATCCTGGAGTCCGGACAGGTCGCATACTTGAGAAGCCCCGCTTTCGACCGCGTGCAATATGTCTTGCATGGCTCTTATGGACCAATGCCTCACCCGGAGTATGGATAACTCGGGAGGTCTTTCTGGGCCCCTGAACTTCTTTGGCCACGCTTCGCTTGCGACGGCGACGTTGAATAATTCGAGGTCGACGAGATTGGGGAAGGACCAGAGGATATACATGGGGAGATTGCTAATGCTGACGAGCGAGAGCGCGACAATGTCGTTATATTGGATGAAATAACGAAGCGACTGCCGGAAAGGATGGGAGAATGTGTTCCAATCCTTGCGCGAAGGGGAGTACTCCATCCTGTCCACTGATCCAATTGTGAGTTCCCGTACGCGACGAAGATGGCGTAAGATTCGTGGCCCGCGTTTGCCACTGAAGTCATTGAAGTAATGCAATTGTCGGACGTAGCGTGCGACGGCGGGGTCCTTCTCCAAGATGCGCTTGAACTCGTTAATTGACCAGTCTCCTTCCTGACCATCAAGCCTGATGGAGGAGAATATATGCTTGCGACAGATGAGCAGAAAGGCTCTGCATGCAAGTGCTGATGCTTTCAATGCTCTTTGTGACATGGTGTCTCCATCGTTCGCAAGTTGTTCCATAATCAGCTCGATGATGTCCAACGGAATAAGGGGTTGGCTGAAGGCGACTGCCATGATCATCTGCCGTAGGTCGGGGGAATGAGGGTAAGGGAGTGGACTGCTGCACTTCGTTAGTGATTTATTCAGGGTTCTCGAAGTGGGTTGACGTACAAAGCGGAAAGGCGAGACAAAAACTAGTTACAGGGAGGTCGTTGTTTGGCTCAGTGGGTCGTAAAGTGGGCGTAAGCGTTCGTGAGCAGGTGCGGATATTCTACGGACTGGCACTCAGTCTAGATATACACAAGCCGTCATCATCAGTGGGTAAGTATATGCCGATCTTGCACAACATAACATACCTTCCAGAGACGTTGAGTGGCTGTCTAAGGAAAAGAAGCATCATAGGGTCGAGTGCCAATTTTATTATGGCTCTTGACATGAAGATTCGCACAAATGCGGTACGCCGAGCCGGCTGTTCCCCATGTGTTTCATTGGCATTGCCTGTTGCTGTTGGGCACTTGCGTAACAGTGTGCCACTAGAAATCATCGCACACAGGAGAATTGCTGATTCAGAAAGCGATGAGGTGTTGGGCGGAATGATGTTTTTCAGATTTCCTCCCTGTTAGGGCATAGCCTTCCGAGATTGCGGGATCACCCCCGCAGAGGAGATAAGATAGCGGCGTGTTATCAGCGCACTCATTCATCTTGGCGGAAGTGCATTTGGGCTAAAATAATTCGGTCAGCCTGAAGATAGACCAGGCAGGGTGGCAGAAGCTCTTGTAGTAGCTCTTGTAGTAGCTCGTAATCTAGAACACAAAAATTGAGTAATTGGAGACAACGTGAGAGTAGATTCCACGCAAAAACAATACATGATGCCTGCTTCATCTGAAGGCAAGGCGGCCGGGGGATTAATTAAGAAAAACGGGCAGCAAGCTGAAAAGGAAAGCTAACCAGCTGCCAGCGTCCGTTCGAGCCGTTTGTTGACGGCGACAGGACGAGGAGCCATGTCCATCAACTTAGCCTCTCGCATCCGCTGCAGCACCGAAGATAGAAACGCAGGGGTGATATAGTTCCCCTCCGGATCGACGGTATCATCTCTGCTCTCCGCACTGGGCGTCCCACCGCCGCTCGTGCTAGCTAGTCCACTTTCACTGCGACTCCCAGTGCGTTTCAGGGGGCTTGCACCACTGGACATAGGTGAGTTGGTGAGCTCGCGTGCAAGCTTCGAGGCCTCAGGCGAGACATCTTCCTTATATCGGTCCCATAACGTATAGAGAGAAATGATTTCTTGCGCGATGGAGGCCACTAGAGGCAGGGAGACGTTCAGGTCCGCGAGAAATGCAATTGGATCTTGCGGCTTCTTGGGTGATGTTGTGTGGCTTGGAGCATGATTTGCCTGTCGTGAGGACCTGCGAGGTTGGCGGGCCGGTGTAGGATGCTCGGGAGAAGACTCATTCGCATGATCCTGGTCTAACGTATGGGCGGCGTCAGGTCGGGCAGGGGGGTGGAGAATGAATGTTAGGTAGATGGAAGCAATAGCAATGAGGTGAGGTGGGTGAAGAAGACACAATTGCGATCTATAGGTGTCGTTGATGATGGACCTGTACGGCAGGTGAGGACAGGAAGATGGAACATTGAATGGAGCGTACCATGCAGTCTGAAGAGCAGCTGATGTCAACTCAAGCTGGCCCTCTCCGGTGCCCCAATAGCGAGGACCATCCTCAATGCCCACCCCAGGCCCCTCATCGGCTTCCCCTTCTTCTGAATTGGATGACGATGCATGGGTGCCGCTTTCCTTCCTGCATAACGAGAGCAACGTTCGATATGGGTGGAACACAATCAGATCGCCTTCTAGGTCATCAACAAGGTAAAACTCCATTTCTGCAATCTTGCCGTTATCCGACGAGAAATTTTTCACGTTGTAGTTTTCTTCTGGGCGTGCTTGAGTTTCTTTCATACTAATGCTAGTGAACACATACGGCTGAACATTGCCCGCGACTCTGCTACGATCACTTTGATATGGATCGGCGACTCCTCTGCTTTAGCTGCTAGATAACAGCATGCAGCGATGACGGTAAATGGATCTGTTTCGCAATACGAGTTCTTGAGGTAGAACCTGCGGAAGAACACCGTAGCCGTAGCAATTACCCGCTGGCGAAATTGCAGTTTCTTCCCCAATTTCGTGATCACTAGACGCGTTTTAGAGCCCCATACTGCTAGAATGAAGAATGAGCCCAGTACTCACAATTCGCGAAATAAATCGCCAGAAAGTCCAAACACTCCGGATCGTCGACATATTGGAGGTCATCGTATCTCGCCTGTGCCAGCGTAGCTCGGTCAACCATCCACCGCTTGCTATGGTCGAAATGAGCCACATCATAGTACCGACATTCCTCCTTGTCCTCACTAGTGCGAGCTTTCCCAGAAATCTGTAGCCATTGTAAGACGATATAGAAGATTGGGTTGGTTGGTTGGTTGTGCTGCTGAAACTCGACTAGGCACTTTCTGACTCCGAGCGGAGCTTCAATCCCGCCGGACCGCGCTTCTGGTGGCCTTAGCACACTTCCTTTCTTAACCTAACTTACTGCTTGTTCGACCCTGTTGTCTGAGATTACCCAGAAGGCTAGTCAAATGTCAAGATGAGCTCAAAGTAAGTGTTTAAATTATCTAAGCCTACTCTCGTTAATTTTCCGAATATTAGGTTTACGCAAGTTTTCAGCACTTTGCCTTCGGAGGCCCAACAATTGTTGGTGGAGAAACATCTAGCTGGCTTGTTGGACGTCATGCCGAAGGACAGGAGGAAAGAAGTTCAGTTTCTCAAAAGAACCCCCTGCTTTTATTGCCAACTCCTCTGGCGCAAAGTGATTTCAGCCGCGACGCGTCTTCAGACCAAATATAAGAAGTCTCCGAAGCTCGATCTTCGAGGGAAGAGAAAACAGATTAACGACTTGCTCGACGATCTAGCACGAGACGCAAAGGTCTCCTTCATCAAAGAGCGGAGCAATCGTGAAGAACTGCTGTCAGAGATTGTGGATAGCCTTGTCAGCTGGCTCAACGACATATGGATCTCCGTCTACGAATACAATATCAACTTCCTCGTTGCTCACAGCTGTCTTCTTTTTGTGGCGGATGCATTGGCCCAACTTGCTGACAGTTCGACTCTTGGGGGGTGCGTGGTGTGTTCATGTATTCTGCCCGTTCCGTTTACGCAGAATGCAGCTGCAAATGTTCCGTCATGAACTTGCCCGTGGAATTCGCGCTGAAGGACAAGCACGGCAAGATAGTGAAA